>CM026264.1:24302835-24902835 GCA_014851425.1 Senna tora
TATATATATATATATATATATATATATATATATATATATATATATTATTATATGTGTGTTAGTGGAAGAATGGGGGTCACGGTTTTGACCCCCATTTTACATATTATATATTTATTTATTTATTCTTGTGTGTGTGTAAATGGGAGGGGGTCACGTTGCCCCCCCCCCATATATTTTATTTTATATATATATATATATTTTGCTTTTCACTTTTATTTTATTTTATTTTATATTTACTTTCCTTTTTTTATTAAATAGAAAAAACTTATTTACTTGCAATATCCTCTTTTTCCCTCATATTTTTTTAATCCGCTTTTCTTTTAGGTCCAAGAAAAATTATAAATATTCCTTATTACTTTCTTCTTTATTCTATTTTTAACCTTATAATTCTTTAATTTAATTTATTTTTCTTTCTGAAAGAAAAATAAATTTAATTATAATGAAAATAATTAAATCTAAGTATCTCGGATATTACATGGAATGAGCTAATATAATGGTGGGGAAGAACTCCTATTTATAGGAGAATGTGAGAGCTCCCAACATCAACCTATCTGACGTGGGACTTGGAAAAAATGAACAAAATATCATGATCACATTATGATCACCTAACCCACTTTGGGCCACGAGTGGGGGCTCGTCTGACCTCCGATAAGCGTCATCTTGGTATCGTTTTGTTCATCTCTCCGCGAACTTTCCAACGGTCCACCCATGACTCGATTGGACTCTGATCGCACCCAAAATCAACCTAACTTTAGAGTATTAAATAGCACAAATTATAGAGAAATATATGTGATTTTATCCCAAAAAGGTTGAATATCTTGACAAAAGGAATATGACTAGAAATATGATAAAATGCTCACAAAAAACCCTATTTGTTGATATTTCTGATTATCCGTAAATTCTATATCGAATAGGTGCGTTTGATGATTTGTTGAGTGCTGCAAGCTTAACAAGGATCAACAGTAAGATTTATTCCAAGTACAAGGACCAGAGGAAGCAAGAATAAGAGAAGAGTGCAACAAGAACGTAGAATTCACCATGGCAAGCAAAACAGCTCGCCACAGCTAACAGGAAGGATACGCCATGGCGAGCAAAAGAGGTCACCACAGCGAGTGTGCAACGTGCAAGGCCTGCTAACGTGGACAAGTGACCAATTTTAAAGGATTTCCAGATAAAAAAGGAGTTGGAGATGGTTTTAAATTGGTTTGAATTTAAATATTAAATCTCATACCAATTAATACTTATCTCCATCCTATTCCTACTCAGGTTGGAGGTCTATGGAACATTATAAATAGAGGCTTCACAAGGTTGTAATGGCATTCCATCCCATTGAGAGATCTAGAGATTCCACATATAATTTAGAGTGTAGAGAGAATATGATCGGCTAACTTCTTTTTGGGTTTCCAAGAAGAACTAGCGTAGGCATGAGCCGATGGCTCTTCATTAGGGTTTATTAATTTCATTCTTCTTGTATTTATGCTTTCCAAGTTTACGGTTGTATCTGCTTGTTTCATATGTCATTATCTTGCTACATTCAACCATGAACGAACGTGTATCAATATGCTAGATTCTTCATAACGAATTAGTAAAGATTTGATTTATATGGAAAGGTACTTAGGTCTTCTAGTTTCCGGAATTCAATACAATTCTATTCTTTGGATTCTTGATTGCTTGTATCTCTTATTGCGATAATATTAGATTAAATTGATCGACCTGGTCGTGTATTAGTTTGATTAATAATATCATAAAATCTCTTCATGCATGTTATTGATGTTCCCGGTCGGGGATAACATGAATATTTAGATAGGCTTTCTTAATACATGACTTTCATGAATAGGATAAATTTCGAATGAATTAATCATACCTGAATACTTTCTGATTGGCTATAATTGCTGAGTTCTATTCTTCTTGGGATCTATTTTATAATATTCTACACCCATCAACTCCCTACTCATTCTGCAAATACCTACTTGCTTTAAGACACTAACCAATTGTAGGTTCATACGAAGATTCCGCGAGAGATTCGACCCTTAGATTGCACCTTGTGCTGCTTGAGGTTTTTATTTGATCACAACCGTGACGACCGGTTGGAACCTCGATTCGGAGAAATTTGAATTTATAGAAAAAGTCACCGATCAAATTGGCGACGTTGCCGGGGAATCATCGGATTGATCCGAAGGTTGGTTGTGTATCTCAAACAAGTAAGTATTCGCTTTAAATTTTCTTTCTTTCTACTGTTTTCTTTAATATATATATATATATATATATATATATATATATATATATATATATATATATAAAATTTACCTCACATTTTCCCTCTCTAATAATATATAAATATATATATATTTAAAAAAACCCTTTTTTCTATACGTCTATTTAAAAAAAAAATTCCACGTTTTATCTTTTCAAATTTTTCAAAATATATATATATATATACACATGTTTTTAACTTTGCTTCCTCTTTTAAATTTATCCTTTTTTTATTTACCTGTTATAGTCTTGTAACTGTCACTTTTGGTTCAGACAATTCTAAATTAGAAATTAGGACCGCCAGGGGTCGTAACCTTGGGGGACTTGTCCTTAGGTGATCACCTAGGTGCCTACGTACCCTTGTGTACGGATCAAAGTTCACGTAGTTTGAAGAGTATGCGTCCATAGGAGCTGTTAGGCAGGAGTGTTGCCTGTAGAAGCCGTGTGCAGCTAGGACTTGTGTGGAGTACTCCAAGCGGGCGGGCCACCGGTTAGAGGTTTCCTTAGAGGAAGGAGAGAGCAAAGGTCTCTCTGAGCTGCTTGGAGCTTGTGGATAGAGATATCCAGGAGGGTAGGTGAGCTCTGATTTCTTAACCGTGAGAGGTGATTGATCAGGCTTGGATGTGGAAGTGATAGTATGTTGTACTTAAGAGTATTTTGTCTTACTTTCCTTAGTCAAGTCCCCCGGGTGAGGGTATTTATACTAAGTGTAAAGGGGAACGTGGTCGACCCATGATCTTGTTTGTAGTAGGTCGACCCATGATGGTTGAGCGTATCCCATGTCTGTAATACGAGAGTGTGTGTAGGAAGACGTGGGTACAAGCCATGTACGAGGCTAGAGAATGGTGCCACGTGTCACTGATTGGCGTTCCTACTAACGTTCTAGAAGGCTAGTGCCACGTGTCCCAATGATGAATATTCTGTAGTTACATAAGTCCCCCAAGTCTATGGGTGCTAGGCGCCCGTGGACTTATGTTTCTTTAACAAGATATTCGGGGAAAGAATTCGCATGCTTTTTCCTGAGGATTGCTCTCAAAGGAATAGGCTGTCAGGGGTACCACGAATCCTAATATGGACGGTTGACTGCTTGGCTTCCTCAGCAAGTTTCTTGAGCTGTCTCTGCAAAAAAGTACGGGTCTTTCTGAGGAGGCATCATCACTGCAAAGAAAGAAAATTTCGAAGATGCCCTCTGGGGTTATGTGGAGAAAATTTGAAGGTTAAGGGTTTTACTGACCATTCGTAGTGTCGTTCCCAAGTTTCTTGGGGGCAAGTTTTTCCGTCGTGCCCGAATGAGGTCGTCCGCTGGTTGGATGAACCAAGTTGGTCGAGCGTATGACCAAAGAGGATTCTACATTCTCTGAGTTGCTTTTTGAAGAGGTAGGTTGTCACTGATGCCACGTGTCATGACCTGACCGGTTGTTGCCGCTTCGTGTGACTTGCAACTTCTGCTTAGCCACTTTTTTATATTTAATGCTTGTGCGTCTCCGAGGGGTGCCATCATTTTGTCCCAGTTGTGGATTTTTCGTAAAGGCCCTTCGAGCCCTTTGAGAGACTCTTGGGTTTCCTGGGGCTTCCAAGTATTTCCTCCACTGGTTTTGGGATTTTGAATCTGAACCGTTCCTTCCTCCACGTGTCGGGTTGAATCAAGCAGTTGCAACTTTGGGTGAGCACATGGGATGATTATTTTCTATTGCGGGATTCGAGGGAGGTTGAGACTTTTGAATCATCACGCCTTTTGGGACCCTTATAAATACCCTGCACTTGAAAACTTTTTTAGTTCACCTTCGTTTTCTCTAAACTCATCCTCCATATCTTCCATATCTCAGAGCTTTCCTTTGCCTTTCTGTCTTCATACCTCCATCCTCTTTAAGATTCTACCATGGCTGGCGAGGATGATAGGTTGTACCCTTTTGACTTCACTGACTTGGAGGATATTTCCCCTCCTCCTCTTCCTCTAAGCCGTACTAGGGATAGCAGTCAGAGTAAGGGGAAGAAACCAAGGCAGGACCTTTCTCCAGGCCGAGAAAAGGCTATCAGAGCCCATACCGGAGCAATCGAAGGTGGTGGAAAGGTTGATCGAAAGCATACTTCGTCTGCTTTTGATAGGGTCCGGAGACAAGAGGATCTCCAAGGGGAAGAAAGGAGGAAAGATGGGAAAGGAGAAGGGAAGAAAGATGGCAAAAACCCTAAGGGGAGAGAGAAGAAGAAATAGGTAGCAAACCCTAAGGGTAAGGAATGGGGGGGGTCCAAGAAGCCAACTGGGGTGGACTCGCGACCTTCGTCTCAGGTTTTTCACTGAAAGTCGACCACGGCGGAGGCTCGAGTGGTTGCTTCGGTGGAGGGCATTTTTCTTCCTTCGGGGCCTAATCGTCAATCTCCTATGAAGGTAGTTCTATCCCACTCTCATTCTGCAGTCTCGGGTTCTGCTGGGAATGCCGAGGAACCTGCGAGCAAGAGAGCACGAATAGAGCAGGCGGTCAATCGAGATCTCCAAGGGGAAGAAAGGAGGAAAGATGGGAAAGGAGAAGGGAAGAAAGATGTTGAAAACCCTAAGGGGAGAGAAAAGAAGAAAGAGGTAGCAAACCCTAAGGGTAAGGAATGTGGGGGCCAAGAAGCCAACTGGGGTGAACTCGCGACCTTCGTCTCAGGTTTTTCACCGGAAGTCGACCGTGACGGAAGCTCGAGTGGTTACTTCAGTGGAGGGTACTTTTCTTCCTTCAAAGCCTACTCATCAATCTCCTATGAAGGTAGTTCTATCCCACTCTCATTCTGCGGTCTCGGGTTCTGCTAGGAATGCCGAGGAACCTGCGAGCAAGAGAGCATGAGTAGAGCAGGTGGTCGATCGAGCCGCTATTGCTATTCCAGCTAGGGAGAGGGCTATTTCAGATGAGACAATGGCTGAGGAAGCTAGAGCCCTCACTTTTGGAGGGAATGTAGGGGTGAGTCAAATGACTGCCACTGCTTCTGAAGATTTGGCTTCAAAAGAGGGTTTTACTTCGGAGGATCCCTCACAAGCCGTAGAAGGGTTGTCGGGGGAGGAGTTACCACCTTTGCTATAGTAGCCCTTGGGACGCAATTCCCTGTGGATTTAGAGGAGAGGGCTGCTAGGGAAATTGACTTGAGTCCTTTTCACGGTTGCTTGGCGGGCTTTCAAGGGTGCGGCCAACTCTTTGGCTGACTTCCATAAAGCCAACAACATGTGGGAGAAGCAAGTGGTAAGTCTTTGACCTTTGAAGGTCCTGTTATTGCGAGTATGTCACTTTTTGTTATCACGTTCTTCCTTTCTTGTCTTCCACGTAGGTCAAGATTCGCAAGGATATAGACCATTCGGCTGATGCAAAAAATAAATCCTTGGTGCATTCGCAGCAGCAGCTCGAGGAGGTGTGGGCAAACTTAAGGGGGAAAGAGAAGGAGTGTGAGGACATGGGTCGTGAGATACGGTCCCTGACTCGCGAGGTTGCTCGTGTTTGAGCCGAAGACGATCAACTTGCAGAGGTTAAACTTCTGCGGTCGGACTTGGAGAGCGCTCGTGCGGAGCTAAGTGTTCGGCAGGAAGATGCGGAGAAGCGTCTGCAGGAGCTGCGTGCTCTTCGCAAAGCTTTGAGGAATGCCGAAGCTCGAGCTCATGAGAATTTGACAGGCTAGTTGGATGTTGAGAGTAGGCTCAGAGACATTGCTGATTGTCAAGCAGAGATGTTGGCAGAAAGGATGTACGGGATACTGCTGGCAGTCGAGCAGCTCACGCGTCTTCGTGGGGAGAGGTTTCCTGCTGAGTGGGTAAGCTCCTTACATCCTACTCTGGAGCTTTTTGATGGTGAGCTTAAGGGCCATCTTCTGACTGATCCGCCCGCAAACTTTGTTCATTTTTTCGAGTTGGCCAGTCATCTATTAAGCCATCACCTTCTATCTATTGCAGCAGGGCGCGTTCCTAAGATTAAAGCTACTTCTCATGGAATAGCTGAGGTTGCAGCATGGTAGACGTTGGGGAATGCTGGTCGGCCCGGACATAGGGAATCCCTTACTGATGCTAATCTTGGGGATGCCCAAGAGTAGATTGTATTTGTAGGGCTTTTTCTTTTTTTTTTTGCATTCTTCCCAAGTGTAATAGGCTACCGTTCTTCAATTGTACATTAATGAAATTATTCGATTATTGCAGTGACTTTTGTCTTTGAATTTTTCGCTTTCTTTTTACTTTTGGGTAAAAAGGCTTTTCACTTCTGGGTGAAAAAGGTTTTTCTGCAAAAGTACCGTGTGACCAAGACAGCTTTGCATGATGAATGCTAGCATGGTTTATATATGAACGTTCTTTTTAGGACTCCACGTGGAGCCATTAGATTCCAAGAGGTTTACTCAGTCGAGTGGTATCGTCTTTGTGGGGGAACCTTTCGCATGATCTTGATATTTTTCATGTATCTACAGAGGCGATCGGGGCCCGTATTGCCTTAAGAGGGCTTCTTTGCGAGTTCTAACTTTGCAAATTTGTTTATGGCACATGTCTTTATCAAAAGGAAACTTCGATTGATAGTAAGCAAAATGGTTACATTTGAAAGTCTAAAAGACCTTGGGAGGTCTATTTTTCTAGGAATGATAAGAAAACAAGGATGATTTTTAGCCAAAAGAGCCTAGCGGGCGAGATACGAAATTTGCAAAGGAGTTTAAGCAGGGACTTTCCCTGGGCGAGCGGACTTCTCCGGTTCTACTTCTTCTATAGGATTCTCGCGTGGTTCTTTGTGTAGCATGCTTACGCTAATTTATGGTCCGCCGTGATTTCTTCGTTTCCGTGCGGCGTCAAGAACTTCATGGTGAGTCGTGCCGTGGACACAATGGCTCTTAGCTTGTTTAAGGATGATCGCCCCAGGATTGCATAATATGCTGAAGGTGCTGAAACAATGATGAAGTCTACATCGAGGCTTGCCACCTTTGGTGAAGTGCCTACGGATACGCTGGCAACTATGATTCCCTCTACGGGTAGTTGGGCGCCGGAGAACCCAATGAGTATGCCAGGGAAGGGCTTCAAGTTTGCCTCGTTCAACCCAAGCTTGAAGTTGTCGAAGTAAAGGACATCGGTTGAGGATCCTTGGTCTATGAGGACACGCCTCACTTTGTAATTCGCTATTATCGTGGTTACGACCATGGGGTCATCGTGAGTCGGCCCTTGGAGGTTGGTGAGGTCAAAAGTGATTGGGTCACCCTTGGGTCATTCTTCCCTGCTCCTTTGCTTTGGGACATAATCGAGGGCGAGTATGGAATGCTCCACCCTCTTCTTATTTTACGGTTGGGAGTTGGTTCCCTTTTGCAATCCCCCTGCGATGACATTGATGACCCTGCGGGGAGGTGTTTGGTCGTTGTTTTCTCTTGACCAATTTGTGTTGGTTCTACCTTCGTTCTTGATGTATCTTCCCAATTGTCCCTTTTGGATCAAGTCCTCGATTTGATCTTTTAGATGTATGCATTCGTTGGTTTCGTGCCCATAATCCTTGTGGAATTGGCAGTACTTGGACTTATCCACGGGTTTTCCTATTTTCCGTCTTTTGATTTGCGAAGGGAAGTTGAGCATATTTGAGTGGTAGATTTCTTCCAGAACCCCAACATGTGACTTCTTAAGGGGAGTATAGCTGGTGAATCGTCCTTTGGGGGGTGAGCGAGGTCGCGGCGGCGAGGACTTCCTATTGTTCTTTTCTTTGGCGATCTAATTCTCTGTGGCTGGCTTTTCTTTCTTTTTCTCCGATTGCTCTAAGTCAGTCCTGTTTACCAAGAATTTTCTTATCTTATCTTTGGCTATTTGGGCGTTCTCCTCTTGGATGAAGCAATCCGTTCATTCCATTAGTTATTGCAGGGTAGACACTGGACATCTATTCAATTCCCCGAAAAACTGTGAGCATCGGAGGCCTTGTTTTATGACGAATGTGAAGACCGGAGCCTTCGACGGGAGTCACCAACAAATTTTCAATCAAAATTTGGAAAAAGAAAAATAAGTTCAAAAGTGGGGTAAAATGAATTTTCACAAAATGTTGGGTTCGTGAGTCTGATTGAGATGAAGGGAAGGTGTTAGGCACCCTTCTTCCCCCGTCCGAAGACGGTTACCCTAAAAATTAATATTGAAATTGTTTGGCCTTGAAAACATATACAATCATGGGAGAAAATAGAGAAAGGAAAGAGGGAGGGCTTGAGCTAGGAAAAAAAGCCTAGGGCCTACGTACCCACAATGGGGGATCAAAGCACACGTAGTTCCTGTGACATGCAAGTGTGTGAGTGAATGGAGGCTCATCAAGCAAAGACTCAGATGGCCTCCCAGTGCAATGTGCCTAAAGAGGCAAGAGCCCCTCGGCACCTATCTACCATGCATTTAACAGAACAAATCAAACAAGGTGGGTGTGTGATGCTCATCTGGTGGCATGCCCAGATGGCGTGTAAACCAGTGTTCCTATAGAAGCATAGGCTCCTTGGTGACTCCAGTTGAACAAATAAATAAAGACGTTGATTGAAAAACACAAACAAAGTGTCTATGATATTTTTGGATTTTTCTCTTTAAGAAAAACAAAGAAAACTTTGAATGCTTATTTTTCTGATTCTAGACATTAAATAAAAAATGAAATTGGACTACTTCCAAAATATAGAAAATTGTCAAAACCTAGGGTAAGAAAGCTCTTGATCTCCCCTACACAGCCCCGCTGACCTAGCCTCAAAATCAATAGTAATTTGTAAGATATGATCGTTGAAAGCACAGTTACCCAGAAGCTGTTTGAAATGATACTTTGGGATAAATAAATATGCCATAAATCATTCTGGATGAATTTGGTGATGATATTTTTATCCTTTTCTTTAGAGACCAAGAAGAATATTTAGGGACAAAAATCAATTAAAACGGAGTTGTGTAGATGGAGAAATAATTTCACGAAATAGAGTGACGTCCTGGACGTCACTCTGCAACCTCTTTTGAAAAATTGATTTTATAAAACTTTCTGGGAGCAAAATACCCAATGACATTTGACAAACGATCTATGGTCAAAACGCTATGGATGTCTAGTTTCAGGAAAATAATAGATCGCTGCATTTGGAGTTAAATTGAAATCGAAATATTGCGTTGAAGGCACACTGCCCGAACTCAGAATCAGTTCAGGCAGAGGTTTTCACAAAAATTATTTGACTCCATTAAAAGAATTCAAAATTCATGAAAAAATTCAGAGATACTCTAAAGGCATGCGTAAACAAGTGAAAAATACAAGAAATCAATTATATATGTCAAAACAACCAAAAACAAAACGGAGAAGGCAAGCAATCACATTCAACCAAAACAGAAAAGTGTTAAAGTGAAGAGTACCCCCTCAATTAGTTCTTCAACGTTTCATTCTAGGTTTCCCTTCCCATCTTCATGCATTCTTGACTCCTTCTCCTCCTCTTGCCTCTTGCCTCTTGCCACTTTGATCTCCCCCCTTTTTTCTTTGACCTAGCCTCCTGTTTCTCTTTAACCTAGCCACTTTTGTTCTCATTGCTCCTTTCAATTTGACCTAGGCTTCTCTCTTTTATAAGCTAGGGTTCTCTCAAGTCTTTTGGGCTTGGCCCATTAGATCTAAGAGTAGACCGTCTCTCACTTTTCATCTTTTCTTATTTTTTGACAAAAATAATATTTTTGCATTATTTTATTTTATTTTTGATTTGCAGTTTTTGGGGCCGGACAAAATAGGGTGTCCACAGATTCCCCTCTTTACTTGCCTTCCTCCAAAAGGGATGCTTTCGGCGCTGACGGTGGGAACAAGTAAAGACAGAAGGATGCCCTTATTTGTCTTGGCCGGAGAAAAACTAATTGGTGCTAAAACACTTAAGTAAATCTACCCGATTATGCACCCCAAAATATGAAAACAATGAGAAATGGTATTGCCAAGTCTGCTGCAAGGAAAAAGAGACCAAAAAAAAATCTACTTAAGCTTTTTAGACTTTCTAATGTAGATTTTAATGTCGTACACAATCTTACGGCGGGCTCGTGAGTCCCCAAAAGTTATGGGTGTCAGCTTTCGAAACACTAAACGGTGAAAACTAATTACTACGGAGATCTTGATGGGCAAGAATCTCCAAAAAGTTGTGGGTGTTAGATTCTGAAACACTCATCGAAAAAATCTGATTCCTATGGAAGAAGAATTATGGGCGTCAGATCCTGAAACACTCATCGGCGGAATCTAATCCCTATAGAAAAATTGGGGGTGTTAGATCCCGAAGCACTTATCGGCGAAATCTGATCCCCAGGGAAAATGGTGGGTGTCAGATCCCGAAACACTCATCGACGGAATCTGATCCCTATGGAAGAAGAATTATGGGCGTCAAACTCCAAAACCCTGATCGGCGGAATCTGATCCTCATGGAAAATGGTGGGTGTCGGATCCCAAAACACTCATCGGCGGAATCTGATACTGAATCCTGAAACACTCATTGGTAGGATTTGATTGGCGTCTGATCTCGAAACACTCATTGGTGAGATTTGGTCTAATTAAAAGGTGGGTATCTCTATCCTTAAACACTCCTTGGTAGGATATTGATTCTCGTATTCGACCCAAAAACACTCACTGGTGGGATAGGATACTGAATCCTGAAACACTCATTGGTAGGATTCGATTGGCGCCTAATCTCGAAACACTCATTGGTGAGTTTTGGTCTAATTAAAAGGTGGGTATCTCTATCCTTAAACAATCCTTGGTAGGATATTGATTCCGGTATCCAACCCCAAAACACTTACTGACGGGATAGGATACTGAACCCTAAAACACTCATTGGTAGGATTCAATGGGGCCAGCTCTCGTAACACACATTGGTGAGATTTGGTCCAATTAAAAGGTGGGTATCTCTATCCTTAAACACTCCTTGGTAGGATATTGATTCCCGTATCCCACCCCAAAACACTTACTGGCGGGATAGGATACTGAACCATAAAACACTCATTGGTAGGATTCAAAGGGGCCAGCTCTCGTAACACACATTGGTGAGATTTGGTCAAATTAAAAGGTGGGTATCACTATCCTTAAACACTCATTGGTAGGATATTGATTCCCGTATCCAACCCCAAAACACTTACTGGTGGGATAGGATATTGAACCCTAAAACACTCATTGGTAGGATTCAATGGGGCCAGCTCTCATAACACACATTAGTGAGATTTGGTCCAAAAAATGTGGGTATCACTATCCTTAAACACTCCTTCGTAGGATATTGATTCTCGTATCCAACCCCAAAACACTTATTGGCGGGATAGGATACTGAACCCTAAAACACTCATTGGTAGGATTCAATGAGGCCAGCTCTCGTAACCCACATTGGTGAGATTTGGTCCAATTAAAAGGTGGGTATCACTATCCTTGAAAATGGCGTATTACCTTGAAAATGGCGGACTTCTCATTGGTAGAGTTGTGGTTGACCCCTAGGTCAGAAATATCTTTTAATGGAGTATTACCTTGAAAATGGCGGACTTCTCCAAGGGCTTCCTGGCGTAATGAATTGCCTTCCCAGCTTGCCTGTACTTCACAGGCCTAAAAGGACTTATGCAAAACATGCATTTCCTACTGTTCCAACTTAGCAGGTGATAAAAAAGATTTATGCATATGTGGATCATGCAAATGCTTATGCGAATACCTTGTCAAATGGAAACAATAATGTAAAAATCATGAGTACTATGCAATCATCGCACAATAATCATTTGATGACTTATGGAAGTGTCATGCAGATGGATGCACACGCAAATGCAGCAACGATCCTAATAAATTAATCAACTCAAATGTGAATACACATGCAAAGATAATGAACATATGTAAACATAGTGATAAGACAAACATGGTCCAAAATATCACTTTATTTATTTTTATTTGATTTTCTCTTAAAAAAAAGAAAATGGAAACAACATTTGGGGATACTCATGCCCCAACACTTTGAGGGCAAGTGATTCCCCAGCCTTCTTGGGGAAAGAATGTTGTGGGCACATTAGGATCCCGACAACCAACAAGGTGATTCCCCAGTCCACCGACAGGAGAATGGAGGAAAATTCAGGGCATTAGAGATCCTATAAAGCCAGAAATCTGCTTTGGGACACCAGGATCCCAACCCTAGATGCAGAGAAAATGATTCTCCAGTTCGCAAACAAAGAAGTTAAAAGAGAACTTGAGACATCAAAATCCCAAGGCAAGCAGAGAGGGGTATGTTTTTGGGATACTTCGATCCCAATACTAAGGGCAAGATGATTCTCCAATCAATCTGCGGGGATTAAGTCTGCATTCAGGAGAAGGGAATTCCCCAATTTATAGATCGAGACAGGATGACTGTTTATATAATGAGGAGGTAAAATTACTCTCCTATCAACGGGAAGAACAAAGACAAGTGAAGGCAAACACTATTTAATCACATCTTAGTCTTTGAAAATCAAGTAAGGAGGGTAAAAAAAATGCTCCAGCTTTGACTAAGCTATGAAAATCCAATTAAGGAAAGCTTTGACTTTATTTTGATGTTCATCTTGATTTCGAGTATTGAGCACTAATGAAGCACCTCTTCTTTCTTAAAAGATAACTTGGTCTTAACCATTGAAAACCAAGTAAAGAAATAAATCAATACATTGGTTCCAATCATCGAAAACCAAGTAGAAAAAATAGCATGGTAGAGGTGACTTGATTACAATCCTTAAAACCAAGCATTGTCTGCCCTCATACTTCTATTTTCCAGGATTTACATGTAAATGTAAAGTATAACCTTACTCTTATTAGGATGGAATTTATCAAAGAATTAAGAGAGAATTTGGGACATCTAAATCCCATGATAAGTAGAGAAAGAGACACATTATGGGCCTCGTGACCCTGTCTCTAAAAATAGGAGGACTCCTAAGTCAATGGACGAGGGCCTAGGACCACAATTTGGGTGGAAAGGGATTCCAAAGCCAAGAGACTTAGACGGGGCAGCAGTCTATTCAATGAGTGGATAAGGTAAATTCGCTCTCCCAACAGTTGGAGGAGTAAAAACAAGTGAAGGAACACAGGAACACCATTCGATCATACCTTTAATCATTGAAAACCAAGTAAAGAGGGTTAGAGATGCTTCAGTTTTGAACAAATTGCCAAAAGCCAAGTGAGAAAATTCTGATCTCATTTTGAAATTAAGAACTTCTTCTCTTAGAAGTCGATTAACTTGGTCTCAACAATTAAATACCAAGTAAAGAAATTAATCAATATATTGGTTTCAATCATTGAGAACCCAATGGAAAAATCTCATAGAAGAAGTTACTTGTTTTCAATTATCGAAATCAAGCTTTGTTTCTCCCTCACACTTTGATTTTCAATGATTTGCAAACGTGAAGCACGAGCTCCCTCATGTTAGAATGAGATCACCAAAAGTTTAAAATGCCCTTGTCTAAAATGATAATCCAGTAAAGAAAGACTTATCCACTTTATCTTGGGACTAATATAAAATGTCTATGTGATACATATGCGGAAAAGGAGAAATTCATTAGAAGAGTGGACTTCTATTAAAAAGATGAGTCGTCCTTAGCGATAACATTGAACACTTGACTGACAATAACATGATACCATAAATATGCATATAGAATTTCCAAAGAAAGACCACAGTAAGATGAAAGCGAAACTTCTCTGGGTTATGGATTTTTAGTTGCAATTGATGAATGGGGTTTACTGGGGAGAAAAGGGATTTTTCTTTTTTTTTTCTTTTTTTGAAAAAGAGGGTAATAGGCTTGAGGGACGGAAAGTTTCCCCATCTTGATTTAAGGATAAAATTTGGATAGGGATCAAAGGATTCAAGATCTCAGCTTGATATTTCCCGAGAAGTTTATTCCTTGAGTGCTAAGATTCAAGTATTTCTCTCACTTTATTTTAGTTAGCCTTACGCAAAACATTTGAATTTGCTATACCTCAATGAGGACTTCATAAGCCTTTAACATGGTCAATTGGATGCAAAATGTGGGCTTATGAAAGGGGAAAGGGGGCCCAAAAATTATTGTGGGAATTCTTTAAATTGAAATTGTTCTAACCCAGGAGCTTTGCATTTGAAAATTAATAAGGTCTTTGAACAAACTAAGCATCCAACTAGCAAATACAACCGACCAAAGAACAAGTAATTCTCTGACTCGCCATTTTTGGAATATCTTCACTCAAATCTGTTCTACTAGCCGGTTGCCATAGGCTTGTAATTAATCTATATCTCCACTATAGATGTATTAGTGTAATAGATCAAGAGGTCTTTAAAAACTTGTAATGATGGAGGAATGGCTAAAGTGGAAAAAGTGTTTAAGAAATGAAGTTAGCAATTATCAAGCATGAAATAATAGTTTCTTGAATGAGCACGATAAATTTGACCTAAAAGGGAGGAGGCTGACCAATTGATCATTCTCTATCCACCGAAAGAGTTTGCCTTAGATCATCTCTCTTTTTTGCTTGTGCACTTTATTTCTTTTCTTATCCTTTTTCATTAATAATCATTTTATTCTTTCTTTTCTTTTCTTTTTCTCAAGCCCTTTCTTGGCTTACTTGAATCACTAGGCAAATCCAACTTGCGAGAATGAGTGGTCCGCCTATATACGCAATAGGTCAAAATGTAATACTCATCCAAGAATCACGTGATGAAGTGTCTCGAAAATTGCTTATAAAAGGCTCAAAATAGGTGGCAAAAGGAAATATAAATGGGGTTTGTGTTTGGGAAAAAGGAAGAATGAAATGAATGCCTCCATCCTTTCTATTAAACCAATGCATGTAAAGCTTCAATTAAGATATAAAAAAAATTCTAGAACCGTCATGAGCTGACAGATTACACTCAGTGATAATCGATGAAAAGAAGTTAGTGTTTGGCTCGAATAACTTCCCACAAGGTTGGACTCTCACATTGGTCACTTGCAAGCCAATTGGATACTAAACTTGTATAAGAAACAAAGCTCTTATCATGGATTGAACTTATATCGTGAGTTATCCTTATTATTCCCCAGGGTTTATTTTAATGTCAAGTAATTTTAAAAACATACGCATGAAGGCTTAAAAGTGGCTAACAATGGATGATTGTGTTTGGATAAATGCAATGAAATATTGCCCTCTATTTTTTTTTTTTTTTTTTGCAATTGATTCACAAAGTTGAAAGACTACTCATCCCAGGTGAACATTGACTAGGTTTAGACTTTTGAAAACTCTACTCTTAGCCCAAAAGGGGGACTAGAGGTGATCTTTATTGTGTTTAGGAAAACCCAAGAAATGTCTCATATCCTTGATATAGCCATCTCATTTGCTTTTATTAAGGCTTCTTTTCTTATTTTTATTTTTCTTTTCCTTTTTCCTTATTTCTCTTATTTTTCATTATTTTTTTAATTCCCCGGAAAACATGGTTAAGACTGAGGTCTGTGAAGCATGTCATTTATGAAGTGAGTGATGCTTCTTGAGAGACTCACGACTATGCATATGTGCGGTATCATCTTTTATCAATCAAGTTAATTGCCAATGTTGGATCAACTTAGGCGAGGATTCCGAACATTCGAATGCTAGAATGAAAACAGGGAGCAAATGAACGACGGTTATTGATAAAAAGGCACTTTACTTTATTCCCAAAATAAGTGTGACGAAGTTCATTCGAAAAAGATTCTAAGGCACTTCAAACTATTTGATGTCATTCACTCTAACATTTTCTAATCAAGCTTGTCACGTTTTACCCTCTTTGCGAATGTACTCTCAAACTCAGGAGTTGGGGTGATCTTGTTGTTCCTCATTAATATTTGAACATTGGCTTGAAAAATGCTACCTGCCTCAGCTGAATGACCACACGCATTCGCGTGGTACTCTCATGAAAGTTATGGCTTGCACCATCTGGGGTACGGAGGTGTTAATGGAACCATGAGTTTGAAATGATGGTTCCCCAATGAGAGACAAAAACTTGCCCTAAGACAATAATTTCCCAGTATAAACATTGAGTACTAGACACGTGTTGAGAGCACATCCCCCAGGGCGGGAACTAGGGTCTGAGATATGGCCTAATTGGTGATTCCCCAAGGAAGGCATCGAGGTTCAAATACACGATGAGGAGGGCGATTCCCCGATGCAGGCACTAGGTTTAAGGCAAGAATGGTAGTTCTAAGGCGATGACCCGGGAATTCAAAAGGGGGGTTTCCCAATGCAAGTGCTGAGGTCAAAGGCAAGAATGAGTCTAGAAACACTACTAGAAAAATTGTGATTAGTGACCGCTATTTGTGACCGACATAAAATCAGTCACTAAATTTATTAAATAGTGACTGATTTTTTACTGACGCGAAAATCAGTCACTAAATTTATTAAATAGTGACTGATTTTTTACTGACGTGAAAATCAGTCACTAAATTTATTAAATAGTGACTGATTTTTTACTGACGTGAAAATCAGTCACTAAATTCTTAAAACTCTTAAAATTAGTGACTGAAATATCGGTTACAAATTATCAGTCACTAAATAGTTAATAATTAGTCAATTTGTAGTCACAAATATATTTAACTAAAAAAAATATTGTTTTTATAAAAAAGTTAATTTTAGTGACTAATTTAAAAAAATTAAGAAAAAAAATATCATAAAACAAAGTTGCCCTAAATCCTCTCTTTTGCTTTCTCACACGGCTGCACATTTTCTCACACTCACACGGCGTTTCACTCGTTCTCAAAGCTTCTGCTTCTCTCGCACGCACAGGTGGATCGATTCGCACAGGGATTCGGTCTCTCACAGTCGACAATCGTAGGCGTCTTCCTCCGTTAGCAAGGGATTCACCCGTTCTCTGTTGTCTCGGTTCTTTGTGATTTTCTTCCTCAGAAGGTAGTGCTTCCTCTCTGCTTCCTCCTTCTCTGTGTGTGTGTGTGCGTGTGTTTTTTGACTTTTTAAAGCTTTGAATTCTTTCATCCAAAATGGATGAAATGTGAGAAGTACGAAATAAAATGAAATGAGACTAGGTTGTGAATCTATCATTTGGATTCTTGGAAATTTTTGTATCCTAAGTGGCGTAAAAATTTCGAATGCGTCAGTTATTTAAGAAGAAAGACTATTGAAGTGAGAGAAACCCTCTAAGAAAGGGTTATTGTTTTGCAAGATATTTGTCATCCATTACAATAGTTTGGAAATTCACAGTGGGGCTTGGAGCTTGTTGTATAAATATGTTTTAGTATATAGTGCCTTGGGTTAAGGTTGGCGTTTGGTATATTTTTATCCACTTGAAACCTGATTTTAAGATGTTCGAATGGTGAATTAAGGTTTTGTTTTATTGGCTGGTGTTGAGTTTATTTTCCACCACTTGAAACTGCATTGTAAGATGTTCAAATGGTGATATTAGAGTGATGTTTGAGTGGCTGATGTTTGGCTTGCTTTTATCCCTCGTAATCCCTTTTGAAAGTGTCAAAATGTAGGTTTAAAGTGATGATTTCTGGTGTGTTTTTCCCCTTTTGAAAGCTCTTTTAAAAGTGTTAAAATCTTGGTTTAAAGTGCTATTATCTTGGCTGGTTGTTTTTTTATTTATTCCTCTTGAAATCTCATTTTTAGATGCTAAAATGGTTGTTTAAAGTGCTGTCATGGTGCTGTGTGCTGTCAGTTTTTTTTTAAAACCATGTTTTGGTGTCTATAACTGTGTTTTCAAGTTATAATTGTGTTCTTATGGTGATGTTTGCTGTCCAGTTTTTTAACCATGTTTTGGTGTTTTAAATCTTTTCTTTTATATGTTAAGCTCTTATTTAGGTAGCCTGAAAGTTGGGTTTGATTTTAACATGCTTTCACTGCCTTTGTAATTGGGCTTTGGCATGTTAAAATTCTGATTTGGATGTCTTGTGTGTTGAGGTTTATTATAACTTACTTTCATCATTTCTTAAATGCATTTTAGCTTGCCAAAATTCTGTTATGAAAATTTTGTGCATTGAGGCAGATTCTAGCTTATTTTCATGACTTTCTAAATGTAATTTAGCTTACTAATAAATTTCTGATTTGAAATTCGAAACATTTGGGATATTTTAAATCATTTTCATGGTCATCTTAGTGTATTTCAATATGTTAAAACTTAAAAGTACTGATTTAAGCGATGAAAGAGAGGGTTGCTGCCCATTTTTACATAGAGCCACTTTTGCACTTTAAAATGAATTTGGAGGTTGACTGAGGTGTGTGGATGCTATGTTAGCTTTGTCTTAGTGCTTTAAAATTCCACTTCTTCATTCTAACTGCTCGATTTTCTTTGCTTGATGTATAAGTGCTATTTTAGATTCACCAATGTCTTAACGTTTTCCAAAGGATCTGTAGTTGGAAAACAAGTGGAAATATATAATTTTTTTAATACTATTGAAGTACTGAAATTATATTCTCATAACGACAATCATCAAGCTATACGACCTTAAATAAATTTTTATTGATAAAAAAACCCACTCTATTTCTATGAAGTGTTTAAATTAAAGTCTAGAAGTAATTATTTGAACATCAACCATTCAATCTCATAGGAATAATTAGCTTCCTTTATGATCAGTTCCTAATATAATTCATTTTAGATGTGATGTCTCAACCAATGCTTTAACAAAGACTAATGCATCGCCCTTAGAGGCAGATCAAGCAAGGTGGATGAGACAATGACTCAAAATCCTTCAGTATTTGCAAAACAATAGCCTTACAGACCCACAAGTTTCCAATGTGAATTACATAGGCTTACTCCATACTACCCATTATTTATGTATTTTTAATTATTGATGAATTTTTTTATATTAAAATATATTATTTATGTTGTCTTTCCATCCATATATAGGTTTTAACTAGTGCTCTTGCCAAAACTTAACTTCAAAGAGTAAACAACACTTGAGTAATTCAAAAGCTAAAAGCAGAGCAAGAAGTAAAAAAAAACTTAAGGATAAAACGTTGAAAAGAAAAGGTAATAATAGACCTGAAGATTGTTGTCCTTAATGTAAGCCCAAATGTGCTTGAGAGCTTGGGTTTTGGAAATCTCAGGAAGGCCAGCGAGGGCTTGCATTTCGGGGTGCTCTGCTATTTTAGCTTGTTGTCTTTCCATCCATATATAGAGTTCTATTTTAGCTTCTTGAGAATATAGGGAGTGCAAAAGTAGGGTATTAAAAGATATTTATAAATCCTATATTCCTATACTTTGAGTGCTCTGCTATATGCAATACATGCTGCTTTTACATCTTTATTACCTTTTAAAAAGGTTCAGTACAAGTAACTCTTTTCATAACCTGCAAGATATTTTTGAATCCTTAATAGATATTAATAAATTCTTAGTTAATACCTTTTAGCGGGGTGCTCTGCAGTAGCTATAGTATACATAATTATAAGCCCACCCACACCCACACCCACTAAAGGCTTCACCAAATGTGATTGGCAGATGAGTGGAAGGCACGAGGGAGGGACATGGTGTAGAAAATAATAAGGTGAATTAAGAAAAAGGGCATAAAAGATAAATCCAAGATAAAATATTATTTTCCTTACTCCACCACTCACCTCCCATTCTTCTCTTCTCTTTTATTTTCCTCCTTTCCTATACCCTCCCTCTATATATAATATTATTTTCAATGCATTAATGCATCTCCTTCATTCCCTTTAATTAATTCATATAAATTACTATTTATTTTTCAAATTTCAACCCCTCTTATTAATTCATTTCCGTTTCTTTCCATTTCCAAACTCTCCTTTAATTTCTTACCTACTCTTTCTTTATATTTTCAATTTCTTTCTTCCTTATTTCCCGCAACAATGCAAGGCGGAGATGCCACCATTGACTCAGCCCACATGCATCCATTCTAATATTCTAATTATGCCCAAACCAATTAGTAAAGTGATCACGCTATGTGTACAATATATTATTATTTGTATATATTAATTGTCCATTCTTTTCTTTACCTTCTTAACACGTGAACACCGTTGACTACTCTCACACAATTAACTCAATACATATACAATCAATACTAACGCTTTCTTCAGTCATTCATCTTTGTTTTTTTATCTTCTTATTTTAAGGTTTTGGGTCCATTTTTAGGTACTCAGACACACACACATATATATAAACTTATTCCATAATCTTCATCAACTTATTTAGTGCTACAAAATAGACTCCCTCTATAAACTTCACATCAATCCACCTCAAACTTCATCTTATTGATTTATTATTTTATATATTTAGTTTAAACATGCATGCCTTTTGTTCACTTTTATGATGTATTATTAGTGATTGCCTCAGAGATATATCTTTTTGTATATCTAGTTTACTTGATTTGTGTTTAGAGGCCATTTTGTTTGATCTAGGTTGTACTTTTTCTTTGAGTGATTTCAATTAACATTTTTACTCTACTATATTTAGTTTAAATATTTTTACAGATCTCTGCTTTTTGACCAAATCTTCTGCTGGAGGATTATTATATTTCTTATTAAGAACTTAAATGAATGTTGTGATAATTGCAAAGATAAACTGTCTGTTGTTTTTCAAGTTTCCCGCTGAAAGTGCATAAGTGTAATTGTTTTAGAATGTTCTTGTATGTTTCTCTAAAGTGTCACTGGTTGTTTAGTGCTCTGCAGAACCATTGAGTTTGTTTTGAATAATTGAGGGCAAGTATTGAGTTTGTTTTGTTTGAGTTCATTTTTTCCTTTTTTTTCTTTGTCATGTAGAAACATGAGACCCGATCGACTTTGGATGTATAATCGGTGTGACCAAAGTAGAAAGGGTCTTAATTTTGCATTTATTGATGGAGAGGCAGAAAAGGCTGCAGAGGACAAGCGGGAGAAGGAAGAGATACAAAGGAAGATACAAAACCTTGAAACAATTGTGCAACAACTCTTGGCAAAAAATCGGATGACCACTTCATCTAATGATCCACCACCTACTAGTGGCTCTAATCTACCCGAGTAGAGATAATTAATATACTTTTATGTATGTGACTCATGAGATTGTTTTAGATTTGTATTTTGTTTCTCATGAGATTATTTTAGACTTGTATTTTGTTTCTCATGAGATTGTTTTAGACTTGTATGTTTGAGGCTTGTATTTTGTTCTCATGAGATTATTTGACTTATATGTTTAAGATACAAGTATTTTTAGGTGTCACTATGAATATATATATATATTAGTGGTTTAGATCATTTTCAATTATTATTTATTATTAAATTGTTATTTGTGACAAATTAGTGACTAGAGATTGATTTAGTCACAAAATTTGTGATTGAATTGTGACCCAGGGGTTTCATACTTTGTGACTGATTTGTGACTAAACTTTATGATCGATTTCCAACCATTTATTGACCGCACGTCAGTCACAAATTTGTGATCGATTTATGACTAAGTTTTGTGATCGATTTATGACTAAGTTTTGTGACCGATTTATGACTGAGTTGTGACTGGGAGGGTCCCCAAAATTTCCAACTAATTTTTGACCGCACGTCAGTCACAAATTTGTGACCGCTTTCTGACAGCAATTTTGTGACCGATTTGTGGCTACAAGAGGGTTGGATAATTTCTAACTATTTTGTGACCGGCCAGCCAGTCACTAAATTTGTGACCGCCGACTCTGCGGTCACAAATTTCTAGTGACTGACGGAATACCAACCGCCGCCGTCGGTCACAAATCGGTCACTAAATGGAGGTTTAGTGACCGATTTTGCTGTTTTGTGACTGATTCAGCGGTCACTAAACGCTGTTTTTTCTAGTAGTGAAAGGTGATATCTACCTTCAACAGCCATGCTCGTTCTTGAGGCCAAACAAATATTGGGCACCAGCCCGATACAATTATAGCTTTGGATGCAATGCAAAAATGCAAAAAAAAAAAGAAACAAATCAACAAAAGAATATGAGAGAAATGACTTCACCACAAATACCATATTAAGTTCTTTGCAATAAAGGGTCCTTACAGGTATCTTGATGAAAATTTCTTTTCAAAAAAGAAGTTGTTACATTTGCAATTATCTTGAGGATCATTCTCTGGATCTCTAGTTGTCTCCTTGTCAGTCAAGGGATTCTATGAGAAACCAAGACTGGAGTGTAAAGAAATGTTTCGTTACGCACACATGGGGTTTCTTTTTCTTTTAGTCAAATGTTACGATTGGCGAATGAGGTTCTTAACGGAAACAGAAATTCCACAAAGTATGAAAATTCATTATTAGTAGGAAAAAAGAATTTTTTTTTCACGTTAAACGTCTCAATTACCAGCTGCAACCTTAACTCTAGCTCGAGTGAGGCTTGCTAGTAAAAGGTCAAAAGATTGACACCATGTACCTCAATAATTATAAATATAGCTACTGTTTATTAACTATGAACAAATGTTAATACAATCATATTGCCTTGGAATTAATGTGGGAGAGAAAACTTTCTCATCACATGCATGTACAAATATTATTCACAAGAAGAAAGGAAAAACGACTATGATTTACATTAGAAGCAAATGTGGGAAAGAAAGAATTTTTTTTTACAATGCAAATGAATTTATGAGGAAAAGCAAAGCATTTTTTTATACACAATGCAAAGAATTTTTTTTATATATATGCAATGCAAAGAAAATGTTTTTTTTCATAGTTCAAAAGAAAATTTTAAATGCAATGCAAACAAAATTATAAGAAAAATCTTTTTCATAAAAAAAAGGAAATCTTGTTTTTTAATATAATGTAAAGAAAATTTTATATATACAATGCAAAGAGGAAAAAAAGATTACTTTTCACAATTCAAAGGAAAATTTCATATACAATGCAAAGGATTTTACTCTTTTTTTATAATGCAAAGAAAAGTGATTTCTTTTTCTTTCATACAAAGGAGAATTTTAATATGCAATGTAAAGAAAATCATAAAAAGGAAATTTTTTTTACACAACTCAAAGAGTTTTTTTGTATATGTAATGCAAAGAGAAAGAGGTTTTTTTTATTGAAAGAGAACTTTGTATGCAATGCAAATGAAATTATATGGAGGAAAAATTGTTTTTCTTTTACACAATGCAGAGAAAAATTGTTATTGAAAGACAACTTTGTATGCAATGCAAATGAACTTTGTAAGGTTATTTTTTTTTATTGAAACTTTCATTATTTTTTTTATACAATGTAAATGATTTTTTTTCTCTTTCTTTATATCTACAATGCAAAGAAAGATATGAGAAAAAGATTTTTTTTCTTTTATATAACATGAAGAAAATTTTTTATATATACATGTGCTATGCGAAAGAAACTATGAGAAAATTATTTTTTTATATAATGCTAAGAAAATTTTATTTATTTATTTTTATATATATACAATTTAAAAGAGATTATGAGAAAAAGGAAAAAAAAATTTACAATGTAAAGGAAAGTTTTTTTCTTTATATATATGCGATGCAAAGAAAAAGTGGTCTTTTTTCTTTTATTCATAATTCGAAAGGCAACTTTAAATACAATGCAAACAAAATTATAAGAAAAACGAACTTTTTTTTTTACTTTTTACTTTTACTCTTTTTTTAAAAAATGTATGCATGAGGAAGTTTGGTCCTTGTGTCCTAAAGATTAGGCTCTTAAGGTCTCTAAAATTGGCTGACCTAATAAATGTCACGACCCCCATTTAGAGGACCGTGACCAGCACAGACACAGGGAATACCCCTATGCCTGTAAGCCTTATCACCTAATTGACAGAATATCTATTATTAAAAATACATCCACATGCAGTATAATACCATGGCTACACCGAAATGGTGGCCTCTCCTAGGCAAGCAAATCCACGGCCAGTGCCGCTTTAGGATATAGATATAGGAAAACACAGATAATATATAACCTGTGTACTGGCTACACATCCGAAGATGCTGTCTATCCTATTCACATGCAACAGATATATATATGTATATATATGTATTTTGAAAACAAGTTTTCCCTGTATCGCAGTAAAATAAATCCTGATATTTTAGGTGTGTGAAGCTGACAGTTCTAGATTTAGTAATACAATCTAATTGGGTACGTCTACCCTTTACTTTATGCTACAACGATAAAGTAAATTAAATTACAATTACAATTTATTCACCCACATGACCAAGTTGTGGGTCTTGGAAATTTTTCCTTGTCCCTCGTTCCACCGAGACTTCTTCCACCTGTAATTAACATGTCTCTGTGTAGTAAAAATGAGGTGTGAGTCTTAACCACGCGACTCAGTGAGAACTCTCCCATCCCCGGCGCAAGGCGGGTACCATGGCACTGAGATTGGGAGTCATACACAACCACATGCAAAAACAAATGGTTACTGTTAATTAGCATACATTCTTGGCGACCACACAACAACAGAAATTTCACCCAAACACTCACATGCATTTAATAACTGTAAACATGCAGCAGTTTATTCCACGTCATCAATCAGCAAGTAAACATGTAACATATAGTGCCGGCTTTTACTTACCGGTCTTCTCACGTTTCAGCATGTTTGAATCAAACAAGACGTGTGGTGACGTAATCCTGTACGTTACCACTACGCTGCACAATCAGCAATTATATGCAAACACAGGCAATTTGTACATACACACAGATGCTAAACATACGCCTACTTAATCTCTCCAACTCTGGGGTATCTACTAGCCACTACGTGGTTTTCCCACTTCGAACCCATGCACTCGGGTTGCTAGCCACCACGTGGCAAAACATACTTAACCCATTCACTTGGGTACTGGTCACCTCGTGACAATTCTGTTAATCAAACAATACTTAACCCATTCACTTGGGTACTAGTCACCTCGTGACAATTCTATTAATCAAACACAATCAATCTCTATCTATCAAACAACTGACGCATAGCCACCAAGTGGCACGTCCTGACCCCTAACTGCGAGGCAATAGCTTGAGCCCACTCGTCCATTACCCAACCAGGCCACATGGCGGGCACGGCACGACGTCTCGAAGCATGGCCACTGACACACCCTAGACCAACTCCACAAGATGATTTCTCTTTTACTAGGTTAGGCTCACGGTTCACCCGTAGGTTCCTCCCGTGTCTCCTTACCTTATTCTCACATATTAATAGGATTCTTTGTATCTTTCCCGAAGGATCAACAATTCCTCTCCTTATTAATATGTACAAGTTTCCTCAACAGGATATAACTCATATACCCGTCCAGATGCACTCTCTGAGCCTCAAGCTATCGTCATAGCAATATAAAACCTTTCTGACCCTATTGCCAGGACAGGGCAATGACTATCGTCATGGTGATTATAAAAATTGAGGTCTCAAGTGCCATCTGACGTTGTTCTAGTCGATGTCTCACATCGCTAGCATAACCAAATCCGAAACCCACCAATAACTCCCTTGCATGATTATAATTTAAGTCACCGTCGTGACGAGTTTTCAAAATAAAGTTTAGCCCTTCCGTACAAGGACTCTTGCCACTGTCGTGGAAAAGATTTAATAAAATACTCATCATGCCTCCGGAGTGTATGAGTTGGATTTGTAACACACCAATCATAGCAAACGATTACTCTCTACTCCTATGTCTTCCTATCTAAGCTACTTTCCACAACCTATTTTGTAGTTCCTTTATTCTTTTAACATTCTATACCTCTAGCTAACACATACCAGACAAGCAGAGAATATACATACTCATGTAATCCACATAAGCATACAACCCTAGGAGCAGAGATGGAAGAACCCTCACCTTGGCCAACCCTCCATGCAATCCCCTCCTATAACTTTAGTCTCCTCGGAGTTCCTGTTGCACTCAATCGTGTGCCGTTGTTCCTATAAGAACAACATTCATTTCATTAAAGTTATTACTTAGCTTAACTTGTTATTTATCTCTCCATTACTCTCATGTGTAGACCATGGTTGCCACAGAGTCAAGCTCTTAGTCTTATTGGACTTCTCTATCCCGACTTATGCGTATCCTTCCTCGGACACTTGACTTACTCGAATATAACACTCTACTTGAGTGTTTCACATACTTGGATTTGAGTATTAGACTTCTATCTAATTTGTATTCACATCTAAGGAAGCTTATCTAGCTTGGTTGGATGGAATCCAAATTTTAGGAAGGTCTAAGCATTTTGATCCAACTTGTGTTCCTACTTGGGTTCAAAGAAATCTAGTTCCTAAACTCCAATATACCTCTGATTTACCCTACATAAGGTTTCCTAATAAATATGAAGGAATAAAATTACCATTTTAGAATTTGGACTTCATTGCTCCGCAAGTTTCCATCCTTGAGAAACAAGAAGGTACCTAAAATAATTCTTGATGCTTGATAGTATATTTAGAATTATTCTAGGGTGCTTAAGATTGAAAAGAAGAGGTCTGGAGCCCTCAACATCACCCTTAAAGTGTATTTGGGCAACCCGAGTAGGGACCCAGTACGTTAACGTCGAGGTTCAACCTTAGTAACCTCGGGCCAGCTCTTCACGGGTCTTGTTCAACCAATATTCCAACCATATAATTTTAATAATATCAATTCAAGCCTATTTACTCAAATCCAAGTTCAATCCTAATTATCACAATTTCCCCAATTTGAAAATAATTATAATTTCAATCCCAAATCCTTCCAAATTCGAATTTGGGCAAATCCGAGAATGTACTCTTGATTCCTACCCCAACTAAGTGTTCAAGAACACTTTCTAGGTCTCAATCTACCCTCGAAACATTTCAATCGAAGGTGAATCGAAGGAATCCCTAAAAATGGAAAAATTGAGCGTTTTGAATGAAATTGGGGTTACCAACCTTGATTCGATTGGTGGGAGGTGTGGAAGATGTTGGAGTCGAGCTCCGGTGGTCGTGGCCGGCGTCGGACCGCTCTTGTTCGGCCGGTTTCCGGCGAACCTCCTCCTTCCATCTCTCCTTTCTCTTCTCGCCACCCCCTCTCTCTCTCTCTCTCTCTCTCTGTTCGTTTTCTTTCTCAATCGTGCTCTCTCATCTCACTTTTTCTTTCTTTTTCCCTCTTTTCTATTTAACTCACGCCATCCCCTCTTAATTAATTAACAATTATATATACTTATATATAATAATAAAAATAATTAAATAATCAAATAATCAAATAAGTACAATAATAAATATAGTTATAATAAATTAATTAATAATTAAATAAATAATAACTAATAATATTTTAATTTAGTTCTACTCCTATTTATTTTGGGTTTCTAATTTCGTAGGTCCTGAATAAATTCCAAAAAAATATTTTACTTCTTTCCTTCATCTATTATTTTACTTGAAATTTCGAAGAATTTCTCGGTTTCTTTTAACTTTCATTTTTTTATAATCTTTTTAAGGTTTTAATTCCTAGCCCCGGAATAAATCATTCTTAAATCCTAGAAATTTTAAAAAACTCATTCTTTAATCCTCGAAATTTTTCCGGGTTATTACATTCTTCCCCCCTTAAGAAATTCGGTCCCCGAATTTCATCTCCTTCGTGGGTTTGTTGGCTTGTTGCCATCCCTTGACTCAATTTCATTTATGGTTTCTCTCAATGTGGAAGTTTTACCGTTTTACCCTACGGTTCATCTTTCTTTCCTGGAGACTCAAGGTCTCTATCTGGTTTCTACATATTCTTTGTTTGACCGTTTGTATTTCTAGTTTCGTAGTTATCCACCCCTCCGCAAGGTGTTAACCGACAAACTCCATCTGTTGTCATATCCTTCCTCGAGGATACCTAACTTTCCTAGTTTCGATTCACTTTGTGTTACTAATTTTGCAATGGAGTATCTGGCACGTACCACATGCCATGCTCCAATTTAGTTCTCCGAGGAGTTAACCATTGCCTTCTCTAGTAAGGCTTACCTTGACTCAATCTGCTTGTCCGACTAGCTACCTTCATAGTGACTTCTTATATCCGTCTTGGAACACACCAAGACACTAGCTATTTGCATAGCACACTAGGCTCTATTTCTATAAACTCTAACTGACGAAGTACTCCCCTGCATCGGAGTCCCCGTACCTAAGTGTCCTCTACTTCTGGGTTTCTAATTTTGTAGGTCATGAATAAATTCCAAAAAAATATTTTACTTCTTTCCTTCATCTATTATTTTACTTGAAATTTTGATGAATTTCTCGGTTCCTTTCCGGTTTCTTTTAACTTTCATTTTTTTATAATCTTTTTAAGGCTTTAATTCCTAGCCCCGGAATAAATCATTCTTAAATCCTCGAAATTTTAAATAACTTATTCTTTAATCCTCGAAATTTTTCCGGGGTATTACAATAAAGGTAGGCTTTTAAAGTCAACTTGCACATGTTTTAGCTTGGGATCTAGACACCCTAAAAAGGCCCTTAGATTGCCCCTACCAAAGGTAGAGAGACCTTGACATAAAAGAGGATCCTATCACAGAAAAGTCTGCGCGGATCAACCCTTAAGGCAAGTAACAATCTAAGTATGATAGATAGGTCAACCTCTGTAGGCCTAAGCCCAACATGGAAAGATTCTCATATCCTATTCTAACTTATCTGGACGTACTCTGGGTGTAGGAGCCAATTTGAGGTTGAAATAAATGTAAATAGTGAATTTGTGAATTTACGGAGCACCCTAGCCACCCTTCCACTCAAAGGTGGAAACACTGCAACAAAGAAACACAATTATACGAAGATATATACAAACAAATATAGGAGGCCAAATAATTTTAATATTAATTTTTAAAAAGAAAACGACTTGACTCTCTAATTATAAATTCCCCAGAAGAGTCACCAATTGTGAAGAACGAGCTTTCGATGGGAGTTGCCACCAAATTTTCCATCAAAATTTGGAAAAAGAATAATAGTTACAAAGGTGGATTAAAATGAATTTTCAAAAAATGTTGGTTTCGAGAGTCTGATTGAGATGACGAGAAGGTGTTAGTTACCCTTCTTCCCTCGTCCGGAAACGATTACCCAAAAAATTAATATTGAAATTGTTTGGCCTTGGAAACATATAAAATCATGGGAGAAAATTGAGAAAGGAAAGAGGGAGGGCTTGAGCTAGGATAAAAGCCTAAGGCCTACGTACCCACAATGGGGGATCAAAGCCCACGTAGTTCCTGTGACATGCAAGTGTGTGAGTGAAGGGAGGCTCATCAAGCAAAGACTCAGATGGCCTCCTAGTGCAATGTGCCTAAAGAGGCAAGAGCCCCTCGACACCTATCTACCATGCATTTAACATAACAAATCAAACAAGGTGGGTGTGTGATGCTCATCAGGCGGAATGCCCAGATTGCATGTAAACCAGTGTTCCTATAGAATCATAGGCTCCTTGGTGACTCCAGTTGAACAAATAAATAAAGACGTTGATTAAAAAACACAAAAAAAGTGTCTATGATATTTTTGGATTTTTCTCTTTAAGAAAAACAAAGAAAACTTTTCAACGCTAATTTTTCTGATTCTTGACATTAAATAAAAATTGAAATTCGACTACTTCCAAAATATAGAAAATTGCCAAAACCTAGGGTAAGGAAGCTCTAGATCTCCCCTATACAGCCCCGCTGACCTTGCCCTAAAATCAATAGTAATTTGTAAGATATGATCTTTGAAGGCACAGTTACCCAGAAGCTGTTTGAAATGATACTTTGGGATAAATAAATATGCCATAAATCATTCTGGATGAATTTGGTCATGATATTTTTATCCTTTGTTTCAGAGACCAAGAAGAATATTTAGGGACAAAAATAAATTATAACGGAGTTGTGTAGATGGAGAAATAATTTCACAAAATAGAGTGACGTTCAGGACGTCACTCTGCAATGTCTTTTGAAAAATTAATTTTATAAAACTTGCTGGGAGCAAAATACACAATGAAATTTGACAAACGATCTATGGTCAGAAATCTATGGATGTCTAGTTTCAGGAATAAAACAGATCACTGCATTTGGAGTTAAATTGAAATTGAAATCTTGCGTTGAAGGCACACTGCCCGAACTCAGAATCAGTTCAGGCAGAGGTTTTCACAAAAATTATTTGACTCCATTAAAAGAATTTAAAATTCATGAAAAAATTCAGAGATACTCTAAAGGCATGCTTAAACAAGTGAAAAATACAAGAAATCAATTATATATGTCAAAACAACCAAAAACAAAACGAAGAAGGCAAGCAATCACATTCAACCAAAACAGAAAAAGTGTTAAAGTGAAGAGTACCCCCTCAATTGGTTCTTCAACGTTTCATTCTAAGTTTCCCTTCCCATCTCCATGCATTCTTGACTCCTTCTCCTCCTCTTGCCACTTTGATCTCCCCCCTTTTTTATTTGACCTAGCCTCCTCTTTCTCTTTAACCTAGCCACTTTTGTTCTCCTTCCTCCTTTCAATTTGACCTAGGCTTCTCTCTTTTATAAGCTAGGGTTCTCTCAAGTCTTTTGGGCTTGGCCCATTAGATCTAAGAGTAGACCATCTCTCACTTTTTATATTTTCTTATTTTTTGAAAAAAATAATATTTTTGCATTATTTTATTTTATTTTATTTTTGTTTTGCAGTTTTCGGGGCCGGACAAAATATGGTGTCCACAATGAAGATGGCGGCAGCGCCTTGGAGACCCCGAACCTGAAGCGAGAGTTTTATAAATCGTGCCGAGAAAGCCTGCAGCGTTTCCCCTTCTTCTATGTGAAAACTAATGAAGGAGTGTTCGTATTCTGGTATTCCTTACTACTGGCGAACTGGGTAAGCAATTTTTGGGCCAATTGCTCAAAACTATGAATTAAGTTTTTGGGCAGTAGTGAGAACCATCTGAGGGCTGCTTCCTTCATAGTAGAGGAGAACACCTGGCACTACTGATCGTCCAACATACCGAGTATAGACATGGTTGTGTTAAAAGTGTTGAGGTGATCTCGCGAGTCGGTTTCTCCTCCATAAGGTTCTATGTGGAAGGGCATTTTAAAGCCCATGGGAGCATGCTCGTTCATGACTTGTTGGGTAAAGGGGTGCCTCCCTTTCCCTTGGAAGTCAAAACCGGGCCAATGGTATTATCCTGAGTAAGTCTAGCCGATATCGTAGGGAGCGTACAGGTTGTAGGTCCCTGCCCATGGCATATGCAAATAAGATCTCGGTGGGTAATTCGGAATCGGTGGTCATAGATATTCTGTGGGCGGACGAACTGCTTGTCCTGTGACCATTGTAGGTCATGGTGGATTGGTTGGTGCTGGAGCTAGTGTGAAGAACGATAGTCGGGTGAACTCCATCGGGAGGGTTCCAAACTGTATTGAAGGCATTAGAGGCCCTACCATTTCTGGTGCTAACAGATCTGCAAGAGCTGGCATGCCCTGTAGAGGTATCTGAGCGTCCGTGCTTGTTCGTGGGAGGCCTCCCTGTGTCTAGCGAAGCATTGCTATCTCATGCGAGGTCCTTGTGGGGTCAGTTTGTCCTTTGCTGCTACCAGGAGGGCACTGATTGTTCGGCATGCCATAGGGGTGCTGAGAGCATATCTCTTCCCTGATTGCTGAGGCTTGTGTGGTGTTCTCTGCAATGGCTACCTAGGATGCCATGACGTTCTGCAGCTGATTGGTGTTTGAAGCCCCTAGTTCTACCATGACGCGGTCAGCTACATCTTGTCTGTTCCGCGTGCTGCGCCTCGGAGCATTTGCGTCGATCGTGGTTGCAAGTGTACTTGAGTCAGCCATCTGTGAACTTTTCCTGTAGAGAAAATTTAAAACATGGGTTTCTGAGTGTTAAGAATATAATCCAACTCCCCGAAAAAACAAATGCCGTTCAGCAGCAGAAATGCGCAAGGCATTGTGGTCTGAGAAGGACCGCGGTGGGCGCCAATGTAACTGTCATTTTTTATTCAGACAATTCTAAATCAGAAATTAGGACCACAAGGGCTCGTAACCTTGGGGGACTTGTCCTTAGGTGGATGACCTAGGTGCCTATGTACCCTTGTGTAGGGATCAAAGTCCACGTAGTTCGAAAAGTATACGTCCATAGGAGCCGTTAGGAAGGAGTATTACCTGTAGAAGTCGTGCGCCGCTAGGACGTGTGTGCAATACTCCAAGCGGGCAAGCCACCGGTTAGAGGTTTCCTTAGAGGAAGGAGAGAGCAAAGGTCTCTCTGAGCTGCTTGGAGCTTGTGGTTGTGGATAGAGATATCCAGGAGGGTAGGTGAGCCTGATTGCTTAACCGTGAGAGGTGATTGATTAGGCTTGGATGTGGCGGAGATAGTATGTTGTACTTAGAGTATTCAGTCTTACTTTCCTTAGTCAAGTCTCCTGGGTGAGGGTATTTATACTAAGTGTGAAGGGGAACGTGGTCGACCCACGTTCTTGTTCGCAGTGGGTCGACCCACAATGGTTGAGCGTATCCCATGTCTCTAATACGAAAGCATGTGTGGGAAGACATGGGTAAAAGCCACATACGAGGCCGAAGAATGGTGCCATGTTTAACTGATTCTTGTTCCTACTAATGTTCTAGAAAGCTAGTGCCACATGTCCCAAGGAGGAATATTCTGTAGTTACAAGTCTTATTAATTTCATCTTTTTTTTCTGCAAAATAAAAATATTTAGGTGGCCCAAAATTTTCTTTTCATGATAATAAAATTTATGGTTAGTTATTTCCACTCCATCTATAGATATGGGCCTGATTACTACTGCTATTATTATGACGAAGTACCAACCATGCACCAGCAAAGGTCCGAACATCAAACAGGTAGTTTCAACAAATTCCCTGAAGAATTGGATTGGAATGTAAATAATCCTTTTGGAAGCCCTAATCTCCTTGGGAGACAATCAAACCCAATAAACCCTTTAGGCCAAACCCCCAACGTCCCCAATCGCAAATGACTTGGCAGAATTCAAGGATGTACATCCAAGGGTTGAAGGCCATGAAGGATGCAACCATAGAAGAACGAGTCGAAATCAATAGGCAACTAGAAAACCTTAGGGTACAATTGGAAGAACAGCTCCTCCCAATCAAGGAACAAATAACCAAAAATGATGAAAAGATAGAGGTTTTAGCCATCCAAGTCTTGAAAATCTATAAAGACCAATTACAAGTATCCCTTTCCTTATCCCCTGACAATCATGATAATAAAACACCTAATAATATAGGAATAGATGAGCAACTTCCCACTCTGCAAGACTTTTCCCCTTTATCTTCCTCTGTGCTTATTGATGCTAGGAAAAGTATTGTGTCCATAAGAGTTGAAACTTCGATAGGAAAGGATATAGAACAAAAGGGCATTGAACTTCCAGTCGTTCCGCCTCTTCCTGAGCGTAAAAACAAAACCATCCGGTTTAAACTCTAAGAAGAGGAGGAACTCAAGTAAGCTGGAAGAAGAGAAAATCACTATCCACCCACGATCACTAGTCCTTCGCTTGAAAAGAAAATATAACAACCTGAGATCCAAAAAGAAACACCTCTTGCCCCTTCCTTAGAAATTGATATTCATTCTTTTACCCATAAGACAATTAATGTTTGTAATATAGGTATAGAGAATAGAAGCGCCTTAAAATTGAAACCATCTTAGATCAAGGTGAAGTAGATTTAGCAATAGGGATGACCGAAGGACAAGATAAACATAGAGAGAGGAATACTGAATGTTCCCTAAAAAGCAAGTTTCTCCTATTGTTTCGAATATTCAAGGAAAACCTGCGCATTGGTAAGTCGAAAAGCAAGTTCCCCATAATTGATAGAATATTAAAAAAGATCCTTGCAACTTAAAAAGGCAAAAGGGAACACTGAAAGTTCCCTGGAGCATAGGTACCTACTACCGCTCTGACTTTTCAAGGAGAATCTGAAGTCGGATTGACCATCTGGCTGCTTCTTTCACCACCTTAACCTTAATTTTGGTAGCCCTCTAAGATAAGTGTAGGGGAGAAAACCTCCCAATAGTAGTCATTTAAAAATTTTGTTGAGTCTTCTGTTTCTTTTTTATTTTCTTTTATTTTACTTTTTTAACATAACCTGAATGATTATGTATAACTGAATGCTTTCTAAGAAAATGCTACTGATGGCCAATATTTTGTTTGCTATGAATGCTTCTGTACGCAGGTGTCAAATCCCTTAATCAGAGACTAACAGGTAAAGGAAGAGATGGACAAAAATGAAACCCCACACACATAACACACATAACATGCTTGATTCTAAAGTGTGGGGGAGGGAGGGGGGAGAAGCATGAAATTATTTAATAATTATTTAGTAGTTTTTGGTTTTCCTAAATACATGCACAGGTAGCAATACGTGAGTAAACAGAAACATTTACTTCCTTTAGTCATAGTCCGTTCAGGGCTAAGTAAGTATTTCTTCTCCCAATTACCCAATCTGTTGTGGGTAAAATATTAATTGTCAAATAAGTGTGGGTGGGTGGGTGGGTGGGTGGGGGGGGGGGGAGGGGAAATTAACTTACCAAATAAATTTTCTTAAGAGTTCCGCAACTCGATAATTTTGTTTTCCTTTTTAACTTTCTTTTTATCGATTTTATTTTATTTTTTATTTTGAATTTTTAAACCCTTTGATTGAGCTATCATCATTTTGCGCTGCAATATTTCTCTCTAAATTAAAGATTATTTTTACGCTGAATTCGTCTTGCTAAGTACCCCGCTGTCTTAAAATTTCTTGTTCTTGAAGCATTGAAGACAATGCTTATTTTAAGTGTGGGGGGGGGGGAATCACTCCGTGTAGAAACTTTAAGACTTTAGGGTCCTGCTAATTTTTTAGTTTCGGATAATTGGGTAAATTTAAAATTTGTCAAAAATAGATTAATATCTTAGGAATCAAAACTAGCATGTAGCAGTTAGGAAATTTTTCGAAAATTTGACTAATTTTCTTTTCTTCAAAGATATTTTTCAAAAATCAACAAACCTCACTTGGGCTTTCCAAATTGAACTTAGGAAATTTAGAACAAGAAAGTTCTTGATTTAGTAAAGCTTTTAGGGTGTTAACCCAATTAGAAATTTTCTTATACCATAGAGGATATTCTTATTTGCTTGAATAGGTTAACACATGCATGAGGAAGTCAGAAGGATTATTGAAAGACCAATCTGAGTGACCTAACCCTTTTGGAAGGGTAAGCAACATTGATCTACACATATACATATATTGAGTGTTTTAAATGCTTAACTTGTTTTCTTCTAGAAATTGCAGTTGGTCTTAATCAAGGCTGTGTCAGCATGGAAGGACCTGGGCGCATGCTTCAGGAAGTTAGAAGGATTATTGAGAGACCAATATGAGTGACCAAACACATTTGGAAGGATATGTCCAAACACTAATCTACACATATACATCTATTGAATGTTTTAACTACTTAACTTGTTTTCTTCTAGAACTTGCAGTTGGTCTTAATCAAGGTTGTGTCAGCACGCAAGGACCTGGGAAGATTGAGGCATTCGTTTCTTGTATCGAGTGCCCAAACACAAGCCTATATATATATATATATATATATATGCAAATGCATACCTCTATTACCTTGTTTATAGGCTTACATAAGCAGATTCTCCTAACATATTTTATTAATATTGATTGTTTGATTGTCCAAGTCAAAAACTTCTTGTCCTCCCAGTCATAGGAAAAGCCTTGGGGGTTCGATAAGCCAAATGATTTATTCAAAAAGTAGAAAAAAAAAAGTAAAGAAGGTACAAAAGTACCAAAGTGTAAGGGCACAAAAGTAAACCCAAAGATATATATAAGGTTGAAGGATAAGAAGAAAAACCTTAGTTTTCAAACAATAAAGACTTAGTATTTATGCAAAGGAGGATTTTGCTCTTTCTTTCTTTAAATAGCAAATATATATAGCCTCCATCAGCAATGTTACAAGCCCAAAAGACCTATTGACTAGGGACTTGTGTGCACTAAATAGTGGAGATATAGACCTTCTGCAAGCCTATGGTAAGAAGCAAGTAAGTATGTTATGAGTGAAATCTTACCCCCAAAATATTGGTGAGGCTATGAACGTATTGTTATATTGGACCTAGATAACTTTGAAGAAATTCTCATGCATGATTAACTTGCCGAAGTGATCTTAGGATCAAAATTTACTTGAGTACTTGAATGGTAGATTTTTATTTTAAATTGGGAGCACTAACCCTCTAAGCTAGCTTGATCTTCAATGCTATGAATTTAGATTCTCTTTGTCCAGGAGTAGAAAGGTTTAAGTGTGGGGGATTTGATCGCACCCAAAACCAACCTAACTTTAGGGTATTAAATAGCTAGCACAAATTATAGAGAAATATATGTGATTTTACCCCCAACAGGTTGAATATCTTGACAGAATGAATAGGACTAGAAATATGATAAAATGCCCTATTTATTGATATTTCTGATTATCCGTAAAATCTATATCAAATTGGTGCATTTGATGATTTGTTGAGTGCTGCAGGCTTAACAGGGATCAACGGGAAGATGTATTCCAAGTACAATGACCAGATGAAGCAAGAACAAGAGAAGAGTGCACCAGCTTGCCGCAGCTAACAGGAAGAAGGACTCGCCATGGAGAGAAAAAGACATGGCCACAACAAGCAGAGCAACACAACTCGCTATGGCGAGCCATATTACTCGCCACAACGAATGTGTAGCGTGCAAGGTGGACAAGTGACCAAGTGACAAATTTAAAAGGACTTCTAGATTAAAAAGGAGTTGGAGATGGTTTTTAATTGGTTTGAATTTAAATATTAAATCTCATACCAATTAATACTTATCTCCATCCTATTCCTATTCAGATTGAAGGTCCCGGGAGCATTATAAATAGAGGCTTCACAAGGTTGCAAAGGCATTCCATCCGATTGAGAGATCCAGAGATTCCAAATATAGTTTAGAGTGTAGAGAGAATATGAGCGGCTAAGTTCTTCTAGGATTTTCAAGAAGAACTAGCATAGGCAGGAGCCGATGGCTCTTCATTAGGGTTTGTTAATTTCATTCTTCTTGTATTTATCCTTTTCAAGTTTACGATTGTATCTGCTTGTTTCGTATGTTATTATCTTGCTACATTCAACCATGAACAAACATGTATCAATATGCTAGATTCTTCATAACGAATTAGTAAAGATTTTATTTATACGGAAAGGTACTTAGGTCTTCTGGTTTCCGGAATTCAATACAATTCTATTCTTTGGATTCTTGATTGCTTGTATCTCTTATTGCGATAATATTAGATTTAATTGATCGACCCGGTCGGGTATGAGTTTGATTAATAATATAATAAAATCTGTTGATGGATGTTATTGATGTTTCCGATCGGGGATAACATGAATATTTAGATAGGCTTTCGTAATACATGACTTTCATGAATAGGATACATTTCGAATGAATTAGTCATACTTGAATACTTCCTTTTTGACTATGATTGCTGAGTTCTATTCTTCTTGGGATCCTATTTTATAATATTCTACACCCATCAACTCCCTATTCATTCTGCAAATACCTACTTGCTTTAATATACTAACCAATTGCAGGTTCGTACGAAGATTCCGCGAGAGATTCAACCCTTGGGTTGCACCCTATGCTGCTTGAGGTTTTTATTTGATCACAACTGTGATGACCGGTTAGAACCTCGATTTGGAGAAATTCAAATTTGTAGAAAAATTCACCGATCATACTCTTCGATTGGCGGATATTTGGGCTCCAAAATCCAACAGGAACAAATAAAGCAACTTTGAAGGGTACGGGTTAGGGTGTAAGAAGGGGTAAAATTTGAATTTTAAAATGTTAGGAAGGGTATTTTTTGTCTTGAAATAATTAATTAAATTTTAGCTTCTGCTTTTGGTTAGTAGAAGAAACTCTAATTTTTAGCTTCTGCTTAAAGTTGAAAAACTGCTTCTGCTACAATTCAGAAGCACTTCCGAATAAATTTGCCAAAAACCTCATTTTAAGAAAATAAGCGCTTTTGCAACCAAAATAAGCTTGGCCAAACAGGCAGTTAAGGTTACAAGTGTTTTGATGTAAAGTTGGGGTACGCTTGGTATAAATGCACGAATGTAAAGTACTGTAAAGAAAGTATTGTAGAAGAAAGGAAAGTACTGTTGAGAAATGTGACGAGAGAGATAGAGAGAAAAATTAGGAGAGAGAAAAAGTATGATAAAAAGTGTGTTTGGTATGTATAAAATATGATGTAAAGTTTTTTTGGGAATCGTGAAACACCATGACTTTATTGTGTTGCATCCTTACCAAATGAACCCTAGAAGTGGAAGTGGAAATAAGTGATAAAAGTTGTATGTAGGGAAGTGAAAGTGAAAGAATAATGTTATTTGATATGATAGAAAAGAGATAGAAAAATGAAAGATAAAAGTGTAAAAGGACATTTTTACCCTTTGCTCTTTTAACTGTCATGTGAGGATCACATGACCCAAAACCCCATTGCACTTCTTCATTCTAAACTCTTAACCTCACTTCTGGTGCTGTCAGGATCGTTGATGACCTCAAAATATAACACCTTAACTGGTGTCATTTTACATGATATTATTAATAATGATTAGTAATATTACAGTATTTGATGCTACTCTGTGTACATGAGGGTTAACATGTAAAATTGTGTATTTAATGCCTATTTTGTGATAAAACTATGTAATCTAGATAAATTTTATTATTTAGGTTAAATCAAGTATTGTCACAAATACTTCGGATTGATTTCAGGTCTAACCAAGGACGTTCAACCATTTGGAATTTGAGGAAGGACTGATCTAAAAGGATAAGAAGTGCAGCAAGGACAAAACTTTCAAGATAGAATGCACAAGTCAACCAGAAGTCAAGCATCTCACCGCGGCGAGCAGGCATGACGTGGCAGAAGATGTTCGAAGTTCATAATCAGATTCAGGGTCATCTCGAAGAGTCTGGATAGGGTCCATTTTCATATTTGAATTTTGTAATTTAGAATAAAATGGGGAAACTATATTATATTTCCTAGTTGTACTTAGATAAGGACTCTCTAGAAACGCCTATAAAAAAGAGGCGAGAAATCTTAGTTATGTATCTAGTTTTCATTCTAGACTTAGTTGCCTTGTTCCTAGAACATAAGTAGTTAAGCCTTCTAGGTTATCCTTAGGATCTTCTATGTAATTTTCTTAAGCTATGTGCTCTTAGTTTAAGAAAGTTGTTTTGGAAAGTTTACAGTTTATCAACCTTTGGTCGTGGTACTGAATCCTATCGATTGACAGATTCAGGATTCAAGACTGGATTAAATGGTCCTAGCAGTTGTAGGTCTAGGTTGATCGACTCAAACTAGCTGTACTCGTTTTTGTATTTATTTTTTAAATATAATTTGATTTTCATTAATTAAATGTGTCTAGTTTGCGTACACCATTTTAATGCGGGTGCAACATCCTCATTTTGATGTGTACCTAGATCCTTAGGAAGTGGTTGGGAATACCTTCGGATGAAAAGGTCCAATAGAGTGCTTTTTAAAATAACTAGCCATTTTTATATTTAGAATTAGTCGTGATTGCAAATTACATAGTCCCTGAAGGATAAACTACTTTTCTTAGTTATTCTTTATAAAATCATATTTACACAATCAAATCATTTCCACGCTTTTCTAAAAATACTCAATTTTTTTTTCTCAATTCGATTACTCTAAAGGCATAGTTACTCCGGAGCTACTGAAGGTTTCGCCAGAGATTTGACCTTGGGTAGTGCACTATATTGCATTACTTAGGTAATTATTTGATCCTAATTTGCAACGAGTCAGGGATGTTAAATCTTCTCGGTTTACACTGCTCATCAATCGTTGTTTACCCTTCCTCACTATGGATGTTGAACCACATTCACTCTTGTTGTCGCATCATTGGTCATTGCCACTGAAGAAGTTGTCTCCGTCACACCAACCATGTTTGCATCATCTTGCTGTCGGTGGAAGAAAGGTGACTTCCATCTCGAAATATTGGTTTGATGTTTTTAATTTTTTATGGTTTGAAACCTATTAATGTCATCTCTTCCATCTCAAAATACTAGTTGTGCAACTTCATCTTGATTTGTTTAATGAGATTTGAGTTATTTATAGGTTCTATTTGCAGCTTTAATGGATGGATGTAGTACTGGTTGGGCACACTATGTGTTTAATCTTGTGTTAGATGTTTGTACATAGAGTGAGAAGGTTGATTTCAATGTTCTACTAATATCATTGAGGTGTAGATTTTTTTCCCTGAAATAGAATATGTGTGTCATTCCTAATTGTCAATAGTTTACAATATAACTTGTAATAGGGCTAACAAGTAACAAGGGATCCAATTCCATGAACATCTCTTGCTTATATGGTGCCAAATGAATCACCATCTTTTTGTATATATATAGATTATTACTTGAGGAATATGTTGCTGGTTATTTCCGTCTTCTTAAAAAGGAAGAGTGTCTGCAAGTGTTTGCATTTTGGAACATATGGAGAATTATTCTATAATTGTAGAATTTGTTGTACCCAACTTAGCAGATTGCAATGTAGAATCGAAACTTGTGTATCTTTAGAAGTATGTCTAAGTATGCATTTTGATCATGTTGCGTAAGAAAGAAGCTATTTGTGGTTTATATCCAATGAGCCAATGATAATGTAAAACAATGTTTTTAAATTTTATATAAAGCTGCCAAATACGATATTTCTGTAACTAATTCTATTTTGCTCATGATCATTGTTTGCATATATAAATGGAAGCCACTCGGGCTGAGAGCATAGTTGGTAGTTTTGTCCCAAGTGAAAGGAACAGGATGAGCAATTGCCCAAGAAAGCAGCTATAAAGAGTTCAGACTCAACAACGAATCCAAATAGGCAGTACTATGCGTGTCTTGACGACAAATGTGGTTTCTTTAATTGGTTACTACATGTGGACTCGACAAATGCACCATCATGGACTGGGAGATCAAACATCCATTATAGAGGAAAAAATGACCGGGATTCTATAAATGTCACTGAAGAAAATATTAAGGAGATGGAGAAAGAAATATTGGCATTAAAGGTTGCAACTGCAGCCATTGGGCCAAGTTTTGGAATAGTTGCAATGTTTTGTGTATTTAGTTTTTAATTTTCATGGTGTTACACCCCTTATCCTATTATCCATTTTAGTTAATTAATAATGTAAATAATTATAATATCATAAGATAGGCGTATTACTACTTTCCATTACCTTAGTAAATTTTAACTTTTACCAAGTTATGAAATATAGTGCTTTCGGTTTGGATTGCTACTCTTGGGTTCTACATCCTGAAGATCACAACGGACTTGAACTTGAACTTAAATCACAAAACATATGACATACACATGCATAATAAGTTTTTCCCTTAATCATATGCATATACAATATCCATGTGATAATAAAGTAATTATAGTTAGTCACATCCAAGGGAAACCAGAGGCAACAATCCTGCCACTCAAGTTTCCTTATAGCAATGATCTACTATGGATCTCAAGTCAGTCACATCATTCAACTATAATATATATATATATATATATATATATATATATATATATATATATATATATATATATATATGCTACTTCTTATCATGAACATTGAAATGACACATATCCTTTATGAAAAAAGTATGAACCATCACCTCCTAGGTCCTCAACTATGCATGCAACTTAAAGCATCTGATACATGTAGACACCCCATTTTGTATGGGCCTTGATTAGAAATAATCTAGGAAGTTTTAGGAAGATGGTCCCCCAAAACTGCCATTGAAAAGGGCCATGGTCAGAAAATATATGGGAGGGGTCGTAGCCCTAGGGCTTCAGAAGGAGCTGCGGCCCTTGTGGGCAGAAAGTCCCTTTTTTCAATTTTCGTCCCTCCTTTCCATCCCTATAAATAGGGGGCGGATTCAATGATCCATGTTACCATAATTTTCATAATGTAAATCTTTTACTTGTGATGTTATTTGAGCTTGAAATGATACTTAAGAGTTGGTTAAACTCATTTAAATAAGTTGAAGGAAAGAATGAAACTAACTTGAAGTGGAAGAAGAAAATTCATTTGAAATAAGTAAAAGATCAATTCTTAGGAATAAATCCAAAAGAAGTTATAAAACTCATTAGCTATGAGGGAACAAAATTCAATTGAAATAGGGGAAGAATTGAGTCTTAAAAGAAGATAAAAATAAGTATTAAGTTCATTTTAGTTGGAGGGAAAGAAACTATTCAAATTAAGGAAGAAAGGACAACTTTTCAAAAACTAGAAACTTGGCGGTTTGTGAAAACAGAATAACTAACTTTTGAGGGACTGGCACACCCCACTTAGATTATATGTGACCGGAACAAGGTCCGAAATTACTACCTCGTTCCTATAGGCCAAAACTTCAAGGTTTACAAGTTTAAGCACATTCAATATTTATCTTTCCACATAAAAACCATATTTGACAATAAATTAATCCAGACGGTTCATTCTCTAATCATATTATAACCTTTACTATCACAAGTTTTCTATTTCAACAGGAATATTGACATTAACTGTTTGCAAAAATTTCGGCAGAGTTCTCCCTAAAAATAAAGGTTTCTGAAATTTGTACAAACAGCCAAATCACAATACAGTCATATAGGAGAGCTCAACTCATCATATTACACAATATAAAATACTAAAATATGGGAAGGGGTCCTGCCTATGGAATATAGAGCGACATCTAGAATCAACATACAAGTAAATATTTTCAAAATAATAAGGCCCAAAGGCACAAAGTTTGGCTCACCACTAGAAGCCTACTCCATTGTGACTTCAAATGGAGGCTCAGTATCTACCCTGTTATATGAAAAAGAAAGATGAAGTAGTAGTTTGAGTGGAAAGCCAATCAATATAGATAACACACGCTATAACTAAAACAGGACAAGTCAAGGCACGAGTGTTTTAAGATATATAAAAATAATAATATTTCCAGATTCGAAATCAAGGATAAGTTCACAAATAATTTCAATAATATACTTGAAAAGCGATAACAAAGGTATGTCAAACCAGAAAGTACATTCAAAATGTTTTAAGGAAACCAAACAAAGCCTTTTAAAAGTAACTCAAATAATATAAATAAACTAAATTCGGCTTTTCAAATTTAAATATATCAAAATCATGTTTTGTGGGAGAGACATCTCACAGAACGTTTACATATACCCTCCATGATTCATCCTTACTCAACACCACATTGATATAACCACATAGCTCCGGCCACAACTCCTTTACGTGGCCCCAAACCCTCCATATAATACACATGTGTGGCCGCACACGGAGCTAGCATCACCTCACCTCTACAAGCTGAGGTTTACACCTACGCACACATAGGGCTACAGATATAGTTGTAGCATCAGTGTTCCATTAAGAGTTCCTCCCACTGAAAACATATCAAAATAAATTTCTCATTCACGTAATTACTTCAAACCTAATGAGCAATACACACACACACACAAATAAATATATCTCAACAAATTTCACTACATGGGTTGCAATAAACCCATATATAGCATTAAAACGTACCTTTGAAGAATTATATTCATTATACCAAAAGTCAACAAAATATCACATGAAAACTAATTCTCTTTTTGAAGAAAAAACAAACATTAGACGGCTTGTCCCAAGGCCAGGCCGAATTCAATACTATAAAAAGAACATAATAAAAGAGGCTGGGTAAAAGTTCAAAAATATAAAGCGCATTATAGTGCACATCATCTCCCTCTCTCTCACTCTTTCTCAAAATTTAAACAACAATGGACAACCAAGATTCGCCCAAACAATGAAAATCAAAATGATTTGATAAGGATGGAAGCCACTTAGCCATTTCTAGCAAAAAGCCCCAAACTTCCTTTCATTTTTGCAGCTTAAAAAATCAGTTATTTCAAAGTTTTAACTGCACAATTTGTGGCTAAAAGCGCTACAACAACGACATCCAAAGATGGTGATCAATCGGCGACACCAACGAAGGTGGCAAGCGGCTTCCAACAGTGGAAGCAAGAATCGATCGTTTGGAGAAAGCTTGAGAAAGAAATGTCAAACGTAGAAAGAGAAAAGAAAAAGAGAGGGGTTGATTCAATGGAGGCTATATGTGGCAATCGAAGCTTCAATAATGTCAGAATTTTAGGTCTTTTTGGGCATATTGGAATTTCTTTAATGAAAATAACAATTTTTTGGTATGATAGAAATTGAAATTTTTGTGGTCTAGATTTACTAGTGGCTAAAAGTAGGAAATTTTTGAAATTTCTGGGTAATCATAAGCCTATAAAAATTATTTGATAGTAAGACTTCTAGTAGACAAAAATTCCTACCCTGTCAAATTTTTTTATTCCGAAAAATTCTCAAATTTAAAATTTAAGTTGATAATAATTCATATGATCATTATTTAGCTAAATTTTAATTTTTCTACTTAAATGTTCTATTTATTTAAATTTCCAAAGTTGTCTAAAATTTAAATTAATAGAATTATAATATTAGCCCAGAAACTTTATTTTTGATTCTTTTTTTATATAATTTTTTTAATTTATTTGAGAATAGTATCTAGCTCCTAATGTAATATAACTGTAACTGTCATTTTTTGTTCAGATCTGAACAGTCCTTCGCTTGACTTTCCCAGCAAGTTTCTCGAGCTGTTTTTGCAGAAACGTTTGCGTCTTTCTAAGGAGACATTATCATTGCAGGGAAGGTGACTTTTCGGAGATGCCCTTGGAAGGCTTCGAGGGGATTTGAAAGGTCAAGGGCTTTCTGAACTTTTTCCTAGGCGCAAGGGTTGACACAAGTGACAAACTCCGTCCCATCAAACTGGGATCGACCGCTTAATCGCGCAGAATTGGGGTTGTCGAGTGTGCACTCGGGAGGGTTCGTGTTTCTCTGGAGATTGCTTCAAAGGGGAGGTGCCACGCGTCAGGATCCTGTCGGTTGCCGTCGCTTCTGATGGTTTGTAATGTTACCTGTGAAGCCGTTTTTCTCCATTAATGTCCGTGCGTTTCCAAGAGATGCCATCATTCGCCGCTACCATCGGAGTTCCTTTTTTACCCTTGAGACCTTTTGAAGGCCTTTTGGGCTTCCAAGGGCGTTTAGGTCTTTCCGATTGCAACTACACGGCTTTGAATCTGAACCATTCCTCTCGGCGCGTCTTTGGACGACTTGAGCCTTTATTTGATGTAGGTGATAATTACTTCTTTTTTGTTGCGGATTTCGAGGGAGGCTGTGATTTGAATCATCGCGCCTCTAGGTCCCTATAAATACTTTCAAGATTGAAAAGAGAAAGACTACTGTTTACCTTCAATCTTTCTGACCTTTTGCTTTCGAGAGTCCCTTCGTCTCTAAGAGTTCTCCTTAGCTCTTTCTGCATCGAATTTTCTTGCTCGCTTGTCTATATTTTGCCATGCCCAACGAAGATGAAAGTGAGTATTGTCTCCCTTTGATTCCTCTTTTTGCATTTTCTTCTTCTCCTCTCTGATTTAGGGTTTGCTGATCGCAGGGTTATACCCCTTCGATTTCGCTGATTTGGAGGATTTCTCCTCTCCCACCCAATAAATCTAATGTTTGTTCTTTGTGCTTGTGTCTATATTATTCTTTGATTGTTGGTATGGCTACAAAATCAATAATTGTTTATCTCAACAAAGGAGTTAAGCCTAATGGGGAAAGCCCGGCTTAACAAGTGAGGTGGGACACAGAGTCTTATCACACGTGACAGAGAAATAACTCTGTAACTCGAATCATGTTGCTCAACGGAATGGAGAACGACATTATTTGTCGATATGAGCACATCCCCACGGCATGTGAAATGTGGAATGCACTATAAGATAGGTTTGGAGGCGCTTCAGCCACCAAGTTGAGACGCTTGACCATCAAGTACGACACCTACAAGCTGCATCTTGGGAAAGACATGAGGACAAATTTGAGAGAGATGTCGAACATGATCAAGGAGTTGAAGACAGCTGGTCACTCCCTTACTGGTGAACAACAAGTTCAAGTTGTAATCAGATCCCTTCCCTCCTCTTGGGAGTTCATGAAGGTTAACTTAACACAAAATGATAGTATTAAGACCTTCGATGATGTTGAACACAGCCAAGGTAAAGGAGTCACAAAGACCGAAAAGCCCCCAAGAGCCCAAGAGTCGCCTCGAGACACTTGAGGGCCTTTTCGCGAAACTCTCTACCCAGGCTAACGATGGCTAACCTCGGAAACGGACCCGCATTTAATGAAGGAGAAACGACGGCAAAACACTTAAACGACAGGAGCACCCGTTCAAGCTTTGACGCGTGGCACCTGTAACAAAGCCCGCTCCTTTAACAAACAACCCTCAATAAGGAAGCCGCCGTCAGCCACTGACCACGGACGAACACAGCCAGAGGAGAGCCTTTCTAAATGACCAAACAGCCACTGACCATTGGGTTTCCCCACTAGCTCTCGAAGAGCATTTCGGGAAATGCCCCTCTGAGCAATGATGACTCCGCCTCGGTAAGCCGCGTACTTCCTGCAGAGACAGCCCAAAAACTTGCTGAGGAAGTCAAGCCTCCAGCCATCCGGCACGGGACACGTGTCCTCTCCAAGAAATCTCCTTTTCTACGGAACGATGTGAGAGAGCCAACTTCATTAGTCGAACGGCCAGCTCCCATAACCGCGACTCTAAGCGGACGAGCTATCCCGCGAGTAAAGGCAACGAAAATTCCTAAGTGTCTTACAGGCAAAGGAACTTAAGTCCACCGGTGCCCAACACCCGTAGACTTCGGGGACTTATGTAATTACGGAATATTCTGCCCTAGGACACGTGGCACAGACGTTGTAGAAGCACGGCCTCAGCACCCGCTAGAGACACGTCGCACCACTCATCTACCAGTTACGTGGCCCTTGCCCACGACACCTCACGGAGCTTCCCCTGCAACAGACGTGGGATCTCCACAAGCCTCGTGGGACGACCCACGTCCCACAAGGTCGTGGGTCGAGCACGATCTCCCCATACCCGTGTATAAATAGACCCTCACTCGGGGGACTGAGCAAGCAATCCAGTCTCAACAGAACTGCACACAACTTGAAGGATTACCATACCTCATCTCTGATATTCCATACTCTCTCGGTACCTGAGCACCCTCAGATACCCCACACAAGTTCTTTCCGCACCTCGAGCTCCGTCACTAGCCACCATTACGGCCAACCTCGGGCAAGCTCACCTCCTCCTCGAAGCACACCGTAAACAGGGCTTCCAGCAGCCCTCAGAGACCATAGCTCTCTCCCACTAAGGCAACCTCCTAAGAGCAGCTCGCCCGCCCGGAGTACCTTAGGCACATCTTAGCCGCACACGGCCCAACACAGGTAACAACCTTGCCTAACGGCTCCGATAGACGTCAACATGACGAACTACGTGGACTTTGATCCCTTCCGAAGGGTACGTAGGCACCTAGGTGTACCACCTAAGGACAAGTCCCCCAAGGTTAAGACCCGTTGCGGTCCTAATTACAAATTACAATTGTCTGAACCAAAAATGACAGTTACAATTATTAACAAGTAATTAGTAAAATAAAATTTTAGAAAATTACTGACTTCCTTTATCTTTTGCAATTTTTTAATAAACTTTATGGGTGTCCAAATCTAAATTGAGTACACTCTTCAATTAAAAGATAAAATGTAAACGGTACTTTTAAAAAATAGTGTAGTCTGTCATTTTTATAAAACTAGATTGGTACCTTGCTTTGTACGGAATGTTTCTATTCGAATTATTCTAAAATTTTAAAGCTATCAATTAATAATTATATTTAATTTTCACTTATATGAATACAACAAAATATTTTTCAATTATAAATAATATCTTGATCAATTTTTTATCTCCTTCATATGGTCTTGTTTAAAAATAAAAATAATTTATTAATAAAAATTGTGAAAATATGGTTTCAACTAAAGAAAAAAATAAGAATGAAAGTGTCAGAAAATAAACTTAAATCAAAGATATACTTTATTCTTAATATTGTGTGCTATATATGTAAAGTGGGACAAATTTTGGTGGTTTTCCTCGAGTGAAAGCAAACTACCAAATAAGTGGCATTGTGGTAGTTTCCACCATATAAACTGAATGAATAAGGTCCATGAGCCTTGAGTAATTGTTCTATTAAGCATCAACCTTCTGTTTCTTCATTTAAAGAGAAAATCATAGTTTATGCCCTTATATAATCTAAAATATAGTTTCTCGTTGGAGATAGATCATGATCAAACTCTAATTGTCTTAAATTGGACGTTCTTTCAAGATATGTAAGATACCATGTTATTTGAGATGACACCATACAAAACGCCCCCTAAATATTTCTTTGGGAATATATATAGAAAGCCTTGAAGATAAAGAATTTAACAATTTAATGTATTATAATTAAACATAAATCTCGTTTTGGTTCATTACATTTAGCAGTCTTCTCAATTTGGTCTCCACGTTTGCAATTGGTATTAATTTGGTCACTAATATTTTATAAATCTCAAGTTGGACCCAGTCGCTAAATATTAGCATCTCATACTATAACTACCACAAAATTTGAAATTTAGAATTAAAAATTTTCATAATGCATTTTATATGAAATTTGAGTATTTCAAATTTAAACTTTAAAATTTCATAATACATTCAATTTGATTAACTATTATAATTTTAGAAAAATGCATTAAATAATGATATTAAATATGTTATGATATTTTGGAATATAGACCATTAAGATAACTAATTCTCCAAATTTTTTCACAATGCAACAGATTAAAAAAAGATTTCTATATAAATATATATTGCAACATACATGGCTACTAATTCTGTCACCTCATGATTCAACATTTAATTTGAATCCTTAACCCCTCTAATATAGTGATTTCCTGCCTCAGCAAATGGCGGGAATGAAGATTGTGAATTAGTGATTAATTAAAATTAATGCTGGTGTAACTACGGAATATTTCCCCAAAGGACACGTGGCATTGGCCTTCCGGAAGCTCCACGGTAGCTTGCACCGGTGACACGTGGCACCACTCATCTATCCCCTATGTGGCCGATACCCACGTCTCTCCTCACGGGCTCCCGTCCAAGAGACATGGAGAGCCTGCAAGCATCGTGGGACGACCCATGTCCAGAAGGAACGTGGTCGACCATGTCCTCCCCCACACTTGGTATAAAAGGCCCTCACCCGGGGGACTCAAGGACATCAGAACAAGAGGCAAGTAACGCACACTCTGAATACACCGAAGCTAGACTTGGCTTCCCTCTCACGGTACATCTCCTCATAGCTCCAGAGCTTAGCCCACGGCAGCTCCGACCATCACCCATTCATCATCCGGTGTATCTCCGCCCCGGAGATTCCCTCAAACAGAGCTCCTAACAGCTCTAAGAGACTCATGCTCTTTCATAACCTAAGGCAACCTCCTACGAGTGGCTCGCCCGCCCGGAGCACCTTACACACATCTTAGTCGCACACGGCCCTATACAGGTAACTGCCTTGCCTAATGTCTCCTATAAACGTCACCATGACGAACTACGTGGACTTTGATCTCTTCACAAGGGTACGTAGGCACCTAGGTCCTCACCTAAGGACAAGTCCCCAAACATTACTGTCACGACCCCCACCCAGAGGCACGTGACCGGCACAGACAGAGGGCCTAACCCTGAGTCTGTTAGCCTTAACACCTATTTCAATTAACTATCATTCTCATTCGCGTACACACATTATCAATATATATGGCTCACATCTCCTGTGTGGCCTATCTTACACCTGCAATCCACGGCCAAGTGTTGCTTCAGTTTATATGTATACTCAAACACACATAATATATATCCGTCATATACGTTGCCACACACTCCAGTGTGTGACATATCCTATTCACATGCAAGTTCGTATACATAATAATATTAAGTCCACAAAAATAATCCTGTTTTTAAGTATGTGGAGCTGACAAGTCTAGAGTATAATAACCACAAAGTGTAATCAATTCATTACAATATCCAAAATAAAATCAAAGCCACCCACGGAGCCAGAATGTGAGTGCTAGCAAAACGTCGCCTTCATTGAGCTGACGTGGAAGCTAGACCAGTACCTGTATCTGAAAATGTAAACCACTGGAGGGTGAGTCAACGACTCAGTGAGTGACTCTCTCATCGTAGGCGTAGTAGCGGGTACCACTACGACCAGGTAGGGGATAAACCACATTTCACATACGCATTAATCATGCATACTGGCACGTGTGTATTGAGAAACATCGAACATAGATTAACATCCAAGTGCGGTTCACCCGCCAAACTTATGTACATTTGCTTACCTTGTTGCCACCGTGATGTGTCGGTCCTCCCTATCTATCCCGATGCACTATAAGACTTAACACATTGTCATGGTCGGTTAGATTTGAAATATAGTAATTTAAAAACAAGGTTTCCTCAACGTCACGTCAAGATAACAATCGATGTCATGACCTTTTTAAGAAAATAACTTTGTCTTGACGTCACGTGAAGATACCGGCCATTGTCATGGCAGGTTCGAAGAAAAGGAAATCTAGTTATAGTGCATACCAAGGACATTGAGGGCTTACACTAGTGTTGAGTACCTATACGCTCAGTATCTTACATCGGTACGCATAGGCACACGACTCATTCCGGGACTGTATCCATAGAATGTTGTGTTCGGTGGCGCACCCCGGCACCAATCCGCCGAGGTGTCCATCTACATCGCCACATTTCGGATTATCATCTCGGGAAGCCTGCTTGGTTCAATCTGGACCAACTCAACGGATTAACCAACTAGAAATGGTGGCATACTACAGAGGCTCAACAGAGTATCCACAAGTGAATATATACATGAAGGCAATTTCGAACCTTACCCGACGAAATGTCAACATGAAGGCACTTTCTGAACCTAACCCGACGGAAAGCCCTTACACTTTGTACCATATATGTTATTGCCATAATTCTCGGGCGAAGCACATATGTGTGCGGAATTCTTCATCGTCACCCATATGTACTTGATCCACCATATTTCCACTTTAACAATCACAAACAATTCATTGTACAAAATTCCAGCAATCGCCAATATAATGACAGAGTATTACTAGCAAGTATAAAATTAAATATTTACAAACATTCACGTATAAACAAGCCCACAAATCAAGGTTATCAAACAACCCTTGGGGCTAGGATGGAAGGGTCCCTCACCTTGGCCGCTTTACTTAGTAACCCTTGAGCATTCTTGTCTCCAAGGAAGTACTTGAGTCCTAACAAATAGAACCACACCAATTAAACTACTTATCTACACATGTTTGTAGCTAATTTTCCATAAACTCCATATTAACCAATTTTTCACTTCTACACATCTCAATGCCTAAATTCCACTACCTAAGCTATGGTCATCATTTGGGAGTTTTTTTTTTGGGTTTAAAATCAATCTCACTTTAAGAAACCATCTTTAAAAGTTTGCACACCATCAAGCTCCATCAATGGAGAGTTTTTGCCAAAAATAGAAATTTTACTAATTTCTACAAAATTCATAAATCACCATCCCAACCATTGGGCATTCTTCCAAATCATCTAAAATGCATAAACAAATTATTTGGAAGCTATACAACCCAAAAAATCTAAATAATTAATAAACTCCCGCAAATTTTATAAAATTCGCAACTTATGAACCCTAGAGTGAAATCATCCATGTAAATCATGATTTGGGTGTTTTCTATGTTCTAAAATAGTCCTAGGGTGATATACTATCAATGGGTAACTCATTTCTACCAAGAAAATTGAGATTGAAGTGGTGGAGACATGATTTTTGGAGGCTTACCTTGCCAAATCCGAGAATGAAGATTTGGGAGTGCTACCCAAGCTCTTTGATGCTCCAAGAGGGTAGATGAAGCTTGTGGGAACCTTAGATTGTTGGGAAGAACCAAGAAATTTGATGGAAGTGGGTGAATCCTTCAATTTGTTCTTGATGCCCTAGAGTGAATGAGGAACGGAAAAGAAGATAGGAAGAGGCGTCTGACTTGTGCACTGCAATTGTGCTCTTAAATTGCAATTTGGATTTAAAGGAAATTTGGATATTTGACTTTATTTTGGTATATGGTAAAATAGAGTTTTGATTGGATTTTCTCATCTAGGTTTATTATTGGGTAAGAATAGGAAAATTTAGAAATTTTTGGGTAATCATAGGCCTATTAAAAGTATCTGTCACTGAGTCTCTAGCATATTAGAATTTTCTATCCATTACAATATTTATTTTTGAAAAATTCTCAAATTTAAACTATAAGTTCGAAATAATTCATCTTATTCATATTTAACCCTATTTATATTTTTGTACTTGAATTTATTATTTATTTTAATTTCTTAAATTCTCAAATCTGGAGCAATTAAAATCTTAATAATAACCCAAAAAATCTTATTTCATTCCAATTTTTTTTTTTTTATTTAGTCAAAATGTCCAACCTCAACATCAAAATTTTATCAATTTCATATTATCCCATCATTTCTTAATTAGGATTATTTATCTATATATATATATACATATTTCTGTTTATTTACTTGTTTACATATTATTTATTTGTTTTTTTTACATTCCAACTCCAAATGATGACCATTCTAAGTCTTACTATATATTTGACTTGATTCCAAAAATACCCCTCGGGTATTACAATCTTCCCTCCATAAGAAATTCAGTCCCCGAATTTCAATTAAGTTACTAACCTTAGTCTTGGAACAAGAAGGGGTAAGTCTTGCGCATCTCGGCTTCTACTGGCCACGTAGCTTCCTCAGCCGAATGATTCCTCCATAACACCTTCACCAATGGGATTTCATTTGACCTCGACATCCTCGATTGTCTGTCAAGGATTTCCACTGGTACTTCTTCGTAGGTCAGCCCTTATACCAATTGTATCTCTTGCGGCTATACCACATAAGAGGGATCCGGCAAGTACTTCCGTAGCATGGACACGTGGAACACTAGATATACACCTTCCAACTCTGGCGGCAAGGCTAGGCGGTAAGCGACATTTCCCACTCGTTCCAGTATCTCGAACGGTCCCACGTATCTCGGACTCAGCTTCCCTTTCTTGCCAAATTGCATCACTCCCTTCATTTGGGAAGCCTTCAAAAACACTTGGTTCCCCACGGCAAATTCAAGTTCTCTTCTACGGTGGTCTGCATAAGACTTCTATCTACTATGGGTTGTCATCAACCTTCCTCTAATCAACTTAACCTTCTCTAAAGTTTCTTGCAATAGTTTAGGACCAACCACCTTCGATTCACCGACCTCAAACCAACCGATCGGAGACCTGCACCTCCGACCATAGAGAGCTTCAAAAGGTGCCATTTCAATGCTCGCTTGGTAACTATTGTTGTAGGCAAACTCGCCAATGGTAAGTACTGTTCCCAATTCCCACCGAAGTCCATCACACATGCTCTCAAAATGTCCTCTAATATCTGAATAGTCCTTTCTGATTGTCCGTCGGTCTGGGGATGAAAAGCCGTGCTGAGATTCTCCCTCCTCCCCAACGCTTCCTACAATGCCCTCCAAAATCGAGAAGTAAATTGCGACCCTCTATCAAAGATTATTGACACTGGAACACCGTGCAATCTCACAATCTCTACCAAATATAACCGGGCGTACTTTGCCACTCCGTAAGTGGTCTTCACTGGCAGGAAATGTGCGGACTTGGTCATGCGATCCACAACCACCCGCACTGAATAAAACCCCTTATGTGACCGAGGCAACCCTGTTACGAAATCCATAGTGATCCTTTCCCATTTCCATTCAGGTATTTTAATTTGTTGAAGCATTCCAGCAGGTTTCTGATGTTCAACTTTCACTTGTTGACATACAAGACACCTGGACACATAGTTTGCCACATCTTTCTTCATCCTGTTCCACCAATATAACTGTTTCAAGTCATGATACATCTTATTAGCCCCAGGTTGGATAGAGTACGACGACTTTTGGGCCTCGTCTAATATCCTCTCCTTGAGATTTTTGACCAAAGGTACACATAGCCGTCTCTCTAATCTGAGCACCCCCTATCATCAATGGAGAATCGGGTATCACTCATCTTCCCTTTTCTCACTGCGTCGATCACTATCTTAAGGTCGGGTTCTTGCTCTTGTTTAGCCTTGACTTCTTCAATCAGGTTGGACTCAGCCTGAATATGAGCTAGAAGCACATTATAACCACCGATCTCAAATCGAGTCCCCCTTTGTTCCAGCCCGTATATCTCCCGAACTAACGGTCTCCTCACTTCTTCAATGTGAGCTAGACTACCCATAGACTTTCGGCTCAAAGCGTTAGCCACCACATTGGCCTTCCCCGGATGGTATAGTATCGTACAATCATAGTCCTTCAACAATTCCATCCAAGGACATTGCCTCAAGTTCAGATCCCTCTGCTCAAAGATGTACTTAAGGCTCTTGTGGTCTGTGTACACTTCACATGTTTCACCGTAGAGATAGTGCCTCCATATCTTCAGGGCAAACACTACCGCCGCCATTTCGAGATCATGGGTTGGATAATTTTTCTCATGCTTCCTCAATTGCCTTGATGCATAGGCAATCACCCTACCATGCTGCATCAATACACATCCTAACCCAACTCGCGAAGCGTCACAGTATACCATGTACCTTCCAGTGCCTTCAGGAAGGGTTAGCACTGGAGCTGTGGTCAGGCTATCCTTTAGCTTCAGAAAACTCTCTTCACATTTTTCCGTCCACTCAAACTTCACCCCTTTCTGTGTCAACCCTATCATAGGTGCAGTGATTTTTGAGAAATCCTGCACAAACCGCCTGTAATACCCGGCTAAGCCCAAGAAATTCCGTATTTCTAGCACTGAGGTAGTTTAGGACCAACTCTTCACTGCCTCCACCTTACTTGGGTCTATGTGGATTCCCTCTGATGATACCACGTGCCCAAGAAAAGCTACCCTGTCCAACCAGAATTTGCACTTCGAGAATTTGGCATATAATTTCTCTTCCCTTAACCTTTGCAAGGTCATTCTCAAGTGTTCTGCATGTTCCTCGGAGTTCTTGGAGTACACCAGGATGTCATCTATAAACACTATGACAAACTGGTCCAAATAAGGTTTAAACACCCTATTCATCAAATCCATAAATGTTGTGGGGGCATTTGTCAACCCAAAAGACATCACCAAAAATTCGTAGTGTCTGTATCTTGTACGAAATGCAGACTTGGGTACATCCTCTTGCCTAATCTTCAACTGATGATACCCTGACCGCAGATCAATCTTTGAGAATCGCTTGGCTCCTTGTAGTTGATCAAATAGATCATATATTCTGGGTGAAGCATATTGGTTGTGCATGGTAGCCTTGTTTAACTTCTGATAATCATACACAACCGCAAGGTACCATCCTTCTTCTTGACAAATAGGACCGGTGCACCCCATGGCGAGACACTGGGTCGTATAAACCCTTTGTCTAGCAATTCCTGCAACTGAGTTTGTAATTCCTTCAACTCCCACGGAGCCATTCGGTGAGGTGGTATAGATATTGGTTGAGTACCTGGCAGTAGGTCGATCCCGAATTCAATCTCCCTATCAAGTGGCAAACCAGGAAACTCTTCAGGAAACACATCCGGGAATTCCCAAACGACAGGCACATGGTTCACGGAAAGTACATCCTTCTCTACATCCCTGACTGACGCTAAGTAGCATGTACATCCCTTACTAAGAATTTTGAGAGCACTCAATGCGGATATCAACCTCGGGTGGCACTTTGCCCCATCACCATGTACCACAAAAGGGTCCTCGCCAGGCATGTTGAATTTCACACATTTGGCCTTGCAGTCCACTACTGCATGACATGAGGCTAACCAATCCATCCCCAAGATTACATCTAAGTCTACCATGTACAGCAGTCTTAAATCCACCACCGTTTCATGGCCCTCAACCACTATTGGACAAGACTCACATATGTATTCTACCCGTACGATTCACCCATAGGTGTAGAGACCAACATTGCCTCTTTCATCTTTGTTGGGCTCTTAGTGATCTTAATAGTAAATGCAGGTGATATGTATGAATGAGTTGAACCGGAATCAAATAGCACATGTGCATTTTGAGTACAGACTGTAAGCGTACCTGTCACCACAACATTAGAAGCTTGCGCAAAAACTCTGGCATGTCCTCCTCCTGCGGTTCTCGGACCTCTTCCTCCGGCTCCACGACCTCTGCCTCCGCTAGTGGTGGGCGGTGGTACTGTTCTAACTAGTGGGGCTTGGATTGGTATTGACCCCGGTGTCTAGTTGCTCCTCACACTAGTTCCACTCCGCTTTTGAGGACAATCCCTAGCAAGGTGTCCCACTCGGCCACAGTTGAAACAAGCTCCCTTCAGGGTCTGGCAGGTACCCAAATGATTCTTTTCACATTGGCCGCATTGGGGCCTCTGACTCCCCATATGCACACTGCTATGAGCCCTCTGACCACCCTGATAGTTACTCCTTGCCCCCGAACCTATGGTAGTCATCGAAGGCTGCCCGGTAGGCCTGCTGGGTCCCATGAGTGTCACGACCCCTGTTTAGAGAACCGTGACCGGCACAGACACAGGGAATACCCCTATGCCTATAAGCCTTATCACCTGATTGACAAAATATCTATTATTGAAAATACATTCACATGCATTATAATACCATGGCTACACCGAAATGGTGGCCTATCCTAGGCAAGCAAATCCACGGCAAGTGCCGCTTCAGGATATAGATATAGGAAAACACACATAATATATACAACCTGTGTACTGGCTACACATCCGAAGATGCTGCCTATCCTATTCACATGTAAGGGATATATGTATATATATATTTTGAAAACAACTTTTCCCTGTATCGCAATATAACTAATCCTGATCTTTAAGGTGTATGAAGCTGACAGTTCTAGATTTAGTAATACAATCTACTTGGGTATGTCTACCCTTTACTTTATGATACAATGATAACGTAAATTAAATTACAATTACAATTTATTCACCCACATGAACAAGTTGTGGGTCTTGGAAAGTGTTGCTCAACCCTCGATCCACCAAGACTTCTTCCACCTGTACTTAACCTGTCTCTGTGTAGTAAAAATGAGGTGTGAGTCTTAACCACGCGACTCAGTGAGGACTCTCCCATCCCCGGCGCAAGGCGGGTACCATAATGCTGGGAATGGAAGTCATACACAACCACATGCAAAAACAACTAGTTATTGTTACTTAGCATCCATCTTGGTGATCACACAACAACAGATATTTCACCCAACCACTCACATGCATTTAACAGATACAAGCATGCAGCAGCTTATTCTACATCATCAATCAACAAGTAAACATATACCATATAGTGCCAACTTTTACTTACCGGTCTTCTCACGTTCAGCATGTTTGAATCAAACAAGACGTTGTGGTGATGTAATCCTGTACGTCACCACTACACTGCACAATAAGCAATTATATGCAAACACAGACAAGTTGTACCAACGCACAGATACTATAGCATACATCTACTTAATCTCCCCTACTCTAGGGTATCTAATAGCCACTACGTGCCTTTTCTACTTCGAACCCGTGCACTCGGGTTACTGGCCACCACGTGGCAAAGCATACTTAACCCATTCACTTGGGTACTAGTCACCTCGTGACAATTCTGTTAATCAAACAATACTTAACCCATTCACTTTGGTACTAGTCACCTCGTGACAATTCTCTTAATCAAACACAATCAACCTCTATCTATCAAGCAACTGATCCACAGCCACCAAGTGGCACGTTCTGACCCCTTACTGCGCGGCAATAGCTTGAGCCCACTCGTCCATTACCCAACTAGGGCACAATGGCGGGCACGGCACGACGTCTCGAACCATGGCCGTTGACACACCCTAGACCAACTCCACATGATGATTTCTCTTTTACTAGGTTAGGCTCACGGTTCACCCGTAGGTTCCTCCCATGTCTCCTTACCTTAGTCTCACATATTAATAGAATTCTTTGTATCTTTCCCGAAGGATCAACAATTCCTCTCCTTATTAATATGGACAAGTATCCTCAACAGGATATAACTCATATACCTGTCCAAATGCACTCTCTAAACCCCAAACTATCGTCATAGCAATATAAATCCTTTCTGACCCTATTGCCAGGAAGGGCAATGACCATCGTCATGGTGATTATAAAACTGAGGTCTCAAGTGCCATCTGACGTTGTTCTAGTCGATGTATCACATTGCTAGCATAACCAAATCCGAAACCCACCAATAACTCCTTTTGGCATGATTGTAATCTAAATCATCGTCGTGACGAGTTTTCAAAATAAAAGCTTAGTCCTTCCGTACAAGGCTTGCCACCGTCGTGGAAAAGATTAAATAAAAATACTCATCATGCCTCCGGAGTGTATGAGTTGGATTTGTAACATACCAATCATAGCAAACAATTACACTCTACTCCTATGTATTCCTATCCAAGCTACTTTCCATAACCTATTCTCTAGTTCTTTTATTCTTTTAGTATTCTATACCTCTAGCTAACACATATAAGACAAGCAGAATATACATACTCATGTAATCCACATAAGCATACAACCCTAGGAGCAGAGATGGAAGAACCCTCACCTTGGCCAACCTTCCATGCAATCCTCTCCTGTAACTTTAGTCTCCTCGGAGTTCTTATTGCACTCTTTTGCGTGTCGTTGTTCCTATAAGAACAATATTTACTTCATTAAGGTTATTACTTAGCTTAACTTGTTATTTATCTCCTCATTACTCTCACATGTAGTCCATGGTTGCCATAGAGTCAAGCTCTTGGTCTTATTGGACTTCTCTATCCCGACCTATGTGTATCCTTCCTCGGACACTTGACTTACTTGAATATAACACTCTACTTGAGTGTTTTACATACTTGAATTTGAGTATTAGACCTCTATCTAACTTGTATTTGCATTTAAGGAAGCTCATCTAGCTTGGTTGGAAGGAATCCTAATTTTAGGAAGGTCTAAGCATTTTGATTCAACTTGTGTTCTTACTCGGGTTCTAATAAATCTAGTTTCTAAACCTCAATACACCTCTAATTCATCCTACTTAAGGCTTCCTAATAATTATGAAGGAATAAAGTTGACATTTTAGAATTTGGACTTCATTGTTCCGCAAGTTTCCATCCTTGAGAAACAAGAAGGTACCTAAAATAATTCTTGATGCTTGATAGCATATTTAGAATTTTTCTAGGGTGTTTAAGATTGAAAAGAAGAGGTTTGGAACTCTCAACGTCACCCTTAAAGCACATTTGGGCAAACCGAGCAGGGACCCGGCTTGTTAATGCCAAGGTCCGGCCTTAGTAACCTCGGGCCAGCTCTTCACGGGTCTTGTTCAGCTAATATTTCAATAATATAATTTCAATAATATCAATCCAAGCCTATTTACTCAAATCCAAGCTCAATCCTAATTATCACAATTTCCCCAATTTGAAAATAATTATAATTTCAACCCCAAATCCTTCCAAATTCGAATTTGGGCAAATCCGAGAATATAATCTCGATTCCTACCCCAACTAAGTGTTCAAGAACACTTTCTAGGTCTCAATCTACCCTCGAAACAACTCAATCTAAGGTGAATCGAAGAAATCCCTAAAAATGGAGAAATTGAGGGTTTAGAATGAGATTGGGGTTATCGACCTTGATTCGATCGGTGGGAGTTGTGGAAGATGTCGGAGTCAAGCTCCGGTGGTCGTGGCCGGCGTCGGACGGCTCTCTCCGGCGAGTTCCTCCCTCCTCCCCTTCTTCCTCTCCATCCACTCCTCCCTCTCTCTCTCTATCTCTTCCATTTTCTTTCTCTTCTTTCCTTCTCTCGATTCTCTTTCCTCTCTTTCTCTTTCTTTTTCTTTCTCTTTCTTTTCTATTTATTCTCTTTCTTTTTCTTTTCTACCTACAGCACCTTTTCTCTTTTTTTTTTAATTCTTTCTTTCCTTTTATTTAATTAAAACTCACGACCCCCCCTTTTTTCAAATAATCAAAATAAATAAATAAATATAATTAATCCTCGAAATTTTTCGAGGTATTACATTGAGAGCTGGGACTATGGTGGTACCACTTGTCATCTTCTACTTCTTCTTCCATCCTCCTTGATTCTCATTTCCTGCTTGATTTCTTCCCTTGGGATTGGCTGGCGCCCCAAATCTCCTCCTATTCTCAATGAACCTAGCACAATCAGCCCTCTGTGCAAGAGTCTCAAATTACTTCCTCTGTGGTAGTAGAGCTATAAACAGTGGCTCCACTAGTCGCTGTATGAACCTCTTGATCTTAGCCTGTTCATTTGGAACTAACTCTGGGGCAAACTGAGCTAGCTCCGTAAACAACAACTCGAACTCTATAACCGTCATACTCGAAGTCATCCATAGATCTTCAAATTGTTGCCTCTTTGTATCCCGCGTTCCTTCTGGCAAAAACCGGTCTAAGAATGCTCTCTCAAACTCCTCCCACCGCATCAGGGCTGCTCGTGTGGTGTGGCTGGCCTGTACTGACTCCACCCAAATTCTTGCAGCACCCCTCAACTGGAAGGAAGCAAGCTCGGCTAATTCTTCTCCAGGGCATCTCAGCACTCGCCTTATATGGACCATATCACGGAGGAAATGTTGAGGATTCTCCTTCTCATCAGTGCTGCAGTAGGTTGGTGGGTTAAACTTTAGGAACTTACCACCAGTAATTCTCTGCGAGCTCCCCTTTGCCCTCGGGGTACATCTCTTGGTAACCATACTCTCCCCGGTTCTTCCACCACTTCAATTTCCTGATCTAGAAGAATCTCTTCTTCATTAGCGGCTAACCGCTGCACTTCTTGCTGTATCTACTCCCTCATCTCTGCCCTCAACTTTTGAAACCCAGCAGTAAACATCTCAACAATAGATGGGGCGCCGGTTTCGGGTTAGGGCTCCGGCGATTGATGCCTAATCTCTCTTCACTGATTGGCCATCCCTCGGCCACGAGCACGACCTTGAGGTCGGCTCCGTGGAGCACCTCTCTTGACTTGTGACGGTGCTTCATCAAAAGTCTCGGGGTTTCTTCCACCCCGTGTAGCCGCTCTAGTTCTTGGTGGCATCCCTGTACTACACAAGGATTTAACACTCTATGAAACCCCTATCACATATCATAATTAGGGAAAGAATTTCAGAAACAAAAACTGACACAATTTCCTGGATACTCCCACAAGTGCCCGCTTAACTCCGGCGTTATGCCCGGGATCATAATGACGGTTTAAGCTGACACCCGGTCATACGATAGCTCCACAAACTTAAAGAAAATAACATGACTTTCATACCAACTTTGTCACGACCCCCACCCAGAGGCACGTGACCGGCACAGACAGAGGGCTTAACCCTGAGTTTGTTAGCCTTAACACCTATTTCATTTAACTATCATTCCCATTCGCGTACACATATTATCAATATATATGGCTCACATCTCCTGTGTTGCCTATCTTACACATGAAATCCACAGCCAAGTGCTGCTTCAGTTTATATGTATACTCAAACACACATAATATATATCCATCATATGCGTTGCCACACACTCCGGTGTGTGACATATCCTATTCACATGGAAGTTCATATACATAATAATATTAAGTCCCCCAAAATAATCCTGTCTTTTAGTATGTGGAGCAGACAAGTCTAGAGTATAATAACCACAAAGTGTAATCAATTCATTACAATATCCAAAATAAAATCAAAGCCACCCACGGAGACAGAATGTGAATGTAGCAAAACGTCATCTTCACTGAGCCGATGTGGAAGCCTGACCAGTACTTGTATCTGAAAAAGTAAACCACTAGAGGGTGAGTCAACGACTCAGTGAGCAACTCTCCCATCCTAGGCGTAGTAGCGGGTACCACTACGACCGGGTAGTGGAGAAACCACATTTCACATACACATACACTTCAATTCATCTTGATAATTATATAATTGTTCTCAAGCAATAGAACATGTACAAACTCTACTTTAACCGTACCACAACATACATTAATCATGCATACTGACACGTGTGTAACGAGAAACACCGAACATAGATTAACATCCAAGTGCGGTTCACCCGCCAAACTTACGTACCTTTGCTTACCTTGTTGCCGTCGTGACGTGTCGGTCCTCCCTATCTATCCCGATGCACTATAAAACTTAACCCATTCCGGGACTGTCTCCACGGAATATTGTGTTCGGTGGCGCACCCCGGCACCAACCCGCCGAGGTGTCCATCTACATCGCCACTTTCTGGACCATCGTCTTGGGAAGCCCGCTTGGTTCAATTCGGACCAACTCAACGGTTTAACCAACTAGTAATGGTGGCATACTCCGGACCGGCTCAACAGAGTATCCACAAGTGAATATATACATGAAGGCAATTTCGAACCTTACCCGACGAAATGTCAACATGAAGGCACTTTCCGAACTTGACCCGACGAAATGCCCTTACCCTTGGTATCATACATGTTATTGCCATAATTCTTGGCCCAAGTGCATATGTGTGCGGAATTCTTCATCGTCACTCATATGTACTTGATCCACCATATTTCCACTTTAACAATCATAACCAATTCATTGTACAAAATTCCAACAATCACCAATATAATGACAGAGTATTACTAGCAAGCATAAAATTAAATATTTACAAACATTCACGTATAAACAAGCCCACAAATCAAGGTTATCATACAACCCTTGGGGCTAGGATGGAAGGGTCCCTCACCTTGGCCGCTTTACTTAGTAACCCTTGAGCATTCTTGTCTTCAAGGTAGTACTTGAGTCCTAACAAATAGAACCACACCAATTAAACTACTTATCTACACATGTGTGTAGCTAATTTTCCATAAACTCCATATTAACCAATTTTCCACTTCTACACATATCAATGCCTAAATTCCACTACCTAAGCTATGGTCATTATCTCGGAGTTTTTTTTTTTTTTGGTTTAAAATCAATCTCACTTTAAGAAACCATCTTTAAAAGTTTGCACACCATCAAACTCCATCAATGGAGAATTTTTGCCAAATATAGAAATTTTACTAATTTCTACAAAATTCATAAATCACCATCCCAACCATTGGACATTCTTCCAAATCATCTAAAATGCATAAACAAATTATTTGAAATCTATACAACCCAAAAAATCTAAAAAATTAATAAATTCCCTCAAATTTTATAAAATTCGTAACTTATGAACCCTACAGTGAAATCATCCATATAAATCATGATTTGGGTGTTTTCTATGTTCTAAAATAGTCCTAGGGTGATATACTATCAATGAGTAACTCATTTCTACCAAGAAAATTAAGATTGGAGTGGTGGAGACATGATTTTTGGAGGCATACCTTGCCAAATCCGATAATGAAGATTTGGGAGTGTTACCCAAGCTCTTTGATGCTCCAAGAGGGTAGATGAAGCTTGTGGGAGCCTTAGATTGTTGGGAAGAACCAAGAAATTTGATGGAAGTGGGTGAATCCTTCAATTTGTTATTAATGCCCTAGAGTGAATGAGGAACGGAGAAGAAGAGAGGAAGAGGAAAGAAGAGAGGAAGAGGCGTCTGACTTGTGCACAACAATTGTGCTCTTAAATTGCAATTTGGATTTAAAAGAAATTTGGATATTTGACTTTATTTTGGGATATGGTAAAATAGAGTTTTGATTGGATTTTCTCATCTAGGTTTATTGTTGGGTAAGAATAGGAAAATTTAGAAAGTTTTGGGTAATCATATGCCTATTAAATATATCTGTCAATGTGTCTCTAGCAGATGAGAATTTTCTACCCAGTACAATTTTTATTTTTGAAAAATTCTCAAATTTAAACTATAAGCTCGAAATAATTCATATTATTTATATTTAACCCAATTTATATTTTTCTACTTGAATTTATTATTTATTTTAATTTCTTAAATTCTCAAATCTAAAGCAATTAAAATCTTAATAATAACCCAAAAATCTTATTTCATTTCAAAAGATTATTTTTATTTTATTTAGTCAAAATGTCCAACCTCAACATCAAAATTTTATCAATTTCATATTATCTCATCATTTCTTAATTAGGATTATTTATCTATATATATATATATATATATATATATATATATATATATACATATTTCTATTTATTTACTTGTTTATATATTATTTATTTGTTTTTCTTTTTTACATTCCAACTCCAAATAATGACCATTCTAAGTGTTACTATATATTTGACTTGATTCCAAAAATACCCCTCGGGTATTACAGTTACAATCCCTTGCGTTCCTTATTTACAAATTACAATTTTCTGAACCAAAAACGACAGTTACAGTTGGTATTCATATCACACACCATCTAATTATAATCTATATATCTATATCTATATCTATATAAATCTATATATTAATATACATGGTCTCCTTCTCTGCCACGTCTCCTATCACAATTTTTGTCATAATCCCTCAAATATCACACTCTAATTGCATTCCGGATTCACTGACAGACGTGTACACTAACTAGGAATACCTCTTTAATTGTTTTTAAATATATTAATTACCCTACAACCCACCTTATAACTGCAATTTCCACCACATAATGGGATATATCACCTTCCACCCGTGATCAGCGTCCCCATAAATGACTCACTAAATGGTGATTAACTTTTGAAAGAAATCATCACACTGATTGCACCGGATTTCATCCTTCAACGATGCAAATGTCGCATGCAATAGATTCCGTTTTAATAGTGGCATTCAGCCCGTTCAGCCTACCTTGCGTGATTTTAATTAGTGACATCAATAATGCTTCTATCATGGTAATGACTAATACCAGTTTTAATGTAGGATTACTATAAAAAGAGTGGTATAAAAAGAGTGTGCATAATCCTAATATTCTCCTTTGGCAAAGACAATATACAAGATTACCATTGGGTGGACTATCTTCCTAATATTCTCTCTGATGTAGTGCGTCTTTGAGTTTGCTTATTAATAAGCTAGAATAGCCCTTTTCTTTTTTGGCCTTGAAAGAATGAATTTTTTAAGAATGCAGATTTGGTTGTACAACGCCAAGCTATGTTGTCAAACTTGGCGCATGAAATGATTGCTAAATTTCAGTTCGTGGCCTATGCGCTGAAGAGGTAGGCAATTACTGAAAGATATTTTTTGAATAATATGTTTTTGTACGTTTCACTCAAGCTTTTATAATGTACAACCTGGATTAGGCTTATTTGCAACAAAAATTGAAAAAAAAATCATGACTTGAGGACTAAAGTAAAGTTGGAAGGGGAACAATGGGATGATCTCAGGCATAAGCCTTTAGCTCTTAAGGCGCTATGATCATAAATCACAAAGTCAGAGAGCACAATTGTTAGATGATATAATTTTTTGTATACATAAATTTTAATTTTTTTATGATCATAATTTTTATTTTTGTTTGGTTTTTGTCCGGTTCTTCTCCCTCTCTTGCATTATGGCTCTCAAATGTTGATCTTCTTGCTAATCCTCCTCTAGATAACCTACAAAACATTCAAAAACACTTGTGAAAATCCCAATCATGAATTTAAATTTGCACAAATGCTAAAATTATGAAATCAAGACAATTTATACAATAAACTCATGGAATTAGCAAGAATAAAATCCAACACTCATATGAATCAATATACCATCAAAGCATGTATTTGGAAACAATAAAACCTTGTCAAATGACACGAAATATTATGATTAATATGAGTGTTGTCAGATACATATCCTCATCTATACATCATATAAGGGAAGGACATGACCAAATATTCTCTACCACATCAACACCAAATATTCTCTACCACATCAACATACATAGAACGAAGATAAACAAACCAATAGCATAACAAAATAAGAACAAATACAAACACAAGGGGCAAAGCACATTTTTGGATTGTGAGAAACTAAGGCTAAAATGCACATACACCTCGTGAGTTTTGAATCAGGGGCACATAGACCCCCGAAGTTTTCACTTTAGGGCAGAGACACCCCTTCCGTTAGGGTTCCATGAATTTTAGGCGTTAAATGTCACGTCAGCGTGTATCTGTGAGGATAAATTTGTAATTTACAAACTAAACCTAATAACCCACAGATAGCAATCATTTCTCTCACCTCCATCTTCACTTTTTTCCCTTATCTTCTTCTTCATTGCATTGAATTCTCCCTTCAAATCAATTTCACCTCCATCTCCACCCATTTTCATACCCACCCATTTACTCTAACCCACCCCAATCAAAAGCAAAATCCCTAAATAAAAAAAAAGAACCCAAATCGCAGTAACCAATTCGTACGACGCACACAACAACCGTTTCTCTCACCTCCATCCTCATCACCATCGAGACAAAGCCGTTGCCATCGCCACCATTTCTCTCACCTCCATCTTCACTTTTTTCCCTTCTCTTCTTCTTCATTGCATTGAATTCTCCCTTCCATTGAATAGAAGTAATGGAAGGGGATCCTCTGCAATGAAGAAACGATAAAGGGTTTAATCAAAGGGATTGAATTTCGCTCATTTAGGTACAGTGCATTTTTCTCTCCTCCTTGAGGTTGGAGAGGTTTAATCAAATGATAAGGGAATTTTTTTTCACTGAGGTATATTGGGTTTTCAATGATTTTTCATCTCAGTGCTTGTATGTCAATTTGGTTATTGGAAATTCTGCTCATTGGAAATTTTGTGGTTATTGAAAATTGTCTTTTGATTTCTTGAATCAATTTTCTCTTGTATGGCTTGTGTTTGTTGTTATGTTTCTGTTTGTGGTTATTCGAAATTGAAAATTTGTTTGTTCTTGTGTTTCCACTTTCTTGGATTAAGTTTGAAGAGATATTAGTAAATTTGAGGAACATCATTTATAAGATGAACTAGATTAAGACCCGTGCAAATGCACGGGTATATTTTTAGTAAAATTTGCATTGAAAAGGTAATGTTATGGGGAGTTAGTGAGTTTTAACTCATCAGTTTTTAGCTATTAGATCTATCTCGAGATTTGTATTTTTTAAATATAAAAAAAAAAAAAAACATTTTAATATTAATAGCAATAGTTATAAATTGCATAAGTTTATATTTTAACATTTAAATAACTTTAATTCATATAAAAAACTTCAATTACAATATGTAAAAAATATTTTATGTAGTCCCTTGAATTTTTACTTTTGAGATAATAAAGCATATGTTTTACTATTTTTAATATACGACATATTTGATATAGTAGATTTCAATTTAGTTTCAATTTGTTGAGTTTATTAGTTCTATTATAAGAAGGGTTAAATACAAATATTAATTCATTGTTTGAAAAAATAGTAGTACTACTTAGTAGAGTAAATTATATTTCTCGATCCCCTATGTTTTGAAACATTACACTCTTCTTTCTTAAGAGATAAGAAAATTTATAATTTTAGCCATCGTGAACAAACATTTTTATGTTTATTATTAAGATAATAAAATAACTATTTGACTAACATAAATTAAAAAAAAAGTAAATACAAAAATGATTTTTTACTTAAAAAAATAATTGTGAAATAATCATTTTTAAAAATTAAATCATAATTTGTATATAAATAAGATGTTTATAATTTATATACTATAAAACTTATAACTTTCAAATTTTCTTCACCTTTTTAATTTAATTGGTTCAAATTGCAAAAATAAAAAATAAGAGCACAACTAAAATATAAATAATATATTTATTTATTATTTTTTTTTATAAACCAGGGCAGTACCTGGACCACTTCATTGATTAGGAGCAATCGCTCAAAAGAACATTACAAATAATCGAAGGAAAGTCTTCGAGCCAAACAATAGAGTCTGACATTACATCTGAAAAATTAACAATCGACTTTGCTAGGGTATGAGCAACCTTATTTGCTTCCCTAGAAACCCAATTAAAAGACACATACTCAAAATCAGACTTAAGAGAGATAACATTGTCAACAATTAATTTTAAATATGATAAATTAAAACTTGAACTTAGCCATAAATCAAAAACTTTTTTGCAATCTCCTTCCACTTCTACTTTGTTGCAGCTCATCTCCTTAGCAAAGCTTAAGCCTTCATAAATTGCTATTGCTTCTAACAACTCCACCGATTCCACACCTGTAATGGTTTTCACCTTGGCAGCTAGGCATCTTCCTGAATAGTTGCGGATCACACAACCAACCCATCCCTCTCCACTTGAATTTATACTTGCATCTACATTCACCTTCACTCTACTCCAATGGGGAGGCTTCCATCTAACTTGAATCTCATTATTCCTTATTGTCAAGCTTGGGTTGTCAGCTTGGTTCTCATTCATCATTCGCCAATTTTCCTTGGCTTCTTCCCACAGCTTATTTAGCTCCCCCACATCCTTACCTTGCCTGCACTTGTTCCTACGGTCCCATAAGCGCTGCATCATTAAGGTAATCAGCTCTATTTCCTTTTGACTCAGCTGCTTCATTCTTTGCTCCACCCATTCGATGAAATAAGTCCCTTCCTCCAATGCTTCAGTCGCGTATCCCACTCGTCTCCAAAAATCCTGTATCAACGAGCAATTATATAAAGCATGGTAAGTAGTCTCTCGCTCTCCATTACAAATTAAACAGGTGTCATCTAAATCCAGCCCCCTCCCTTTCAAGTTTGTACACGTAGGCAAGATATTCCTACACACCCTCCATAAGAAATTTTTAGCATTTGGGCTTATATTCATATTCCATAATCTCCTCCATACATAATTATATTTGCCCCATCCATTACTAACATCATAGGATTTGTTGATTGCCTTATACGCTGTCTTTACCGAGAACACCCCATTTGTTGTAAACTTCCACATCCACGCATCTTCAATTTTCCTTCTACTTAAGGGTATGCTGAGAATAGCCTTAGCTATTGATGGTTCAAAGGTTTGCCTGATAAATTGTGTATTCCATATATTGGTATCCTGCAAAATGATCCTGTCTACTTTTGCGTCCAGCCCGAAGTGTTGATTATTATATGGAATTGAAAAATTCTCAATAGATGCTATCCATGGGGTATTAAACAAATAAGTATTAGTCCCATCTCCAATTCTCCTTACCAACCCCTTCTTGAGCACTTCTCTACCTTGAATTATACCTCTCCATGTAAATGAAGGGCTCGACCCCAACCCCGCTTCCATAAATGTCCCATTTCGGAAATATTTAGCTTTGGACGACTTAACTAACAAAGAATCCGGGAATTGAAGTAATCTCCACCCTTGTTTCGCCAGCAACGCTAAATTGAATTTTCTCAAGTCCCGAAATCCCATACCTCCACAACTTTTGGGGTGGGAAAGCCCTTCCCAACTAATCCAATGTATTTTAGAGCTATCCGAATTATTGCCCCACCAAAATTTAGCCATCATCATGTTCAACTTATGGCATAAATTATGAGGTAACAGAAAACAACTCATTGAATAGGTTGGTATTGATTGAGCAACCGCTTTAATCAATACTTCCTTCCCTGCCTTGGACAATAATCTCTCCTTCCACCCCTGCACCCTCTTCCACACTCTATCAGCAATTGATTTAAAGGAATTATATTTATCCCTTCCAACCACAGTAGGTAACCCCAAATATTTCTCATTAAATGCCACACTGCAAATGTTAAGTTTTCCCATGACCCATTCCCGCTGACTCATGTTGACACACGGACTAAAGAAAATGGCCGATTTATCATAATTAATTACCTGACCTGAAGCTTCTTCATAATGATTAATAACCAACAACAAATTCTCTATATCCTTATTATTAACCCTACAGAATAGCAGGCTATCATCCGCAAAAAATAAGTGAGATATAATTGGAGCATGGGGGCATACCTGAACACTACGTATAGCATTGTTAGAAACTGCCTCATGGAGTAAACAGCTGAAGCCTTCCGCACACAGCAAGAATAGATAGGGAGATAATGGATCTCCTTGTCTTAATCCCCTCTATGGCGTGAAGTTACCAAAATCCACCCCGTTAACCATCACTGTAAACGAAACCGAAGAGATGCATTGCATTATCAGTTGTATCCACTTACTGCTAAATCCCAGCCTCGACATCATAGCCTCCAAAAAACCCCACTCAACTCTATCATACGCCTTACTCATGTCTAGCTTCACTGCCACAAACCCATTCTTATTATAGCGCTTCATCTTTAGAGCATGTAAAAGCTCGTAAGCAAGTAGGACGTTATCCGTAATATGGCGGTTAGGCACAAAAGCGCTTTGATTATCTGATATAGTCGTCGGAAGAATGTTTTTGAGTCGAAAGTCTTGGCAAACACCGCTTTTGTGATTAATCGTCGGGCGAAAATGTGTCAAGTCCTCTGGGTCATTCTTCTTCGGTATAAGTACAATCCTCGTGTGATTAATCGATCTCGGGAATGCTCCATCGTTCAGAAAACCCAGAACCATCCTTGTAACATCCGTTCCTACTATGTCCCAATATTTTTGATAAAATAAAGCGGGAAAGCCATCCGGGCCTGGTGCTTTAGTGGGGTACATACTAAACACCGCTTCCTTGACTTCTTCTTCTGTAAACCTTTCGTCCAGTCTCCTATTCATCTCCTCCGTTACCTTCCTCGGGACCTTATTTGTAACCTGCTCATAAGAAGACGGTCTAATAGAGGAAAAGATTTTTTAAAATAATTTACCGCGACCTCTCCCATCCCTTCCACTCCATCCCTCCATGAACCCGACTCATCTTTCAGGCGTTTTATCGTATTATTTTTCTTCCTTGTTGACGTCGTATTATGAAAATATCTCGTGTTTCTGTCTCCTTCTCTCAACCATTGTATCCTAGAGCGCTGCCTCCACATCATCTCCTCTTGCTCAAAAGCCTCTTTCAACTGTTTATTGACTCGTCTGACTTCTGTCACATCCACGTCATCCCCCGAGTCGTTGTATATTCTCTGTAGCGTTTCCTGTAAAGAGTGGATCTTGAAATTTATATTCCCGAATTCTTCCTTATTCCATCTTGTTAGTTCTGCTCTAATAGTTTCCATCTTGACTGAGATAGGGTCGCCTTCATTCATCATTGCATGCATCCTCCATCCCTCCTTAATTATGCTTTCGCACTCATCCTGCATTGTCCACATCTGCTCGAATCGAAACACTTTCTTCCTACGTTGATGGTTTGACAATTCTACCCCCTCCGTATCTAGCTGAATAGGAAGATGATCTGAGTCACTCCCTATGAGATGAGACAACTTGTGATTTGGAAATAGTGACACCCACTCCTGGTTAACCAGCGCCCTGTCAAGCCTCACCTGGACATTTGCCTCTCCATCCCTATTATTATTCCAAGTGTACTTGTACCCCGAGTACCCTGGATCCATCAAAGCACACTCATCCACCGCATCTCTGAATAGCTGTATCTGTGCTTCCGGTCTATTATTTACGCTATGCTGTTCATCCGCTACTAGAACTTCATTAAAATCCCCAATAACCAACCATGTCTTAGGTGGGTACAACTTAAGTCTTCGCAGCGTGTCCCAACTCAGTTGGCGTTGTGACGTCGCCGGTTCACCATAAAATCCAGTTATTCTCCATTCGGGCAGTCCCTGCATTCCCACTATAGCGTCCACGTGATACCTCGAGTAAGAACAAATTGTAACGTCGATCTCATTTTTCCATAGCATCAGTAATCCACCACTTCTCCCACTTCGCGGAACAATGAATCTGTTCCTATACCCCAAACTCCATTTTAACCTGTCACTTTCCCCCACTGAGAGGATCGTCTCGCAGAGAAAAATGACATCGGGCCCTTGTCGCCTTAACAACTGGCGTAACGATTGAACTGCACCAGGGTTCCCAAGCCCTCTGCAGTTCCAAGACAGTATTTACATGGTTGTCAGCAGGCCTGGCTACCAGGTCCCGCCGATATATCATCAACTATGTACTCCACTTCTTCGCCACGTTTAACTCTTTTACCACTACCTTCCTCACCCTCCTCTACACCTCCCAACGCATTGGTTAAATCATGGAACATTCTTTTCTTGATCACTTCCACCGGTATTAAGTTTTCTTTCTCTCTAACCACTCTCTTCCATGTGTGGCCCCCACCCATCTTTGTTCTTAACTTTTCCTCCATAGGTTTCATGTCTTTGTCCATCTTTCCAACATTGCCTTCAAGTGTTTTCATGCCTTCCTCCTGATCTATCCCCTCAATCACCTTGGTCCCTTTTTTCTCCACCATTTTCGCCCCCCCCCTTGTTCCTTTGTGCTGCATATCATCTTAGCCGCAGTGTCACTGTGTGGTGTAGGCATCAGTTTTTTTTCGATGACGGTCAATTTTGCTAGTTTTTCTAGGATTTCCTCTGTCTCTACCCTTTTCACCAACCCCACTCTACTGGTTTCATTTATCTTGTTGCCTTCTTTCTTCTTTTCCCCTTCACCCATCCACTCAACCTTCCTCCCTCCATACTCTGCTTTCATCCACGATCCCAATTCCCTATCAACAAATGTATTCTTGATTTCCTCTGCCTTTTTCTTTGTCCCACAATCTGATTCGTCATGGCCAAACAAACCACACATATAACAACATCTTGGAATTTTTTCGTATCTAAAGTCCACCCAATACACTCCATCTCTTGCATTCCCCAAGTTCGTCCCCTTCCTCAAGTGTTTTCTTATATCAAATCGTACCAAACCTTTCATAAAGAAGCTTCCTGTTTTCTAGTCTTCGTATAAGCCCACTTCCACCACCTCTCCCAGCAACGAACCCAATTTTCTCGCCACCTTCTCTGTTCGACAATGGGGCGGAACACCCCACATTTGCACCCACATATTCACCATTGAAAACACATCATCTGCCTCGCAGAGGTCTCTCGTCCACCTCGCTAGCACCAACCATCTATTTCGAAAATTCCATGGCCCCCCCTCCATCACTCGCATCATCTCATTCTCATTGGAAAAATAGAAAAGAAAGACGTTCTTGCCTATTTCTTCAATCTTGAACCCTTTTGGTTGCCCCCAGATGTTTCTGAATGCATTCTCTAACGCTCCTCTGTTCACCGTTTTCGTCGAAGCCAGTTTTCCCATCAACGCAAACTCACAGCTCTCAACCCATGTTCGCACGTCTTCATCCTCATATACCACTAGCTGCTCATCGTCTCGCTTCATTGGGTCCATTCTTCAGTACTGTATGCAGAAATCGACAGTGATGTTGCCACCACCGGATTACACGGCGTCGCCGGAGAAGAAACGACATCGACTTTGTGCTGACTACTGCTAGAAACCCTAGCAGAGGCGGTCAACTCGGTCAACGGAAATTACTCTTATTACCTTTTTTTAATGATTTGTCTTTGTTTAATAATATATTTATTGAACTAAGATATTTATTTTATAAAATTTAAAATATAATATAATATTTTGACAAAAAAAAAAATATAATAAACATTTCCTGCTCAAAATAAATAACAGTAAAAATCATATTATTTAGTATCATCCTTTAAATAATTACATTTGAAGTCATAAAACAGTAAAATATATTACCCTTATTTTATTGATCGAGAGATTCTTAATACATTATAATTATTTGAGAGATAAATTACATACAGTTTTACCTATTTTCACCAAAGTAAAAAATATATAAAAAATAGTTTTACATGAAAAATCACAAGCTAAATGAAAAAATATATTTCAATTGTAATCTTCATTTTATATTTTTACAATTACTACCAATTAAATTAAAGAGAAAACGAAAAAGGTGAAAAAAAAAACTTTTATGTCTTCTAACTTTACATCATTTTTTAAGTTTGCCACTAAAATATTTTTGTAGTCAGTTTTAACAAAAGAGTTTTGAATTTGCAATCGATTTTATCTTTAAAGTTTTAAATTTGTTCCTAACATGTAGTATTGTCTAAATTATTAATGTCAAATAAAATTGTCTAACTTTTGTCCTAACATATCGATTTTGAAAATGAATTTGATTGCAATTTAGAACTTTTGTGACAAATTTGATTTAAAAAAAATTATGAATAAAATTAGAACTTAGTATAAATTCAGAGATACTTTTATTGAAATTAAAGATGTAAAGAAGGTTAGAAAGTTATAGTTTTGATAATATACTATAAACTATAATTTTAATACAAAATTTGATTTTAATTGTAAATTAATTTGATAATAATTAATTAGTTCACTTAGGATTTTCTTCACCATATATAAAATTGTGGCCACTTGAAAATATATTAATTTTTTTTATGCAAAATAGACTCACAAATAAGATATTTTTTTTTTTTACCATCCCATTTGAGTTGGATTGAAGAAACTTGGCTTTGATTTATGAGCAGTTTGGCATTTGTGACTTGTGAACAGTAAATATGTTTTGGGAAATATTTAACATTTTAGATTTCAATTGAAATTTAATTTTTAAGTCATTCATTGTATTATAGAGTAGTTAAATACATATTATAATGTACAAATATTAATTTATTGTTAAAGTAAATATACAGTAGCATTGTTTTGAAAAATTAAATAATAAAGTAAATTACATTCCATTCTCTTGATAACTTTTTAAATTATACTCTCATATCTTTTATTTTAAAAAATTCTACTCTCTCTCTTTGAGAGATAAGAAAAACTACAAAGTTATCCATTTTTTTTATCATAATACCCTTATGTTCATTATTTATATAATTAAATATGTATTTGATCATTATTAAAATTTGTTTAGAAAATAACTTAAAATAAAATACAATAATATTTTCATAAAAAATAATAATGAAATAATAATTTACTATCAAAATTATAACTCTTAGGGTACGTTTGGTTGCTTGCGAAAGTGATATAATCCATTTTGTAATTCAACATTTCCTCCAACATTCTTCTCACCAAACATACTTAACTTTTTGCAATGTGATAAAATTATGTTTTTGCCCTTATTCTTTTAGAGTGGATCCTCTAGAGTAATTTTCTACAATTCTTGGTGGAGTTATGAGAGAGATATAGAGAAGAAAAAAGGGTAGGGTCTGGGTAGGATACTGCATTTCCCTCTCCAGCTCCAGTAGTCAATATTTTCCCTATCTTTGGACCCGTCCTCGGCCGAGTATGAAATTTGATACCCATTCTCGGACCCATCGAATACTTAGATCCCCAAACCCAGCCCCAGACCCAGAAAATTTACTATTTTTTTTACAAAATTTGCTACTTTCATCACAAGTATTGAACACACATTCATAAATTTAATTATTTCTAAATTTAAGAAAAACAAACTTCAAACTCACAATAAAATAAACATAAAAAGTCTAAATTCATCCTTAAATAAACAAATGCAGACATAAAATCTAGTGTGAATCGTGATTCGTGAATGGGGGTGGTGGGTGAATGAGATGAGAGTTTGATTGAGTTTGTGTGAATGGGTGTATGGTGATGTGAGTGTAAATTTTTTTTTAATTTGATATGATATATAATATATTTTTATATAAAATATTTTTATATATATTATATCATCGGGTCCGGAGCCGAGGTGAATACATCCTTATCCGTCCCCAAACATGGACCCAAAGTTTTACCCGTTAAAATTCCCAGACCTGAACCCAGATTCATTTTTTAATACCTAGACTCAGACTCAATGGGTAAATTTTTCGAATATCCGTTGGGTCCGGATAAGATTGCCATCCTAGTGAACAGTAAATAAACAGTAAGATACTAACAAATCTATTATATATATTGATATATATATATATAATGTAAAAGCGTATATGAGATATAGACTGAATTTTTTTAATTTTAAAAAAATTACTGTAGTAGATTTGACATTAGAAACAGTAAAAATGTTATAGGTTTTATATATATATATTGATTGATTGATTGGCATATGGTGAGTCAACTTACATGGTTCTGTTTTGTACATATTAAGGTGAAGTGGTATGTGGAAGATGGAAGGGAGAAAAATGCAATGAAAAGTTGAAAACATACCCCTTGTTTGACAGGAAAAAAATTTGAGAAGGTGAAATTGAATGAAAGGGAGCCATTCTTCTTTATTTCCCATCAAATCAATACTTTATGCTCCCTTTCTCATAAAGCTTACAAAGATTCTAATTTCTTTACTCTGTAGAATCAATTAATTACACAATTCCTATGCTATGGAACTGGATCTCCAAACTAATTTTTCAGTTTGTGCTTCTGTGATTGGTTAAGAGTTAAGACAGTGAAAATGACTTTTAATTTGCGAATTGAAAATATTCGTCTGAGGTTGTTCTGTAGTTATATATAAAAGTATAGATATTGATCTAGTTGAAACTTGTTAGTCATAAACTGATATTTTTTTTTTCTATTTCATGAGTTTGTTGTATAATTTTGTCAACTTTGATTTTTATTTTCTTTTACTTCAAATCGGTAACTTATCTTTTAGTTACTCTTAATATTTCAAATGTTAGGATCATATTGGTAATAATGTGAAATTATCTACTCTTAATATTTCAATTAATATGATCATATTGGTAATATTTCAATCCTTTATACATTACATCCACAATTTCAGTCGTTAAACTTGTATGATTTCTTATTCTGATTTCTTTTTATGCAAATTTCAGTTGCTACATTTCATAAGTGTGTTCCAGAGCTACAAAGGACACAACAAAGATTCAGTAGGTTATAATTTATTAAGCTGAGCAATATTCTTTTGTGTTCAAAACTTCAAATAAAAGATAGAGATGTTCTTGTATATCTAAGTCACTGCTTCTTGGATTCTTATTCAAAAAAGTCACTGCTTCTAGTCATAGTTTCACAAATAGCACCAAAGCACTTGGGGCAAGCTTCACATTCTGAAAGTCTTGTCTATTTAAGTTTCTTACAAGCCTGTAAAGCATCAACAATCAAATTTCATACTTAAATCCATAGAAAATTAAAATAGATCACTCTAAAAATTGGCAAGCATACCAGTGTTTCCTTAATGATGACAGACAAAAAATTTAACAAATCATCAGCCAAGATAAAAAATTACGAACTAATAGTGAGAGCTCACGGGGAATGCTCTTAAGCTTATTTCTTAACTTGCTCATTCATATAAATTTAGTACCAATATTAATTTGACACAGTACATTTCATAGTTGCATATAAGTATATAAAAGTCAGTACATTTCATAGCTCCTCAAAAATCGCAGTACCAAAAATCACAGTGCCAAAATCACATTACATTTTAACAAGAACTAAAATTCCAAAAGTAAAGGCAATAATCTACATGTTTTTTAACAAGAACCTAAATTCCAAAATTAAAGGCAGTAATGCACATGTTTTTTAACAAGAACTTAAATTTGAAAATTAAAGGCAATCCCATGTGGCATAAGCATTCTCTCCAAAATTCCTACAGTCAAGCCATTCCTGCAGTAAATATGACATAAGCAATATCTCTCACCATGGGAAATCTGGATCGAAGTTTTCATATATATCTTTCCTTCTACCGATGTATGATATGGTTGGTGACAATTGAAGCCTACCACCATGATGAATCTCCAACTTAATTCGGGTCATTAATCCTATAGCAAGAAAATACATAGTATATGTATTAAAACGGATGATTCAGTAATAACTAATCATTTATAATGATAAAGTGATGAAAAGGAAGCATGAATAGCATAGGAATTAATGATTTGATATATATATATAAAATTTTTTTTTTAGGGAACCAGGGCGATACCTGAACAGCTTTATTAAATCAAATCAAAATGAATAAAATCCAAAATAAATCGGGATACAGAGTCTATCCACCAATTATCATGGATACAATCTTTAGCAAAAGAAACTAAGTAATGGGCAGCCTTATTACAAGTTCTTGGCACCCATGAAAAAGAAACAAAATCAAAACACTGCAAAATATGATTGCATGCTAAATTATTAAAGGGCAAGCTAGAATTTCCAAGAGTCAATTGCTCAAACACGTGTAATGCATCACCTTCAATACAACATTAGAATGAGTAAGAACAACACTGTTTTTATTAGGAAAATGGTACATGGTACACATCTTATTGTCTGCTTTTAAAAAATAAAGAAGTACGTCTCAAAAAAAAAGAAGTATAATTGAAATGTAAAAATAAAGGCCTAAATTGATTTTAACAATACTTAAAAATATTTTTCACATGTAAATTTACAAAAGAAGTTATAATTATACAAAATTTCATTAGATAGAAGTGGATAGTACTTTAATTTGATAGGAATTCACGTGTACACTACAAGAAAAGTGGTTTTTCCCGGCTGTTTTTTCCTAGCGGTTTTCGACAACTGTCGGTAATATCAAATATTTTTGATAGTTTTTAAACCGCCGAAAAAAGCCTTTTTATTTTGGTCCAAATAGAAGCCTTTTTATTTTTACTCTTCATCTTCATTTTTGTAAAACCCTAGCCTCATACGGTAACACACAGACAGAGCAGAAGAATTCACTCTTGCTGATCCGCCACTAGCAATCTCGACGCAGAACGTCATCCGTGCCGGAAGCTACAGCGTCATTTATAGAAGAAAACTCACCGACGGCAGTGATGTGGCAATCAAAAGGGGAGAAAACAAGAAGTTTCAAGAGAAGGAAAACCGCATTCGAGTCAGAAATAACAAAGCGTAAGTTTCTATTCCTAATTTTCTTGCTTCAGCCTTCAAATCCAATCGAATTTTGCTCAACAAAGCGTAAGTTTCTCTGGCAATTGGCCCATACTGAACTTTAGTATCGAGTATTAATTTATTATAATTCTCTGCTTTGTGTATCTTGTGTTGTTTCCGAAACGAAGGACGGAATAAACCAGAGACAGAGTTCTGAGTTATACAAATTGATCTACTAAATTGATGAACAAATTTTAGTTTTAATGATTTTGCTGCCAAACAGAGTTGGTGAAGTTAAGATAGCTTTGAAATTCAAACATGTGCTGTTAATTTTGACCCGCAATTTGAGGAAAAAAACTCAAAGTTTATTAAGTTACTCAAACAAATCTCACTCCCAGTAGTCAATTTGGTCCAGCTTTGTATAGATATTATATATTGAAGCAAAGGAACCATTTATGTGATCACAGTAAATTTGCTTTTAATTTGCATTGCATCTATATATTTTATGAATCATATTTCATGGCTTTGATTTCATTTTAGGGAGAAAATTGAAGCACTTACATGTATTTAACAATTTTGGGACGTTATTTCTGGTAAGTTCTTTAAACACCACTATATATGATTCTTTTACATAATAAAGTGGTGTTTTTTACTATAGAATCATGTCTCTTCTTTGACTTTTGATATGGCATCTCTGTTTACTGGTGGTGTAAATCTGTTAGAAGGAATTTTGAGTTTGGCAGAACACATGTGGTCAGGTCTAAAGACAAACACCAAGCCACTATAGTTGGCTACATGGACTTGGTGATAATGACTACAAGTGATTACATTTGCCGTTTCCTATATCTTGCTTTTCCAAAATTGATGCTCCAAGTTTATAAGTTTCATCCATTTTATATTTTCTACTTTGTTCTTGCAGTTGGTCTAAGCTATTAGAGACTTTACCACTTCCAAACGTAAGGATATATTGCCATGAGATATATAGTTTCTCATTCTAGGAAGTTGTAAGATACTTGTATTTAATTAGTCCATCTAACTTAAAAAGGTAAAAGAAAAAAACTGCAATCATGATCACATTCAGTTTCTTCTTTCCGTCCTGTTTGCTTATATATCTATCTGCATTTTATATATTTTTTAATTATTTCTTGTTTACCAATTTATTGAACTGATGCTAGTCTTTTCAGTAGTGACTTCCCATTTGTAATTTACTTATTTCTATTCATGTGTTTACCTTTCTTTACTCTGATTTCAACCAATTTGATCCAATACTTAAAAAAGCCTCGATTCAGATACCCTTCGAGGTGCCTACAATTCAACGAGGGGATTAGTCACTGTGCTCGATGGTGGATACCCTGGTCTAGACAAAAAAAAAACCTCAATTCTGTTGATTCTGAATTGGTTGTAGATGGGATGATAATGCAGGTTAGTTCCTTTCATTTATTTCTCAACTCTCTTCACTTTTCAACTATATATATATATATATACACAATTTGCTCCATTATCAATTCACCAAAAAATAATAATATGTGAATTTTAATTTGAACTAAGAAATTAATTTCAGATCAGCCATTGGAAAATTAAGCATCTAATTAATTATGTAGTTTAACTTTTAAGTGCATGCTTTCCATTTTCACACACATATAAATCATCTGACAGTTTTACACTTGAGCTGATCTAGCTAGACACTCAGATCAAAATTGTATTTAGGGAAAGGAAGGTTTATGTTTTTTTCTTTTTGAAATTTCCTTTATTGAGTGTTAACTTTTTTCCAAATATAAGAGGGTAAGTAAGATAACGTACACGTGCAATATAATGATCTACCTTTTAGACTATATTAATGATTTGGTCAAAGTGAAAGATTCTTCTTTCTTCCCTTTAGTCTATGAAAGATTAGCATTATATATTTTAGGCTTTATAAATTCTAAACTTGTACAATTCAACGTTATATATGATGGATGGAGTGATGGACTAATATTTATAGAGTATAAAATTTCTAGGAATTAATTTGTAAACAAGAGAGAGAGAAGAATCTTTCAGGACCAAACTATTGAGTGAATTTCTAGTCTTTTAAGCATTGGTACTGTGATAGTGACCAAATAAAGTTTGGAGGAGCTTTCAAGCTTTTGGCAGCGTAGCTTTTGCCTACTCACACTTAATGATCCTCATTAAAATTCATGTATATGATTTTTTTTTACAAAACTTAAGAAACTCATGGCACTTAAGATACTAAAATGCTAAAAGTTGATTGGTTTGCAATGTGCAGCTGAAGTGTTCTCCCCAAAATACATATAGAAAGTGACAAACTGAAAGGAAAAAAAAACGTGAAAAAATATGAAGGTTGGTGATATTATTAATTAATTGATTGAATGTGGTACGTAGTTTAATTAATTTGGTGTGTAAGAGCAAGGAAGGGTGGTTGGAAGGTGAAGAGAGCATCAAAAGAATGATGCTAGCTGTAATATAAGCATGGTCAAGCAAACGAGAAAATCCCAATATTCACAAGGTGGCGGGGGGCTCTCTATATGCATACAATTCCACACGTCTAAGGGAAAAATTTTTGGTTCTCTATGCAAGGGAGTTAGCTATTATGATCATTTTAAGCCCTGAAGCTACCTCATTCTTGCTTCCAACACTAATTCTATTCCTCTACTTTTACCCACTGGTGGCAGGTCAAATGAATCCGTGTTACTTTTTGAATGAAAACGAAAAGGTACTTGTTTTGTTATTTATTTATTTGTGAGAATTTATTTATTTATTTACTTGTCTCTATTTCTGCAGGTTGACATTTGGAACTGAGGTCAGAGTTAAAACACAATGATTAGGTAAAACAAATGTCATTCCTCTTGTTTTTAATATTAGACATTGTAAATATGTTGTTGATAAGAAAAATATCTCCAGGTGACATAAGTGGAAAGAGGGATAGGTTTCCAAAGTTTTTTTTTTTAATGGCAAGTTTCCTGGGTTAGTGCTTTTATTAGAATTACATATTCTAGTGATGCTTTAATTTGTGGAATTTCATACTAAAATTGATTGCTTATTTAAAGATATAAATGGATGAAAATATTTCATATGTTGGAATTTGCTCAAATAACAAATCCTAATTTATATTTAATATTTATTTGTTAATAATTGTTAATGATATGGTATACAATAATTGTTAATATTTATATGTATACTATACATATACATATATTGTGTTTTGCAGGAAATATAACTATCCATCCTTCATCTTCTTCCAATTATGCACCATAAAGCATTTTAAAAACTATAAATTGTATGAATTATTACAATTTTTGTCAATATCTATCTTTTTGTACAATGTACTTATAATATTTTGTATGGATTATATTTTATTGAATATAATTATATTTTCAGAGTATGATTTAATATATTTAAAAATTAAGAAAGGAAAAAAATGGTAAAAACATAAAATAACAAATAGAAGGTTCTAAAAACGTTAAAAAGTGGTCTAAAATTGGAGGAGCATAATAACGAATTTAGTTTCCTTTAGCGGCAGTTTAAAACCGTTACTAAACACACATAAGGATAATTACAAATTTAGTTTTATTTAGTGGCGATTTAAAACCATCACTAAAGACACATAACCGCTGCATATAATTTTCCGGCGGTTATTCCAGCGGTTGGATTTTGGCCGCTATAAAGGGTCTTGAGACGGCTGTATATGCGGCAGTTGACAAACCACCGCGAAATTGCTTAGCAGCAGTTTAAACCGGCGCTAAATGCTCTTTTATTTGTTGTGGTAGAATGATTTTATACTAAAATGGGTTAATATTTGGTGGATAGCCAATTGCTTTCACGTACTCCATTAAAGGACCACAACAAAATTTATTTAACCCCTCCCAACACACTTTTCCAAATACCGAAGAGAAAAAAAATCCATACCAGCTAGGAAGCAGACAAATACCGAAGAGAAAAGATTTGTAACAGTAAGATTCCTTACCAGCTAGATAATATAAATACTAAAGAACCCAAATATGAAATGTAACAACTAACAAATGAGTTGGGTGTGACCAAAACCTAACCTTAAAATTGATCTTAAGGCTATGAAATAGAGCGCACAGTGGTCGACAATGGTCGTCGACAACGGACTTCGACGGTGGTCGACAATGATGGCTATGGGTTGTTGTGTGCGTCGTACGAAATGATTGCTGCAATTTGGGTTTTTTTATGTAGGGATTTATCTTTTTATTGGGGTGGGTTAACTGGAGAGTAAATGGGTGGGTATGAAAATGGATGGGTTATTAGGTTTAATTTGTAAATTACAAATTTTCCCTCACAGATACACGCTAATGTGGCACTTAATGTCTAAAATTTACGGAACCTTAATGGAACGGGTGTCTCTGGCTCAAAGTGAAAATTCAGGGGGTCTATGTGCAACGTTTTAAAACTCGGGAGGTTTATGTACCCCTGACTTAAAACTTAAGAGTTGTATGTGCATTTTAGCCGGAAGCTAACATTATTTGGCGCTTTCTCTATGTCCAGCAATATCCATATCCACCCACCAATTTTTCTCTTCCTTTTCCTCCTTGGCATGCAAATCAAGATCTTCCTGAGTCTTGGAGTCAACTTCTCATGTACGTAACCATAATTATATTATTCTCTCTAGCTAGATCTCTATATTTATATTATTTATAACTAATTAATTATTGTATGGTGTGATTTTGGTTAATAGGGGTGAAGAAGAGAAGAAAATGTGAAATTGGGAGGAGCAAATGCTAATTAGTGAAGCTCAAAATGGTGGCCTTGTGGAAGTGAAGCAAGAAAGCTCTTCTGTGAACAACTATATGTAAATTCAAAGAAACAGAATTCAACGCGTAAATAAAAAAAATTGTGAAATCCTAGAATATGAAATCTCATTCATATATATATATATATATTAAAAACTAAAATGATTGAAATAAAAATATAAAGGGCATATTGCATTGGTTCCAGCAATGTGTTTCCCTTCAAAAAAAAATTAGTAAAGCATGATATTGTGATATAATTTTTTAAAAAAACTGACAAATTAAACTACCTAAAGAATGATGACAGATCTAGGCAAAATGAACAAATAATATCCTGTATTTCAAAATGATGACATATCTAAGAAAAATAGAGATCATTTTCTGTATTTCGAAAAGAGTCAGAGACAGCACCTGTTGGAGATGAATGTCCCTAGAAACGAAGGCACCCTCTTAAGCAACAGAGTGACCTTCAAGCTGAATAATTTCAAACCTCTGGAATGTGAAAAAGTTTACGGGAATTGTTTGAAAAGGCAGCTCATGTTTAATATAATTGGAGTACAGATGTTTGAAATCAATACTAAATAGCATAACATGCATGAATATGTTAAATCAAACCTAAGGAAAAGCATATATACCTCTGCATTGTATGAAACACGTGGCATTTAGCTTGGTAAATAAGATATTAAAGGAGCTTAAATATAAGTATTGAAGAATGATACAATTGAGTGCAAACCACGATATATAGAAATACAATAAGTGATAATACAAAAGAATAAAATTTATATGACCGATCAATAAAAAAAAAAGAGTATAAATAAAATTTATGATTAGAGCCGTCATTTTCTGCAAGAGCCATAGCAATATTTTCTCAACAAACTATGTGACTTTTCTCATACTGAAATAGAAGAAACTTACCCCAAAAAATCATGAAGAAAGATAAATCTTTCATTTTAAAAAGAATAAGATAAAAAAAAAGAATACCTTTTGTAACTACAGAATATTCCTCTTTGGGACACGTGGCAAGAGCCTTCTAAAATGTTGGAAGATACACAAGTCAGTGACACATGGCACCATTCTCCGGCCTCGTACGTGGCTTGCACCCATGACTTCCCACACACCCTCTCGTATTAGAGACATGGGATGCGCTCAACCATCGTGGGTCGACCCACTACGAGCAAGAACGTGGTTCAACCACGTACCCCTTTACACTTAGTATAAATAGCTTCACCCGGGGGACTTGACTAAGGCAAGTAAGACAGAATACTCTGAGTATAATACAATACATTATCACCTCCACATCTAAGCCTGATCAATCACATCTCACTGTTAAGCAATCAGAGCTCACCTACCCCTCTAGATATCTCTATCCATAAGCTCCAAGCAACCTAGAGAGACCTTTGCTCTCTCCTTCCTCTAAGGAAAGCTTCAACCAGTGGCCCGCTCACCTGGAATACTCCATACATGTCCTAGCCGCACACGGCTTTTACTTGTAACACTCCTACCTAACGGCTCTTACGAACGTATACTCCTAAAACTACGTGGACTTTGATCCCTACACAAGGGTACGTAGGCACCTAGGTCATCACCTAAGGACATGTCCCCCAAGGTTACGACCCCTTGCGGTCCTAATTTCTGATTTAGAATTGTCAGAACAAAAAATGACAGTTACATTGGCGCCCACTGCGGTCCTTCTCAGACCACAATGCCTTGCGCATTCTGCCGCTGAACGTCATTTTTTTTCGGAGAGTAGGAGTAAAGACTCAACACTCGAAAACCCATGTTTTAAATCCTCTTACAGGCAGTACTCGTATGGCTAGCACCAGCAGATCTCTCAAGTTGCTGCATGACCGACAGAATATCACCAGCAACAACCAAAGCAAATGGCAAAGAACACAACTCGTGACCTTTGGAGGAGTGAACGACAAGACAGAAGTGGACAAACCGATAACCATCACGGCCAACATTTCGGTATACGAAGTCAAACGGATATTGGTGGACCCCGGGTCAGCTGTCGATATACTCTTCGTGGAAACCCTAGTATGGATGCACAACTACGAGAATCAGCTGGTGCCAGACGCAGGAACCCTTATCGACTTTTCAGGACAAGCTATTGAAACTTGCGAAACCTTCACAACATGGCTCGCTCTGGGCACGCCCCCGAAGGTCGCTCGCACAAGGGTTAAATTTACAGTGTCAATAGCCTCGTCGGCATATAACACCATCTTGGGTCGCCAGACCCTCAACCGGCTCAAAGTGGTCGTTTCCACAACCCACTTAGCAATAAAATTCCCTACGACGGAGGGAAAAGAGGAAATACGGGCAAGCAAAGAAGAAGCTCGCGCCTGCTAATTGGCAGACCTTCCTAGAAGAGACAAACCTAAGGACCACACCGGAAACTCCCCCGAAGTAGTAGATCTACGCGACAAAATCCCTAGAGCTTGTTCGCAACCCACGAAAGGTCTCGTAAACATTTGTATTGACTAAGCAAACAATAGTGAAATCCGAGTAGGGGCCCTTCTCGACCAAGCGTCCCGAGAACATCTCTAGGAGCTGCTCACCAGATATAGGGACGCGTTTGCCTGGAGTGTCGCGGACATGCCAGGGAAAGATCCAACGCTCATCTGCCACTCCCTTAACACAAAAGACGGTCTCGGCGTCATCCAGAAGAAACGACACTTCGGTGAAGAAAGGCAACAACCAATCAATGAAGAAGTATCAAAATACAACCAGATCCAGATAAACCTGAAGGATCAAGAAAAGACCTCTTTCATCATGGACAGGGGCATCTTCTGCTACAAAGTCATGCCCTTTGGACATAAGAATGCAGGTACCACCTACTAGAGGATGATGGATATAATCTTCAAAGAGCAGATTGGCCGCAATTTCGAAGTGTATGTTGATGATATAGTGGTCAAATCCCTGGAGGTTGAACAACACTTGGAGCATTTGGAGGAAGTCTTTCTAGTCCTTCAAAAATACAAAATGAAGTTGAACCTGACCAAATGCGCTTTCGGAGTGTCGGCAGGAAAATTCCTGGGCTTCATGATTACACAGAGAGGAATCGAAGCCAACCTAGAAAAATGTGCAACCATCTTGAATATGGAACCACCACGGTCGATCAAAGAAGTGCAAAGGCTAAATGGGAGACTAGCAGCCCTCAACAGATTCCTATCAAGAATGGCCGACCGCTGACTTCCTTTCTACAAAATCCTGAAAACTGCGCCAGGGTTCCAATGGACCGAGCAGTGCGAAAGATCTTTCCAAGACCTCAAAGCCTACCTGGTTAAACCTCCAGTACTAGCAAAAACCTTGAAGGGAGAAACTTTGGTGTTGTACCTAGCAACCACCAACCATGCTGTCAGCTCGGCGCTAATAAGAGAAGAATGAGCTCAACAATAACCGGTGTATTATACAAGCCATGCCTTGCGAGGAGCCTAACAAAGGTACCAACGAGTGGAAAAGTTGGTGCTCACCCTCATCCACTCGGCCAGAAGACTACGACCCTACTTCCAGCAGCATACAATTATGGTTCGAACCGACCAGCCCTTGCGATAGATATTGCGAAAGCCAGACTTAGCATGGCGAATGACGAATTGCGTTGTCGAAATTTGACATCAAATACGAGCCCCGTCGGGCAATCAAGGCCCAAGCATTGGCAGATTTTATTGCCGAAATGACTCCTTCAGAAGGCCAACATGGGGACGCCCCGGCTTCAAACAATGACGCGACACGTGAGCCACGGCCAAAAAAATCCCCAAGGCTAGTCTACATAGACGGCTCCTCAACCAGGAAATCCGAAGCCATCAGAATCATAGCCGAAAGCCTCGACAGAATCAAGGTGGAACAAGCCATGCGCTTCGCGTTTCCAACCTCCAACAATCAAGCTGAATATGAAGCACTCATAGCCGAACTGACGCTAGCTCGCGACCTAGGCGCCTCAAAGGTTAAGCTATTCAACGATTCACAATTAGTGGTCAAACAGCTCAATGGAGACTTCGAGGCCAAGGACGCCACCATCACCAAATATGTGGAGCGCGCTAAGCAAGAAATCAGTAGGTTCAAATCCATCTTGATCACACGGATACCGCGAAGCCAAAACACCCAAGTTGACGGCCTCTCCAAACTGGCCACCACGCCTAGTCAGTTAGGCCTCAAGACAGTCCTGTGAACCACACTGCACACCCCCAGCATAACTCCCAATATGCTACCAATAGCAATCGACGCCTCCTGGATGGCTCCAACAAAAGCATATCTGGCAGCGGGCACGCTACCCGCAAATAAGGAGCTAGCTCGAAAAATAAGGAGACAAGCATCTCGATATTTAGTATGGGGGAAGACCTGAACAAAAAGGGATTCTCATCCCTACACCTCAGGTGCATTTTGGCCGAAGACGCCAGTTACGTCTTACAAGAAATCCTCAAAGGCGTATGTGGAACCCACCAATCCTCGGGGGCACTCCGCAAGCAAGCATTACGCTTAGGCTTCTATTGGCCCACAATGAGGGCAGATTCGGAGACATTAGTCACCAATTGTGATCAATGCCAACGGTACTTCATACACCAACCCCCTGGCGAGCTAAAACCCATCAAGTCCCCTTGGCCATTCAATACTTGGGGAATGGACATACTCGATCCTCTCCCATAAGGCACATTACAAATGAAGTTCTTCATAGTAGCGGTCGACTATTTCACAAAATGGATTGAAGCTGAGCTTCTAGCTACTATCGACTCCCAAAACGTCTAAAATTTCCTCTGGCGAAACATCATATCCAGATTTGATCCTCCTCACGTCTTGATTACTGACAACGGTCGTCAATTCGTCAGCGAAAAGTTCAAAGACTTTTGCAAAGAATGGCACATCGATCATCAGACAATTTCGGTTGAGTATCCGGCGACCAACGGTCAAACCGAGAGGGCAAATAGAATCATTCTCGAAGGATTACGAAAGCGCCTGACAGAGGCAAAGGAGGATTGGGTAGACGAGCTCCCCTCAGTCCTATGGTCCTATCCAACGATTCAATCAGCAACAGGAGAAACACCATTTGCTCTAACCTACGAGCAAGAAGCAATAGTTCCCGCAGACATCGGGGTCTCCTCAGATTGGGTACTAAACTACTCGGACTCCAACCTAGAAAATTTGATCATCAATCTGGATGAAGCCGAAGAACGCCAAGAGGTTGTGGCGCCCAAAAATACTGCCTACAAGTAGCTTCTCGCCTGAAGGTATAATCAGGGAGTCCGACCACGAGAATTTAAAAAAGGCGATCTCGTTATGCGAACGGCAATCAACAATAGGCTTGACCGCCTTCACGGTAAGCTCATGCCAAATTGGGAAGGCCCATACAGGGTTATCGGGATTACCTCCCATGGCGCATACAAGCTAGCCCATTTGACGGGAGAGCATGTACTAAATACCTGGAATGCTAGTAGTTTCAAAAAGTACTTCACTATGTCTTAGTCCGAAGACAAGTTTGCTACTTTATGTTATGTACTTGTTCTTAAGAAGTACTTCTCTATGTCTTAGTCCGAAGACAAGCTTCTTATCCTATGTTATGTACTCATTTTGATTAAGCAAAAACATCAAATACAATGCGATTGATCGACTCTCGTACTTGTCAAAACCTTTGTTTTCTTGATCATAAAAAAGTATATACATTAACGAGGACTAACGCCCTAAAGTACAAACACATAACTGTACAGAGACCAATCGCCTACTAAAATATAAAACTACGAGGCATCTCCATCCGGGGCAGCATCCTGAGGGTCCGACCACCCGCTTGATGGGGAGGAGCCCGCCGGCACCACTGAAGTATCCCTGCGAGGATTGGGAGCAATATCATACTCCTCTATTCTTAATGGGAGATTGCCATGATGACGGGTACGAAACTCACCCTCAATCTTCTCCCAGGAAGGATGCATCCTTGCCCTAATCTCTGGAGGAACAAAAATGCCCATCAAGTCTTCCAACTACGCGATACCATTCTGCATCCTGTAGTTGGCAAAACGCAAAAAGTCTAAGCGATGGGTCTTCGAGATCTCAACCGTTCTTTTTGCGAGTTCGCCCTCCAACTACTTTATTCTCCTCCATCAAATTATCTACCACTTCCTACAAAGGAAAATCCGTTGAGATAAGGTACTTCACAGGAAAACAATCAAAGTCAAAGAAAAAAGCCTACCCCCTCCATCTCCCATTGATAGGCAAAGCTCGCCAGGCGGCTGAGCAGCAAAATAACCTCCTTGGTCATATGCTCTAAGGCGTAGTCATCCCCGTAATCCAGCGGGTAATGCTGACGAGCCAATATGACCCACTCAGGGTCGAAGGGAATTAGTTTCCCTTTAAAGGGAGACACCTTCACCCAGAAACCTGACGGCATCTCCTCAGGGGGTATATGAGTATAAGGAATCCTCCTGCAACCACGAAGATTTAAGTTCTCATCATAACCAACACCTAATTCACAACACCCGCTCCAACGTCTGCACCAACATCTGCATCATAACTTTGGGACGGAGCGCGCCCTCTCTTCCGGCTTCGGGAGCCCGACGGAGTGTCCAACCTCCCTTGGATACTGTCCAGGCTTAACCCTAGATTAAAAAGAAGAAAAGAGACACTCAGGAAATTCGAAGGTATAACAAGAAGCAACACGTCGAAAGACTTACCAAATGTGGCACCTGTAACCTTCGATCCCATCAGGGACCCAAAGGCATTTTCCTCATACTCCTCCCGATTCTTCACCTTCCTTGGTTAAAATCCCTTAGAGGTCAACTGAATCCCGCAGAAGAATGAGGGCTTCAACCTTCTCTCTGACTCCATCCATGGCGACAGTCAGCAAATTCTTCCCGAATTCCGATTCTACGAATGGGGGCTGGGGAGCAGTGGCACTAGAAGAGGCCATAAGATCGACCAAAGAAATCAAGAAAGAATGATTATGTGGAAAGAAAAGATGAAGAAGAAAAGCACAGAAGTTGGGAGAATGACAACTCTTAGTCTCTAACAAAAGGCACCTCGAAGCCTAGCCAAAAGGCGCGAAAACAGAAGAGCTCTGAGGAACAAGAGGAAAAGCCCAAAAAACCCTTGGCCTTTAAAATTCCTCCACATACCATCAGAGGGCATCTTCGGAATTTTCCTTCTCCGCAATGATGACGCCTCCTCGAAAAGACACGTACTTTTCTACAGAGACGGCGCGAGAAACTAGCTGGGGCAGCCAAGCAATCAACCGTCCAGATTAGTATGCGTGGAACCCCTGACAGCCTATTCCTTCGAGAGCAATCCTCAGGAAAAACCTGTCAATTCTTTCATCCGAACGTCCGACCAACGTAGTCCACCTAATTAACGGTCCAGCTCATTTGGCCAAAACCCTTGGTGGGAGACTTTTCACTGAATAGCTTGCTAAAGAAACTTAAGTCCAAGGGCGCCTAGCACCCATAGACTTGGGGAACCTATGTAACTACAGAATATTCCTCCTTGTGACACGTGGCACTAGCCTTCTAGAATGTTGGAAGGTACGCAAGACTCCCAAGGTACAATACATTATCACCTCCACATCTAAACCTGATCAATCACATCTCACTGTTAAGCAATCAGAGCTCACCTACCCCTCTGTATATCTCTATACATAAGCTCCAAGCAACCCAGAGAGACCCTTGCTCTCTCCTTCCTCTAAGGAAACCTCCAACCGGTGGCCCGCCCACCTGGAATACTCCATACACGTCCTAGCCACACACGGCTTTTACAGGTAATACTCCTGCCTAATGGCTCCTACAAACGTATACTCTTCGAATTACGTGGACTTTAATCCCTACAAAAGGGTACGTAGGCACATAGGTCATCACCTAAGGACAAGTCTCCCAAGGTTATGACCCATTGCGGTCATAATTTCTTATTTTGAATTGTCAGAACAAAAAATGAGTGTTACACCTTTAAGAATATATATATATATATATATATATATATATATATATATATATATGTTCAACATACGTTGTTGTTCTTTCACTATCTCTCTCAAGCTTTCACCTATATGTTACTTACACCATCTTCTAAAAATTGTAAAACCATAGAAGCATATCACAAAGAGCATAAAAGCATGTAAAAAAATATAAAAGAAAAGACCAATAATAGATGAAGAAAATAAGGAGAAACTTTCCACAAAAGAAAAAAAAGGTGGCCATTGATGAAAATAGACGAAAATCTTCATTGCTCCAACTCTTATTCTTTCACCAAAGAAACTTACCCCAAAGAATCATGAAGAAAGAGAAATAATTCATTTTAGAAAGAATAAAAGATGCAATCCATGATAAAAAAAAGGAAAATATATATATATATATATATATATATATATGATCAACGTACCTTGTTGTTCATTCACCATCTCTCTCAAGCTTTCACCTGTATCTCTTTTAAAAATGATAAAAACATAGAAGTATATAACAAAGAGTATAAAAGCATGAAAAAAAGAATAAAAGAAAAAAAATAATAAATAAAAGAAATAAGGAGAAACTAATTACCACAAAAGAAAAAAAAGGGTAGCCATTGATGGAAATAGAAGAAAATTTTCATTGCTCCAACACTTATTCTTTCACCACCTTTACAGAAGCTATTTATAGAACAAATAAGAAGTCGTTTTTAAAATTTAAATATGATATAGGAAAAATTAAATGCATTCATTTTTAAAAAATTACATTAAATGAGATTACTTTTTCAAATATATGAACGGAAACTTTAAAAGATTATGTTGGCAATATATATATATATATATATATATATATATATATATATATATATATATATATGTCTTTGGATTTTTTGGTGTCACACAAGCAAAGTGTGATACCAAAAAAATAATTTCCCCACTAAAAATAACTTCTCAATAACTAACTTTCCATGATTTAATATATTATTTAAAATATAATTATTATATTATATTTTAAAAGTTAAAAAATTATCAAATATTTAATATTTTATTATTTTAAATCATAATAATAATAATTTTATCTTATATAATTTTTTACAAAAATAAAAAATAAATTACATGCACAGTACGTGCATGCGAAGCCTCTAGTATATATATATGACTTTGGAGTTTTTGGTGTCACACAAGCAAAGTGTGATACTAAAAAAATAACTTTCCCACTAAAAATAACTAATCAATAAATAACTTCTCATGAATAACTTTTCAATAAATAACTTCTCATGATTTAATATATAATTTAAAATATAATTATTATATTATATTTTAAAAGTTAAAAAATTATGAAATATTTAATATTTTATTATTTTAAATCATAATAATAATTTTATCTTTTATATTTTTTTAAAAAATAAAAAAAAATTACATGCACGGTACGTGTATGCGAAGCCTCTAGAATAATTAATGCCCTTTTAAAAAAGAAATGTCATTTAATGTAAATTTCAAAAAATAAATGCATTTAATAAAATATTGAGTATATTATTAAAGCAATAGGAAATTAGGGATTTGAAAAAAAGTAAGATTTTGAATTATATATCAATAAAGAGAGCAATCATATTTATGCATGATTTAAGGGACCATTAATATAATAGAGGGTCAACGATCTTGATTACAATGAATTAATGTCAAGGTTGAGGTGATATTGATACTAATTTGGATATGCATAAATCAAGGTACAATCTAATAGAAATCTATATATCTATAAAAATGAACATCTATATATCTATATATTTATAAAAAGGAACATACTTAGCATCATTTCTTGATAACTAGGATTAAGAAATGGTTTGGTAAACTAACACTTCATTAATCTAACTTTAAATCTGAGACCACCAATCCACATGTCGTGCAAAGTTCCACGTAGCATCCAACCGTAAAACCACATAATTTTAGCTCTTCCGACGTGGCATTAACAGATGCCATATGTCATGGATTTGTGAATATTCTTAGTGATTCAAATTTGATTTGATTAGAGGCAATTTATGATGAATTGATCACCTTCAAGAGCTGATCAGTTTCCCAATTAATAACTCCTTGATTCTTGCTTGAATTGATACACCCTGATTAATGCAATAATCCAATTATCCCGCCTTTAATCAAGATTTTGTATATGAAGACGTCTTCGATCAATCTATATCTATATATATAAAGTAACATACATGGTCTACAATCTTGCCACCTCGTGAAAATTCATTCAATCCAATTTCATAGTACATGTCTCAAAAGCCATTTCTCATAAAAGAGAGAGTGTGTAAATACAATGTATGATTGATGGAACTTGATGTAATGGACATAAGGAAATGTACCTAAGTTTTTTCCTTAAATTAAAGGTACCAAATTAAATCCCTTGATTAGTGCTCAACTTTTAAATTCTTTTCATAACCTAATTTTTGAATTTATAATTCAAAATCTTACCTTCAAATAATAGTTTTTTTTTTAAATTATAAAAATTACGATGTCACATGTCTAAAAAATTCAAGTTTTTATTTCTTTAAGTGTCAATTATTTTATATATATATTAGTTTTTGCTTCTTAAACAAAATCATGAAACTATATAATTTTCTAACTTCAGATAAAACCTAGACAATGTTAATTTTTTTATTTAAATTATAATTTATTAAAAAAAATATTTTAAACATTTGGAATTCAATATTATTAGTTTAATGTTTTAATATTTTTTATATATTTTCCAAACGCATATACATAATTTACTGCACCTCCACATCATGTGCTTCTAGTCAATGTGTGAATGCTGAAAAACACTCTATCCGAAATTGGATCCAGTGCAATTCCCTTCTGTGCAATTTCGGTGCAATTCTTATAAAATACACATTTTTACTTCATTTTTGAAATACTAATAGGGACTCACACTAATAATAATCCACTATGAATAGATTAGAGACCAAATTAATATCAATATTGACAAATATCATCACCTTAAATGAATTCGGGACCAAATTGTTATTAATATTAAAAAATAGTCTCACGAAGCTATTTAGTGATGATATTTGTCAAAATTGATAATAATTTCATTCCTAATCCATTCATAATGGGTTATTGGTAGAGTAAATCCATACTAGTACTTCAAAAATGATGTAAAAATGTGTATTTTATAAGAATTGCACCGGAATTGCACGGAAGGGAATTGCACCGGATTCAAACTCTATCATTTAAGGTCCATCAATGTTTTGTTTCCTTTAAGTTCAAGTTTGACTAATTTTTCTAATAATAGACTTGATCTTTTATTTTGAAATCACAAAATTTCAATTAAGGGTAATTTGGATTAGCGTGTTTGCAACTTTTAAATTATTGTACATTTAACTTTTTTTGTACCGAATTTTTATCACTTTCGTTGACTAAAAACAAACAAAAAAATTAAGCTAATTCAAAATCGTTAATAATATTTGCATGAATTCTTAATTTAGGCTAATTTATCCTTATTTTCATATCCCTTTTAAAATTTGTTCATATTATGATATTAATTATATCCTCATATTTTATATATGTTTTATTGTGAAAAAAATATCATAACATAGTCAATGTCATTATTTAATGTGTTTTTCAAAAATCACATGTGTAACTGTCGTTTTTGGTTCAGACAATTGTTATTTGCATTTAAAGACCGCAAGGGGTCGTAACCTTGGGGGACTTGTCCTTAGGTGAGGAACCTAGGTGCCTACGTACCCTTGAGAAGGGATCAAAGTCCATGTAGTTCGTCATGGTGACGTCTATAGGAGCCGTTAGGCAAGGTGATTACCTGTGAGTTTGGCCGTGTGCGGTTAAGACGTGCTTAAGGTACTCCAGGTGGGCGAGCCGCTCTTAGGAGGTTGCCTTAGAGTATGAGAGAGCTTGAGTCTCTAATAGTTGTTAGGAGCTCTGTTGGTGGGATGCTCCGGGACAGAGATGCGTCTGCCGGTTACCGGACCTGGCGTGTGTAAGGCAGAGCTCGGGATGTGTGATGGATATTGGGCAAGAGGGTGTCTGAGAGTTTTCAGAATGCTTGCCTGAATTGTTATGAATAACGTTCTCCAGAGGTACTTCTGATGTCTTGGATCTTGTTCTTAAGTCCACTTGTGAAATATATATTTGTGTATTTTAGTTATAATTAGTATTCGTTATTCTGTGTAACTGTTTTAGTTACTGGTTTTAGTTCTGAATTAGTTTCAGGTTAGTTTAGTTTCTTGTTTAGGGGTAGTTGTGTAATTTTCTTTTTTCTTTTTTCTTCCTAAGCTAGACACGTGTTTTGTCCTGCTGTTTCTAGTCTGCTTCTGTTCTGTTTTGTTGTATGCTTTCAATGCTTATTTAAAAGGCCTCTCAGCTTAATGAAGTATGTAGTGTATTCTTCAGAATAGTGCTTTATTTCACATGGTATCAGAGCAACGTTCCGATCCGTGGGAAGATTTGAGACTCGTTTCGCGTGCGAAGATCTGAAGAAACACGAGACGACGAGAAGCTGAATACGGCATAGCTCGTGAAGAAGGTTCTTGCACGAATCTTGCAGGTCAAAGCGAGTTCTCCCTACTCGCAAGCGATCTGAGGAGAATCAGAGATTGATTCTTGTAGGTTGAAGGTTCTCTTTTCATTCCTCTACTCTAAGGCTCTGAGAAGAAAGAGTGATCGAAAATGGCAGAAAAATCAAGCGATGGAAAGACAACTGTTGTTGAGAATCTTGAGATTGAGGTCAAGAATCAAGGAAACGCGAATAGGGGCTGGGTTCTTCACAACTCGGATCAACCAGGTATGAGTCTGGCGGTTTCTCAATTGAATGGGCTGAACTACCTTTCCTGTAGCTTGGCAGTGAAGACCGCCCTTGAAGCAAAGGACAAACTGGGCTTCGTGGATGGCTCGTTCAAGCAGCCGGAAGACCCGGTGGAATATAAGAGATGGAAACCAGTTGACTCAATGGTCAAGTCGTGGATTACAAACTCTCTTACCAAAGACTTATCTGAGAGTTTCATGTTTTGCAACACAGCAAAGGAACTCTGGGACAACATTGCTGAGAGGTATTCTGTCAGCAATGGACCAAAATTTTACCAAGTTCAAAGATAGATGGTATCACTGGAGCAGGGAGGAGAGGGTGTGACATCATATTTTAACAAGCTGAATCGATCTTGGGATGAACTTAACAGGATCAAACCTGTTCCAAGATGCATCTGTGGATCATGCACATGCCTGGTGAATAAAAGACTTGAAGAGCATGACTCTGACATTAAACTTGTGCAATTCTTGATGGGGCTTCATCTGATGTATGATGCAATTAGAGGGCAAATCTTGAATTTAGACCCACTCCCGAGTGTCAACAAAGCCTTCTCCATGGTGGTAAAGCAAGAAACACAAAAGGAAGTGAATCTTGCCTTCAATAATGTTGAAAGTTCAGCAATGATGGCAAAGGCAGGAGGCAGGAAGCTTGAGGATAAGAAGAATGCTAAGGCAGGAAAATATTGCGACCACTGCAATCAGAATGGTCACACCCGAGAGGCATGCTTCAAGCTCATAGGTTTCCCAGATTGGTTTAAAGAACTTAAAGAGCAAAGGAAGAAAGCTGCAAAGAAAGGTGGAAGTGTTGCAATCAATATGGTAGCAGATACACCAATGGATACTCTCAAAGAGAAAGACAACATCGATTTTGCTGGTGTACTCACAGCCCTGCAAGAGATAGCCAAGGTGGTCAAGAACAAAGCAGAAGAACAGGTTAATTTTGTAAACATCGGGGACTTTGTAGGTAAATCTAATTCTGAATCTATTTTAATTAACAATGAATGCTGGATCATAGATACGGGAGCCTCTAGTCACATGTGTTCGAATAAGAATTTAATAACTGACTTAGACATTTAACAAACCCTATACCAGTACACTTGCCTGATGGGTCTGTGAGGAATGTGAAATTAATAGGGAATGTGATCATAAACTCTGATATTAAACTGTTGAATGTTCTCTATATACCTACTTTCAGATACAACTTAATGTCAGTAAATAAGCTAGCTAAAAGCTGTAATGTGACAGTAACTTTTAATGCCTCTCGTTGTCTTATCCAGGACCAGAGAACTAATAAACCATTGATTGAAGGGAAAGTGGCAGGGAGTCTATATGTTCTGAAGCAAGCAAAGACTGTTGAGACAATTAGGAACTCTATTGCTAATGCCAAACTTTTTGCCTGTAATGATGTTGCTCAAAACACTATTTCTGATGTAACGCTTTGGCATCATAGGCTAGGACATGCTGCAATGGACACAATAAAACATATTGATAGCATAAATTTCAGTAATATTGTTTCTTTGCCTAATGTGTGTGAGGTATGCCATTATGCTAAGCAACGTAGATTCCCCTTCCAAAGAAGTGTCACTAAAACAACCAAGCCTTTTGATTTAATACACATTGACCTATGGGGACCCTATAAATACCCAAATGTGACAAATAGGGCGCATTATTTTCTGACCATTGTGGATGATTATAGTAGGGCAGTATGGACTTTCCTATTACATGACAAAACCTTGACTAAGGAAACTATAGAAGCTTTTATCCTTATGATAGAAAATCAGTTTGAGGCAACAATTAAGATAGTTAGGAGTGACAATGGCACTGAGTTCATGAACTTGGAATGCCAAAAATTGTTCAAGAACAAAGGAATAGAACATCAACGCTCCTGTGCATATAGTCCTCAACAAAATGGACTTGTAGAAAGGAAGCACAAACATCTACTGGAGGTGGCAAGAGCCATTCTCTTTCAAGCAGGACTTTCAAAAAAATTTTGGGGTGAGGCAATACTCATGGCAACCTACATCATAAATAAACTTCCCTCACAAATATTAGGATGGAAGACACCCTATGAGTTGCTGTATAATGCTAAGCCTACCTATGACAGGCTAAGAAGTTTCGGATGCTTGTGTTTTATTAAAAATAACATTGCTCATAAAGAGAAGTTTGCCCCTAGAGCCTCTAAATGTATTTTCATAGGATATTCACAGGGACAAAAAGGGTATAAGGTTTTTAATTTAGATCAAAACAAGGTAGAAGTATCGAGGGACATTATTTTCTATGAGAAGGTCTTTCCCTTATCTAAGGAAACAAATGTAGTGGACACTGCCACAATGCCTTATACAGAAACAGAAAATGAACCTTTAGAAATAAAGTAAATAGATAAAAATGGAAAGGATGATGACTTAGATCTGCAAATAACAGATAGTGAAAACATAACAGGAGATTTAGATGAGATAGAAACTAGGATGGGAGAGGATATATCAGTTGCAGGTGAGGACCGGCAGCAAGAATACCATGAAGACAGTGAAGAAGAGCTGGCAGAACTAGAGCAATTCCCCTTGCAAAGGGATGAACAATTACCTGCAGATACTGATCAAATACAGAATGAAAAACAAACTGAAATGCAGATAGGGAGAGCTAGAAAGAAACCTATCTGGATGGAGGACTATGTTTGTCAAGCACATCAAGCCTTCATGACCAATGTCAGCCAGGTAGAAGAACCCACTTCATATGAGCAAGCTTGCAAGCATCAACAGTGGGTTGATGCTATGAACCTCGAACTAAATGCTCTAGAAGAAAACAAGACATGGGAATTGACCACATTACCTAAAGGAAAACGAGCAATTGGTTCAAAATGGGTGTATAAAGTCAAGTTTAATGCAGATGGAACAGTGGAGAGGTGCAAGGCACGCCTAGTAGCAAAGGGATATAACCAAACCCTTGGAATAGACTACTTTGATAGCTTCTCTCCAGTGGCAAAGGTTGTAACGGTAAGACTTCTCTTTTCTATAGCAGTAAGCAAGCGGTGGTTTATACACCAGCTTGATGTGAATAATGCATTCCTGCATGGTCACATAGATGAGGAGGTATACATTTTACCACCTCAAGGCTACAAAAAGGCCAAAAACAATCAACTTTGCCGTTTAAAAAGATCTCTTTATGGCCTAAAACAGGCATCTCGACAATGGAATACTGAGTTTATGCAAAGTCTTTTAAAATTTGGTTTAACTCAGTCTATGAATGATCACTACCTTCCTTTCGAAATGATGGTAATACTTCCATATATTTGTTAGTATATGTAGACGATGTTTTGATTGCCTCTTCACATGAAAATGAAATTGAGAAATTGAAAGCATATCTGCATGATAGTTTTAGCATTAAGGATTTGGGGGAGGCTAAGTACTTCTTAGGCATAGAAGTGACACATAAGAATGATGGGATTTTTCTATCACAAAGGAAATATACTCATGACATAATAATAGATGCAAGACTGGAAAACAACAAGGAGGCTCAAATACCTATGGCCAAAGGGTTAAGATTCTAGGATGAATCTCCTTTACTAGAAAAACCAGAACAGTATAGAATGCTAATAGGTAGATTGCTATATTTGAATTTAACTAGACCAGATATAACTTCTCTACACAACAATTAAGTCAGTTTGTAAACACACCTAGAGAATGTCACTGGCAGGCTGCATTACAAGTACTTCGATATTTGAATGGAACTTTAGGAATGGGTTTATTGTATAAATTTGATTTTGAACTTGAACTTAGGGCATATTGTGATAGTCATTGGGCCTCTTGCCCAACCACAAGAAGGTCTGTCATAGGGTACTGCATATTTCTAGGAGATGGCCTCATCTCTTGGAAAACTAAGAAACAAAGTACTGTCTCAAGGTCATCTTGTGAAGCAGAGTATAGGAGCATGAGTAATACTGTGTGTGAATTGCTTTGGATTTCTTTTGTCTTAAAGGATTTTCAGGTTAATCTCGTTGTTCCGGTGCCTCTGTACTGTGATAACAAGTCAGCGGTTCACATCACAACTAATCCGATTTTTCATGAGCGAACCAAGCATATAGAGATAGATTGCCACCTAATTCGGGAGAAGTATAAAGCTGGTTTTATTTCACCTCTACATGTCTCAACAACTCAACAGCTTGTTGATTTGTTTACTAAAGCTTTATCCTATCCTGTCTTCTCCAAGCTCAGAGACAAGTTGGGACTCTTGGATCCGATTCCAACTTGAGGAGGGGGTGTGAAATATATATTTGTGTATTTTAGTTATAATTAGTATTAGTTATTCTGTGTAACTATTTTAGTTACTGGTTTTAGTTCTGAATTAGTTTCAGGTTAGTTTAGTTTCTTGTTTAGGGGTAGTTGTGTAATTTTCTTTTTTTTTTCTTCCTAAGCTAGACACGTGTTTTGTCCAGCTGTTTCTAGTCTGCTTCTGTTCTGTTTTGTTGTACGCTTTCAAGGCTTATTTAAAAGGCCTCTCAGCTTAATGAAGTATGTAGTGTATTCTTCAGAATGGTGCTTTATTTCACACCCCCGAGTGAGGGTCTATTTATACTAAGTATGGGGAGGTCATCCCATGATGTCCATAGAGTCTCCACGTCTCTTGAACGGGAGTCCTCTTGGAAAGACGCGAGTAATGGCCACGTGAGAGGTAGGTGAGTGGTGTTACGTGTTGCTAGCGTATGCTGCTGCTAGGCTTCTGAAAGCTTAGTGCCACGTGTCCCTAGGCAGAATATTTCGTAGTTACAACATGTATTATGTAATATTTGAAATTTAAATTTGAAAAATTATGATTCCAAATCAAATGTATTATGGAATATTTAAAACTAAATTTGAAGTATTCTAATTTTAAAATTAAACGAATATTAACTGCCCTTTTTAAAAAAATTATTGTCAGTTATTGCAATTCTTAGAAAAATTAAATGCGTTTAATTTTGCCTATATCATATTTTAAATTTTAAGTTGTTATCACTCCCTATGGCTTCTCATTTTGTTTTCTATAAATGACTTATGCAAAGATGTTGAAAGAACAGGAGGTGAAGTGATGAAAATTTTCTTCTATTTCTATCAATGGATGCCTTTAATTTTTTTTCTTTTGTGGTAGGTTTCTTCTTATTTCCTTTATCTATTGTTCTTTCTTTTATACTTTTTATATTTTTTTTTCCTGTTTTTTGTTGTATGCTTATACGTTTTTTATCATTTTTAGAAGATAGTGTAAGAACAAGAAGGTGACTGCTCTCGAGAGATCAGATGATGGAGGAACAATAACATTAAGCATATATATATATATATATATATATATATATATATATATATATTAGTTTTTGCTTCTTGATTAACCCAAAAAATCATGAAACTATATAATTTTCTAACTTCAGATAAAACCTAGACAATGTTAATTTTCTTATTTAAATTATAATTTATTAAAAAAAACTTTAAACATTTGCATTTTTAATATTATTAGTTTATTGTTTTAAATTCTTTTATATATTTGCCAAACGCATATACATGATTTACTGCACTTCTACATCATGTGCGTACTGTCAATGCGTGAATGCTGCACAATCTCATTTAAGGTCCATCAATGTTCTGTTTCCTTTAAGTTCAAGTTTGACTAATTTGGATTTTATTCTCTCTCTTTTTTCTAATAATAGACTTGATCTTTTATTTTGAAATCACAAATTTTCAATTAAGGATAATTTGGATTACGTGTTTGCAACATTTTAATTATTGTACATTAAAATTTTTTTGTACCGGTTTTTTATCACCTTTGTTTATTAGAAACAAACAAAAAAATTAAGCTAATTCAAAATCGTTAAAAATATTTGCAAAATTTTAGCCTAATTTATCCTAATTTTCATATCCCTTTTGAAAATTTTCATATTATGATATTAATTATATCCTAATATTTTAAATATGTTTTATTGTGAAAAAATATCATAACATAGTCAATGTTATATCATTATTTAATGTGTTTTTCAAAAATCACATGTATTATGTAATATTTGAAATTTAAATTTGAAAAATTCTGATTGCAAATCAAAAGTATTATGAAATATTTAAATCTAAACTTGAAGTATTCTGATTTTAAAATTAAAAGAATATTAAATTCCCTTGTGAAAAAAAATTGTTATTTATTGTAATTTTTAGAAAAATTAAATTCGTTTAATTTTGCCTATATCATATTTTAAATTTTAAATTATTATCACTCCCAATGTCTTCTCATTTTGTTTTCTATAAATGACTTATGCAAAGATGTTGGAAGAACAAGAGGTGAAGTAATGAAACTTTTCTTCTATTTCTATCAATGGTTGTCTTTAATTTTTTTTCTTTTGTGGTAGGTTTCTTCTTATTTCCTTTATCTATTGGTCTTTCTTTTATACTTTTTATATGTTTTTTTCTATTTTTTGTTGTATGCTTATATGTTTTTGTTTTTCATTTTTAGAAGATAGTGTAAGAACAAGAAGCTGAATGCTCAAGAGAGATCTCATGATGGAGGAACAACAACATTAAGCATATATATTTATCTTTATTAAAGGTATTTTTCTATATTGTTTTTGGGTTAACGACTGCATCTCTTATTCTTTCAAAATTTGTTTTCTCTTTTTATATGAATGATTTCTCTTTCTTCATAATCTTTTTTAGGTAAATTATTTCTGTAGAGAAGAGTTTAAGTGTTATTTAGAGTTTTTTTTGTTCTGTTTTAGTTAGCTTTCTATTATTAGTTTCTGTTTTTAGTTTGTTCACGTGCTTGGCACGTGGTAGTGGTTTCTCGTTTGTATATAATCTCAGCTTGTGCTTAATGAGAAGATCCGAATCATTCATTGAATTACAGCCTTGATCTTCTAGATGGTATCAGAGCTCTCCATCCTGAGGACCAAATCTTGAGCAAGATCTCAACAAACGAATTTGCAAGAACTGCGACCAAGATCAGCCAGAGTCCCAAGATCTCCTCCAAAAGGGAAGAAAAGAGAGAATGACGAGTTACAGCGAAGCGATCACTGACAACAAAACAGACACACCAAAGAGGGATGTTTTAAACTCATAGGGTATCCAGATTGGTGGAAAGACTTAAAGGAACAGAAAAGGAAAAATGCCAAGAAAATGACAAATGCAAACTTGGTGGCAGAGACTCCTATTGAAAGCCACAAGGACAAGAACTCACTAGACTATGCTAACGTACTGGCAGCAATACAAGAACTTACCAAAGCCGTCAGAGGGAAACCTGAAGAGCAGCACGTGAACTTCGCCAATCTTGGCGAATTTGCAGGTACAAGTGGTAAGATTAATTACACCCCACCCACTGACACTTCCTGGATCGTTGACACTGGGGCTTCAAGTCACATGTGTTTCAACAAGAATCTTCTGATCAATTTAAGGGTTCTAGAGAGCGTGATCCCTGTTCATTTGCCTGACGGTTCAGTGCAAAATGTAGAATATACAAGAAGTGTCGTGATACAAAGAAAAATTCACCAGCATAATGTATTTTTCTTACCGAATTTTAAATATAATCTGCTCTTGCTAAACAAATTGGTTAAGCATAATGGTGTTTCAGTTATGTTTAATGCTTCTTCATGTGTCATCCAAGACCAGAAAACTAAAGAAACTATGGTAGAAGCAAGACTACTGGACAACCTGTATATCCTGAAGCATGAGTGTGAAAACATGTGCAATATTGATAAACATGTTGAGACTGTTAACTCTGTAGGATCAACAAACTCTAGTCACATTAGAAATAACTGTTTAGCAAACTCTACTTGTTTACTTTGGCATCAAAGACTTGGGCATGCTCCCATTGATGTATTAAGACATATTGATGACATAAATGTGAATTCGTCTTCTGTTTTGCCTGAAGTTTGTGATGTGTGCCACTATGCTAAACAACATAAGATGCCTTTTCCCATTACTGGATCTAGAGTAAATCATATATTCGACAGAGTGCACATGGATCTATGGGGTCCATATAGACACCCAAGCATCACTAACAAGGCAAACTACTTTCTAACTGTAGTTGATGATTTTAGTAGGGCTGTGTGGACATTCTTGCTACCTAACAAATCCTTGGTTAAAGACACCATTGAAGGATTCATAGCACTAGTGGAAAATCAATTTAATGAAAGGATTAAGGTCATTAGAACAGACAATGGAACTGAGTTCACAAACTCAGAGTGTGCTAACTTGTTTAGAAAAAAAGGAATTTTGCATGAAAGGTCATGTCCACACACCCCACAACAAAATGGCTTAGTTGAGAGAAAGCATCAACACCTCTTGCAGGTGGCTAGAGCAATCATGTTCCAAAGCAACCTCCCTAAGAAATTTTAGGGGGAGGCCATCTTGATGGCCACCCACATCATAAATAAAACCCCATCCGCCATACTGGATTGGAAAACCCCCTTTGAATTATTGTACAAATACAAACCTAGCTATGAGAGACTTAGGAAATTTGGATGTTTGTGTTTTGCAACAAATAAATCCCCAAATAAAGGGAAACTTGATGCAAGGGCATCAAAATGTATTTTTGTGGGGTTTAGTCAAGGGCAAAAGGGCTATAAGGTTTATAACCTAGAGTCACATAAGCTAGAAATATCTAGAATGTGCAATTCTATGAAAATATCTTCCCCTATGCAGATGAAAAGGTTTTGGAATTGCAAAGTTCTGAATCTGCCAAACAGTTACCCGCTGCGATGCATTTGGAAGATAATTCTTCTGAGGATATTGTTGCACTGCAACAGAATGATCAAGACAGTTCTGAAAGAGAAGAAGAGGTTAATATAGAAGAAATTGACACCAGAGAAGACGAGCTCTTAGAAGAAGATACTTCAGAAGTTCCAATAGAGCTTGAAACTACCAATCAAAGAACCAGTACTAGAGATAAAAGGGAGCCTACCTGGATAAGAGATTATGTGTGCATCACTGATCAAGCTTTTATGGCAAACGTCAACAAGGTGGAGGAACCAGTGTCATATAAACACGCCAGTAAGCACAAACATTGGCAAGATGCCATGACATAAGAGATTAATGCTCTAGAAAGAAATAAGACATGGGAAATTACTACTTTGCCAAAGGGGAAGAAAGCCATAGTGATGTAGGACTAAGTAATAGAAAAGGTAAAGAAAGAAGGAGGGAGAAAGAGAAATGGAGGGAGAAAAGAGCAAATCTGAAAATTCCTTTTGTTAAATATTCAAGTCTGGATACAAAAGAGGAGAGGGCCACATATATATAGGCAGCCCAAGTCAAAAATAATAAAAGCAAATAACAAGTTCCAACACAATAATAAAAGATAACTAGTTCCAATAATAATAAATGAAAAATATTTCCAGTAGGATAATAAAAGCCACTTCCTAAAAGTCAAATTCTAATATCAATATCTAGGTAACAATAACTTTTTTCTTTCTTCTAGAATAAGTTTTCCAAGATTTTCCATCATTTCCCCCCTGCTGAAAAGAACTCTCCTCTGGAGAGGAAAAGTGCTTGTAAGACTCCAGCAAAGCATGGTCAAGGCGGGAAAATTCATCTTCGGTGATCCATGTGGCATCCAAATCAGAGCATCCTTTCCAACGAACAAGGTAGCGGCGGATAGGGCCATGAGAAGAAAGGATGATTTGATCATCCAAAATGGCATCAATTGTTTCAACATGCGGTGGGACAGCTGGAAGAGTGGGTGTGGGAGCCTGAAGATGCTGGGCACCTACAGAATCATCAGAAAGTAATGGGGGAGGCTCAAAAGTGCCTCGGTAAGGGAACAAATCCTCAACATTGAAAACTGGACTAATGGCCATATCAGTTGGTAATTCAAGAAAGTATGCACTAGGCCCAATTTTTCGAGAAATGCGAAATGGACCAAAAGCACAAGCATGTAACTTTTTAAAAGAGTGTTTAGGATAACGCTCAGGACGAATCCGAGCCATGACATAATCACCCTCATTAAAACTTTGAAAACGTCGATGAACATTAGCAGACAATTTATATTGTTCATTACTTAATGCAAGCTTACGCCTAATCTCAGCATGCAATTCATGGATGTGATGAGCAAAAGATTCAGCTGATTCAGAAGTACGAGTGTGTAATGGAATAGGCATCAAATCAATGGGCTGGCGGGGGTAAAGCCATGGACAATCTCAAAAGGACTCTTACCTGTGGACCTGTTAACAGAGTTATTGTATGCAAACTCAGCTGTGGGTAAAACCAAATCCCAATTCCCAGGTTTATCTCCTACTAAACCTCTCAACAAATCACCTAAACTTCGATTAGTAACCTCAGTTTGACCATCAGTTTGAGGGTGAAAAGCAGAAGAAAACTTTAACTGTGTGCCAAAAAGTTTCCAAAGAGTCTTCCAAAAATAACTTACAAACTTGACATCCCTATCAGACACAATGGTAGTAGGTAACCCATGTAAGCGGACAACCTCACGAAAGAACAACTTAGCTATGTGAGAAGCATCAGAGGTTTTACTACAGGGAATGAAATGAGCCATCTTAGAAAATCTATCCACAACAACTAGAACAGAATCATGCCCGCGAGCAGTGCGGGGTAAACCAAGTACAAAATCCATGCTAAGATCTTTCCAAGGCTCATGAGGAATAGGCAAAGGAGTATACAACCCTGTGTTTTGTTTCTTGGCCTTTGAAGTCTGACAGGTACGACATTGGGACAAGACTCTAGCAACATCACGTTTTTGGGAAGGCCAGTAAAATCTATCTTCAATTAAGGCTATGGTTTTATCCCTTCCAAAATGACCAGCCAACCCTCCAGCATGTAACTCCCAAATGAGAAAATCCCTTATGGATGTGCGAGGAATACACAACCTAGTTCCTCGAAACAGATGACCATCCTTAATGATGAAGTCTTGATGATCATGACGATTGCCATTGCTAATTTCATGGAAAATGATCCCAAAGTCAGGACACGAGGCATTCTCATCTTTTAGCCTATCAAATCCCACAATGCTAACACTCATAGAATTTAAAACAGTGAGCATTCTGCTCAAAGCATCAGCAGCCTTATTTTCTACTCCAGAACGATGCTTAACTACAAAGGTGAATTCTTGAAGGAACTCGACCCACTCTGCATGCCTAGAGTTCAAATGCCTTTGAGAATGAAGAAACTTCTCAGGCCATTGTTTAATAACCTTGACCTTCTCAGGGTCAGCAGATAAACCCTTTTCAGAAACTATGAAACCAAGGAAGACTACTTGATTTTGCAAGAATGAACACTTTGGCAGATTGACATAGAACTTTTCTTGACGAAGAGTGAGAAAAACCTCACGAAGGTGGGACACATGTTCTTCCCTAGACTGGCTGTAAATCAAAATGTCATCAAAGTAAATAACCAAGAATTTACCTAGGTAAGGTCTAAGGACATGGGTCATAACTCTCATAAAGGTACTAGGGGCATTAGAAAGACCAAAAGGCATGACTAACCATTCATATAACCCATCTTGTGTCTTAAAAGCTGTCTTCCACTCATCCCCAGGCCTAATCCTAATCTGATGGTAGCCACTCCTAAGATCAATCTTTGAAAACCAATGAGACCCTGCTACCAAATCAAGCATATCTTCAAGCCTAGGAATAGGAAACCTATACTTGACAGTGATCTTATTAATTGCTCTGCTATCAACACACATCCTCCAAGAACCATCCTTCTTAGGAGTCAAAAGAGCTGGTACAGCACATGGGCTCAAACTATGCTGGATATATCCCTTTTCAAGCAACTCTTTAACTTGTCTATGGAGTTCTTCCCTATCCTTTGGGTTCATCCTATAGTGCGGAAGGTTAGGAAGTTGAGAACCAGGAACTAAATCAATAGCATGTTGAATGTCTCTCATGGGTGGGAACTCTAATGGAAGTTCATTTGGGGAAATATCCTGGAATTCCTCTAAGAGCTGAGATATCTCACAAGGCACCTCACAACCACCTACAGAAGTTATCCTAACAGAGATTTTAGGAACTAATGCAAGCATAACACCGATCTCTTTGCTTTCATCCTCAAATTGCCTATGAGTCAAGAAGTGAAGATTGTGATCCTTAGTTTTCTGACCTTTGGACTTGAGGGATGTCTTAGGCTCAATTTCAGGCTTGGCAGGTTGCAACAAGATGGTTTTTTTCTCCATGCTTGAAAGCATGAGTATTTTCTTTTCCGTAGCTAATAACATTATGGTCATATAGCCATGGTCTACCTAATAAGACATGAGCAACATCCATTGGAAGAACATCATACAAAACATCTTCTTGATACTCTCCTAACTGAATGGGAACACGACATTGCCGGGTAACAGGTAAGGAGGTTTTGTCAACCCAAGCTACCCTAAAAGGTTTTGGATGAGGTTCTGTCTTTAGGCCTAGTCTAGCCACTCCTGAGGTTGAAACAACATTCCTAGAACTTCCTCCATCAACGACTAGTTTGCACACCTTATTCCCACATTTCACAAAGGTGTGAAAGATACTAGTTCTTTTCCAGGAATCTTGTGGTATTGGATTTGACAAGAGGCATCTCATCACATTAAGGAAACCAGAACCTTGGCTAGGTTCCTCAGCTATAATCTCCTCATCAATATCAGAGGGGCACTCGAGAGGTTCCACAATATCAGTGTCTGTTGCCTCCTCAAGAACACCAGACTGGTTTTCTAGGATTAATGCCCGATGTGAACACCTTGATGCAATATGGCCCTTAGCATGGCAACGAAAACATTCTATTGACGGAGCACTAGAGCGAGAGCTAGACCCTATAGATTCATTTCGAGGACCTGAGAGTTGATTGGAAGGGTACAAAGAAGTAGACTTAGGTTGGGATATAGGACGACTAACTGAAGCAGAATTTTGAGATGGTCTAACTTCTGGACCAACAGAAGTGAAACGCCTAGCAGATGTGTACCGAGACAAAGATTCTACTTCAAGGGCCCTATGGTAAGCTTCTTCTATGGACTCGGGAAAATTCAACCTGAGTTCCCTTTAAATTTCAGGGCGAAGTCCATTAACAAATCTAGTGACCGTTACCCACTGCTCTTCTTGGATGTCACATCTGAGCATAAGCTCATCAAAGCGGGTCATGTAATCAGTCACATTAGAAATTTGCTTGAGGTTAAGCAGTTGGTTCATTAATTGACTCCTATAATGAGTGGGCAAATATTTTTCTTTTAATTTCATCTTCATTTCAGCCTAAACCACAATTTGAGGTTGACCTAGACGCTCTAGATTTCTCTGAATAGTTTGCCAATATTTCTTGGCGGGTCCTACCATCTTCATCCTAGCAAAGCGGACACATTGAATGTCATTCATGTTGTACCAATCAAAGTAGTCGTCAAGGCTAGACAACCAATCTAGGAAGACATTTGGGTCTAATTTCCCATCATACTCAGGGGCTTCAATTTTGACTTTTCTGGTGATGTCATTATAATCATTAGGTACTCTTCTATACCCTTCCCGAGCATGCCCAGGGGGTAAATCATAGTGCCTGACATGATGACCAACAGAGTCCCATTCATCTAATTGATCTTCCCCAAATTCAGGTTGTTGTAGAGGTGGTCTACGCGGGGGTTCCCTAGTAGTTCTAACATTGGGGCCTACAGAATATTGGTGACTTCTTTCGGCACTCACTAAGGGAACCCTACGATTTGACATATTACCTATGTTGAGATTGACATCTTCTCTACCCCGAGTTTGATCCTCAACTAGACCTTGGCCATTTTTCCCACTTAATTGTCTACTAATCAACTGGACAACACCTAGTAGTTCCTCATAACGACGGTTTGATTCCTCTCTATCATTTTTACAAGTCAATTCAAGATTGTCCATGCGTTTTTGGATTTCTTCGGTAAAGCTTTTCATGGTAATATTCAAAGAAGAAAATTCTTGGGTCAATTTTTCTTGGGTATTGTATAAATCGCGAATGGTCATACAAGAAAGAGTGCAAGAGGTAATGCTGATATTAGAAAGCTAGGCTATTTAAGCAATAACAAAAATATATTGACTGCTAAGTAACGCTAATTTTTTTTTAAATTATATCATGCAAAGACACGAAAATAAAAGAAACATGCTACTAATATCTTGCAAGAGCTACACCAAATCAGCCACTAGTAACAGAATTTCAAGAAGAGTTTAAGTGCCTTACTTGAGGAATTTAGAGAGCCAAAATAATTTAAATTATTCCCCAATTACCCTCCAATGATGCTCCTATGTCAAAGGTTGAAGGTTGGAACGAAACAGGGGCGAAAACGGCTCCAAAAACAGAATCTGCTGCCTTTGGCGCGTGCAGGCGCGTGGGGCGCGTGAAGACCACGCGCCGGGGAGTTCGCCGGCGCGCGACGGCGGCTCCGGTGATCGGACTTTGGGGATTGGCCGATATGGAGGCTGCGGTTCTTATGGTGTGGTCACTTCTTAGGTTTGGTGGGCAGAGGTGGCTGTTTCGGGCTGCACAGTAGCGTTTTTGTGGTTCTGGCACTGTTTAAGATGTTTTCCGGCAAGGTGAAACAGTGAACATGGATGGAAAGTGTTTAGGCTCTGGTACCACTTGATGTAGGACTAAGTAATAGAAAAGGTAAAGAAAGAAGGAGGGAGAAAGGGAAGAAGGAGGGAGAAAGAGAAATGGAGGGAGAAAAGAGCAAATCCGAAAATTCCTTTTGTTAAATATTCAAGTCTGGATACAAAAGAGGAGAGGGCCACATATATATAGGCAGCCCAAGTCAAAAACAATAAAAGCAAATAACAAGTTCCAACACAATAATAAAAGATAACTGGTTCCAATAATAATAATAAATGAAAACTATTTCCAATAGGATAATAAAAGCCACTTCCTAAAAGTCAAATTCTAATATCAATATCTAGGTAACAATAACTTTTTTCTTTCTTCTAGAATAAGTTTTCCAAGATTTTCCATCACATAGGATGCAAATGGATATACAAAGTCAAATTCAATTCAGATGGTACGGTGGAACGATATAAAGCCTGATTGGTTGCAAAAGGATATAACCAAGTTCTAGGCGTTGACTATTTTGACAGCTTCTCGCCGGTTGCCAAACTTGTAGCTGTCAGGTTGCTGTTTTCTGTGGCTGCAAGCAAAAGGTGGAAGATTCATCAGCTTGACGTCAATAATGCCTTCCTCCATGGGCATTTGGAGGAAGAAGTATACATGTTACCACCAGAAGGGTATGGGAAGGCCTCGGGGAATCAGGTTTGCAACCTAAGAAGGTCCCTTTATGGACTAAAGCAAGCTTCGCGTCAGTGGAACACGGAATTCACTCACAGCTTGATCAATTTTGGCTTCAAGCAATCCTCCAATGATCATTGCTTGTTCACAAAGAAAGGGAGTGATTTCTTCATTGTACTATTAGTTTACGTGGATGATGTGTTGATAGCCTCTGACAATGAGCATGAAATACATAAAACTAAGGATTTTTTGCATAACAAATTTTCTATAAAAGACCTTGGCACAGCAAAATATTTTTTAGGCATTGAAGTTGCTCATTTGTTGGATGGGATTTTTATCTCACAAAAGAAATACATAAGTAACATAGTTTCTGATGCAGGTTTGAGTTCTGCTTTGGCTGTGAAGGTTCCTATGTAGAAGGGGTTGAAGTTTGATGATGAGTCCCCACTTCTGAAGGATCCAGAAACGTATAGGAGCTTAATTGGGAGGATGTTGTATCTGAGTTTAACCAGACCTGATGTGGCTTTTCCTGTCCAACAACTGAGTCAGTATGTTGGCAATCCCTCTGAGTCTCATCTTAGTGCTGCCCTCCACTTGGTTAGATATTTGAAGGGCACGCAAGATTTTGGATTAAAGTTCAAGTTTGATTCTGCTTCAAATTTGGAAGCTTTCTGTGATAGCGATTGGGCCTCTTGCCCTGTCACAAGGCGTTCTGTTTCGGGTTTCTGCATATTTTTGGGAGGGTCTCTCATTTCATGGAAATCGAAGAAGCAAGGGATAGTGTCCAGATCGTCTTGTGAAGCTGAATATAGGAGCATGAGCTCCACAGTTTGTGAACTTCTTTGGATTGCTTTTGTTCTCAAGGATTTCGAAGTGACTTTTAGCTTGCCTATTCCTCTTTACTGTGATAATCAGTCTGCTCTCTATATCTCGGCTAATCCTGTCTTCCATGAGAGAACCAAGCATATTGAGATTGACTGCCATTTGGTGAGGGAGAAGTTTAAGGATGGTTTTGTGATTCCTAAGTATGTCCCCACACATCAGCAATTGGCAGATCTGTTTACTAAGAATCTGGTTTTTCCTCAATTTTCCTTCCTTAGGTCCAAGTTGGGAATCTCTGATTATGCCTCGATTCCAACTTGAGGGGTGTGTGTAGAGAAGAGTTTAAGTGTTACTGTACTTAGTTGCTGTTATTTAAAGTTTATTTTTTTTGTTCTGTTTTAGTTAGCTTTTTATTATTAGTTTCTGTTTTTAGTTTGTTCACGTGCTTGGCACGTGGTAGTGGTTTCTCGTTTGTATATAATCTCAGCTTGTGCTTAATGAGAAGATCCGAATCATTCATTGAATTACAACCTTGATCTTCTAGAATTTCTCTTCAATGATTTATTCCTCTACTAATACTTTTGTTGATTAATCTCTCTTACATGCTTCTTAACCATCAATACATTTAAAATTTTTTGCATTAATGCTACAAGGACGAACTTATTTTTTAAATTGTTTCTAAAGCTCTTTTTTTTTTTGCAGTGGATTTAAGGTTCATATACATGGAATTAAGTAATTTCCTGAAGCTAATGACTCTAATAAGGCTTTACCAATTTATTTGCTTCATCTTTGGATTCCGGAATAGCCTGCCATCAATAGTAAATCTTACTTGGAGCATAGATTTTAAACTAGTGAGGACTTGATTCGACATTTATATTTGTCAAGCATTGGAATATTGCACGAGTTTTAATTTATTTGCTTCTTTTTTTTTTTGGTCTTTGGATTCCAATTTATTTGCTTGCTTTCTTTATTATTATCAATATATCATTCGATGTTGTTTAGCATTGCATAATCACGAGAGTTGAGGTAATTATATTTACCATGATAAACTTAATGATTTTATTGGCTTATTTGTTATTTAGTCTCATCATTGAAAAGTTACAGTTTTTACTTTTTAAAAATATTTGAACAATGTTTGATTATATATATAGTGACGGTTAATTTAATTATATTTGATAAAAAATAAATTGGCTTATTTGTTATTTAGCCTTGTTAATCTTGTGTGTTAATTAGAGGATCAGAGAGAAAAAGAGAAACTGTGGTGGGTATATATGGGTTATTAATTAATTAACAAATTGTATTTCAAAATGGTAATAATTATATTGGCAGGCAATGTTCCATGCAACAATTTGCTTACGATAGTGACGGTTAGACGTGGGCGATTTGCTGTCGGTTATCAAGGCAACTTCTCTCCAGAGTCCAAACATTTCCCCCTCGAGAGTCCAGACCTTCATCATCTTCATCACCTTCAGGTATTATTATTGTTGTTGTATTTTCACTACATATTTTAGCCACGATTATTGATTGGTTAGCCATGGTAATAATTACGACTAAATTTAGACAGCATAATTAGGACAGCAGATGAGCCACATTCATATATATATATATATATACTAGAGGCTTCGCATGCACATACTGTGCATGTAATTTATTTTTTATTTTTTTAAAAAATATATAAGATAAAATTATTATTATGATTTAAAATAATAAAATATTAAATATTTGATAATTTTTTAATTTTCAAAATATAATATAATAATTATATTTTTAAATAATATAAGTTATTTATTGAGAAGTTATTTTCAGTGAGAAAGTTATTTTTTTTGGTATCACACTTTGCTTGTGTGACACCAAAAAGTCCAAAGCCATATATATATACTAGAGGCTTCGTGCATGCAATTTATTATTTTCTTTTAAAGAATTTTATATAAAATAATAATGATATTTCAAAATAATATCAAATTATAATATTTAATATTTTTTTAATTTTTAAATAAAATTGTTATATTTTTAAATGAAGTAATGGGAAGTTATGCACTTCTCCACTTTTTTAATAACTACCTATAATGCATGTATATTAGAGTAGTTATTTTTTGGTTTCACACTTTGCTTGTGTGACACAAAAAACTCCAAAGCCATATACATATATAGACATATATATATGGGTAAATTACACTTTAGTTTTAACGGAAATTATACTATTTGAATTTTAAAAAAAAAAAATTAAATGTAACTTGCTAGGGATCGAACTCAAAATCACTAATTTTAAAAACAATGCCTTATCCATTGGGCCACAAAATCCTAATTGACTATTATTTTTCTTTCAATATATATATATAATAATTGCACTATTAACCCTCTCTACTTTCACTATTCTCAATATCATTTCATCTACAGTAATTTTTTAATTTTATAATTTAAACCAATTAAATAAAAAGTATAAATAAAATTAAAAATTATTTAAAATTTTATATCATTTAATTATATAAAACTGTTTTAAATATGAATATTATTTAATTATCCAATAAAAAACTATTATTTAATTAAAAATATTATTTTCAATTACATATTATTTCATTAATTTTAAATAACATAATTATTTAATATAATATTTTAACTTGGCCAAAAAAATATAACATTTTAACTATTACTATTATTTCCACAAAAAACTATTATAATTATTTAATAACATAAAATTATTTTAAAATATGTATTATTTAATTAATTTTAAATGACATAACTATTAATTATAATAATATGTATAAATTCCATGTTTATAATATTCACTAGTACTGTAACATAATTTATTGTCATTTAATAGAATAAATAAATTTAAAATAAAAATAATAATTTTTTTTATTAGTTCAACAAATTTTTAAGTGATTAAATAATTGAATCAATGACTCAATGACTCAAACCTTTCAATGATTTAGTGGAAGAGAATAGTGTAATTCTGTAAAATAAATGTGAGGGTGAGTATAGTTGGTCTTAACACATTATATTTATTGAAAGGAAATTAAAATATATCAAGACTTTATGGCCCAATGGTTAAGGCATTAATCTATGTTATTAGAGATTTTGGGTTCGACCCCCAATGAGCCACATTTAAGATTTTTTTAATTCAAATAATAAAATTACCGTTAAAACTAACGGTAGAAAATCTTAGGGCACTAAAGTGCTAATGATGCAAACCTCGGGGTACCAAACTGACAAAAATGAAACCACAGGACACCAAAGTGAAATCGGAAGAAATCACAGGATATCAAAGTGTAATTTACCCTATATATATATATATATATATATATATATATATATATTCATTTATATCTTTCATACTTAAAGAGTCACAAAAATAGCTACTAAATAGATTTGAAGTATCAATCATCAAAGAAGGTGAATATAATTATTTTTATATACTAAATAGTTACTTTGACATATATACTAGAGGCTTCACATGCACATACCGTGCATATAATTTATTTTTATTTATATTTTTTTTAAATATAAGATAAAATTATTATTATGATTTAAAATAATAAAATATTTCCATAAAAAAAATAAAATATTAAATATTTGATATTTTTTAATTTTCAAAATATAATATAATAATTATATTTTAAATAATATATTAAATCATGAGAAGTTAATTATTGAGAAGTTATTTACTGATTAATTTTTTTAGTGGAGAAGTTATTTTTTTGGTATCACACTTTATTTGTGTGACACCAAAAACTCCAAAGCCATATATATATACTAGAGGCTTCACATGCACCTACGTGCATACATGTAATTTATTCTTAAATTTTTTTAAAATATAATATAAAAGAGTTATTATATTTTAAAATCATTAAAAATTAAATATTTTAAAATTTTAAAATAGAATTGTTATCATAATTTAAAATAAAAAAATTAAAAAAGAGAAGTTACGCACTTCTCTTTTTTATTAGTAACCACCTATCATACTTGTTTTCTCTCTCTCACATCCTCCAATCATATTATTTTTTGTATTTTTTAATTATAAAATATAGCTATTTTGTGAGAAGTTGGTTATTTATTGAGAAGTTGAGGGGAAGTTATTTTTTTGGTGTCACACTTTGCTTGTGTGACACCAAAAAGTCTAAAACCATATATACAGAGATATATATTCATTTATATCTTTCATACTTAAAGAGTCACAAAAATAGCTACTAAATAGATTTGAAGTATCAATCATCAAAGAAGGTGAATATAATTATTTTAATATTCTAAATAGCTACTTTGACATATATACTAGAGGCTTCGCATGCACATACCGTGCATATAATTTATTTTTATTTATATTTTTTTTAAATATAAGATAAAATTATTATTATGATTTAAAATAATAAAATATTTCCATAAAAAAATAATAAAATATTAAATATTTGATATTTTTTAATTTTCAAAATATTATATAATAATTATATTTTAAATAATATATTAAATCATGGGAAGTTAATTATTGAGAAGTTATTTACTGATTAATTTTTTTAGTGGAGAAGTTATTTTTTTGGTATCACACTTTACTTGTGTGACACCAAAAACTCCAAAGCCATATAGATATACTAGAGGCTTCGCATGAACCTACGTGCATGCAATCTAATCTTAATTTTTTAAAATATAATAATTATATTTTAAAATCATTAAAAATTAATTATTTTATAGTTTTTTAATTTTTAAATAGTTATGTTATTCACTTCTCCACCTTTTTAGTAACTACCCCTCATACATGTTTTCTCTCTCCCACATCCTCCAATCATATAAATTCTTTGTATTTTTTAATTAGAAAATATGGCTATTTTGTGACCCCAATGACCAGAAGGGGTCACAGCCATATATATATACTAGAGGCTTCGCATGCACCTACGTGCATGCAATCTAATCTTAATTTTTTAAAATATAATTATTATATTTTAAAATCATTAAAAATTAATTATTTTATAGTTTTTTAATTTTTAAATAGTTATGTTATTCATTTCTCCACCCCCATACATGTTTTCTCTCTCCCACATCCTCCAATCATATAAATTCTTTGTATTTTTTAATTAGAAAATATAGCTATTTTGTGACCCCAATGACCAGGGGTCACAGTCATTCATATATATATATATATATATATATATATATATATATATATATATATATATTCATTTATATCTTTCATACTTAAAGAGTCACAAAAATAGCTACTAAATAGATTTGAAGTATCAATCATCAAAGAAGGTGAATCCCTCCCATTGGCTGCATTTGAACCTGTAGGGCATGAGCCACTTAAGACCCCTCCCATTCGTGATGAAATTGTACGTTTTTTTCAGTATTTGAATCTGTAGGGAATGATGAAATTGTAAGTTTTTTTTCTGTATAAGAAAATCTTAAGGGATAAGGTAATATGATTTTTCATCTCATAATTTATCTTATTTAAAATTATTTTAGATTTTTATCATGTAAATTTTTTTATCCATTAACAATTAAGATGTTTAAATAGTTTTCTTGATGAAATTTTAAAATAGAGTTTTGAAATCATGGAATTATACAACTTTTAATTAGGAGAGTTTTAGCATACCTTTGATATGCAGTAAGGGATCTTCAAAAAAAAATCATGGTATAAGCTAAAAAAAAAATTAAGATTTTTGAAAAATAAGTAACACTTTCTAATTTTATCAGAGTTTATCTTCTAAAATATCATTCTTTCTACTTAAATGATTAAATGAAAGGGGAAAAAAACATTCATTCTTGACCATAAAGAAAGAACTAAAAAAATGTGTGATTGATAAGTAGCTCAACTTCTTTAATTTTAAAATATAATATAAAATCTTTCTTATTATATATTGAAATAATAAATTAAATAAATAAAAAGTTATTTACTTTTTCATCTTCTTATAACTATCATACCCAATGTTCTTATTTTATCTCCCTTATCTCATTACATCACATATGTAACTGTCGTTTTTGGCTCAGACAATTGTAATTTGAAATTAGGACCGCAAGGGGTCTTAACCTTTGGAGATTTGTCCTTAGGTGATGCACCTAGGTTCCTACGTACCCTTCGGGAGGGATCAAAGTCCACGTAATTCGTCATGGTGACGTCTAACGGAGACGTTAGGCAAGGTTGTTACCTGTATTGGGCCGTGTGCGGCTAAGACGTGCCTAAGGTACTCCGGGCGGGCGAGCCGCTCTTAGGAGGTTGCCTTAGTGGGAAAGCGCTATGGTCTCTAGGGGCTGCTGGAAGCCCTGTAGCAATGTACTTTGGGACGGAGGTGAGCTTGCCGGAGGCTGGCCGGATGGGGGCCAGTGACGGAGCTCGAGGTGTGGAAACGACCTGCGTGGGGTATCTGAGGATGCTCAGGTACCGAGAGAGCATGGAAGTATCGGAAATGAGGTATGGTAATCCTTCAGGTTGAGTGCAGTTCTGTTTTGACTAGATTGCTTTTTAGTCCCCCGGGTGAAGGTCTATTTATACTCGAGTGTGGGGAGATCGTGCTCGACCCACGACCTCGTGGGACGTGGGTCGTCCCACGAGGCTTGTGAAGATCCCACGTCTGGTTGAGGGGAAGCTCCGTGAAGTGACGTGGGCAGGGGCCACGTATTTGATAGATGAGTGGTGCCACATGTCTCAAGTGTGTACTGATTCCATGCTTCTAGAACGTCTATGCCACGTGTCCCAAGGTGGAATATTCCATAGTTACATAAGTCCCCCAAGTCTACGGGTGTCAGGCGCCCGTGGACTTAAGTTCCTTTGCCTGTAAGGCACTTAGAAATTTTCGTGGCCTTTACTCGCGGGATAGCTCGTCCGCCTAGAGTCGCGGTTGTGGGAGCTGGCCGCCCAACTCACAAAGTTGGCTCTCTCACATCATTCTGTAGGAAAAGGAGATGTCTTGGTGAGGACACGTGTCCCGTACCGGATGGCTGGGCGCTTGACTTCCTCAACAAGTTTTTGAGCCATCTCTGCAGGAAGTACGCGGCTTATCAAGGTAGAGTCATCATTGCTCAGAGGGGCATTTCTCGAAATGCCCTTCGAGGGCTAGTGGGAGAAATCCAAAGGTCAAGGGCCGTTTGGTCATTCCTTTTGGTTTCGGAGTCGCTTCGTTTTCGCGCCTCTTGGGCTGCGAGGCGTCTGCTAGGCCTCTTTTATACGCTGAGAGCGGAAGATTTCCCATTGTTATGTAAGTCTTCTCCTTCCCAAACTTTAGACCTTGTGATTTTCAATTCCCCGTCATTCCACATATGGCTTCCGCTAGTGCCGCCGTTTTTGTGTGCTCTTCTCGGGACCCGGACTTTGAGCAGTCCCTCTTGCTGGTGGCTATGGAGGGAGTCAGGGAAAGAGTGGATGCTCTCATTATGTCTCGGGACTCTGCGAATCTCAGGGAAATTCTCTCTGGTGAGGATGGAACACTGGCGACTCTTCCTTCGATTGCCTCCGTGGGCTGGTACTCTGCAGAGCCGAAATTGGGCTCAACGGTAAACGTATCGATGGCAGACGCCGGCGAGGTTTTGCGGGTGCTGCCAGGGGCCGACATCCAGAAGGTGTCGGAGGAGCGTTTCACTCCTTCTCTCCCAGAGGGCTATGAGATAAAGCCGATGGGGGAGGGGGAAACGATTCTCTGGAGCGACGGTGTGGGCTTCGTTCTTCCTCTCTGCATCCCTTACAATGCTGCTTTTATTCCTCCGTTCTCTGGCTTTGTGGAGGCCATGCTCAACCTGCTGAATGTTTATCCTGTTCAATTGACCCAGAATGCTTGGTCAATACTCAGTGTTTTCGACAGGTTCTGTCGGTCGCACAGGTTGGAGGTTCTCCCAAGTGTGTTTCTTTCCCTCTAACACGTCCGCGAGGTGCACGAATGGGTTTGTTTTCAGTAACGCGTCAAAGGCTTCACCATCACCGACCTACCGGGTAACAACCACGCCTGGAGGCCGCATTTCTTCAAAGTGGTTCCCAAGAAAGGCTTTTGCCCGCCTTGGGTTGGTCCGTCCGACTGGCGTCCACGCTTTCTACTCAAGTGGTCTAATCCTGTTCTCCGGGTTCAGTATGACCGGGAGGAGTATGAGGAGACGACCTTTGAATTTCTAAAGGGGGCCACGGTGTCGAGCGCAGCCTTGGGTAAGTCAGCGTTGGTGAATTTGTATCCCTTCTTTTTCTCTTCTTATCAAGCCTTGGATGTTTTCTTCTCGCATGGCTGACTCTAGGCGTTATTCAAGGGAGGTTAACTCCTCCGCCAAGTTCTCGGAGCCGGAAGCGCGAGCGGTCGGAGTTGGTGACTGCTGCCGTTCCACCTGCGGGGGCGAACGAGGGTGCCGAGGCGGGCAGAGACCCTAGGGAAAAAGGGGTCGTGGCTTTGAATCAGGTGGGTGAGACCAGCTTGACTCGTCTCAACCGTAGGAAGGTTCCTTATATCCCTGTAACCCCCGAAGAGATGCCCCTCCGACTTCTGGGTGAGGGTATCTCTTTTAGAGGGAAGTTGATCTCGTTTGAGGCGGAGCGGGTCATCCTGGCTCGTCAGCATTATCCTCTCGATTACGGGGACGATTATGCTTTAGAGCGTATGACCAGGGAGACCATGCTGTTGCTAAGCCGCCTGGCGGGCTTCGCATATCAACGGGAGCTTGAGGGGGTAGGACGCCTTTCTCCCTGGTTTCGTTGCATTTCGTTGGCGATGACTGATCCTCTTGTAATCCTTGTGCAGGAAGTTATTGAGGAGTTGCTGGAGGAGAACACTCGGCTGGCTGCGCGGGTGGAAGAGCTAGAGGGCGAGCTTCAAAAGGGCAAGGCCAGCGCCCTGCGAGTCCATCGTCTGGACTTTCTGCGCTTCACGAATTACGGGATGCAGAATGGTATAGCCCAGCTGGAGGATTTGATGGGTATCTTTGTTCCTCCAGAAGTTAAGGCCAAGATGCACCTTTCCTGGGAGAAGATTGGCGGAGAATTTCGTGTTCGCGCTCAAGGTTATTCTTCTTTGAGGATCGAGGATTACGAGGTGCCTCCGAATCCTCGAAGGGATCCGCCGTGGTCAGACGGGTCTCCGCGTCTACCAGGGGGTGCTTAATTTTATACCGCTGTTTCTGCAATTTTTTAATTTCGGGGCGGTAGTCCCCTTATGTGAATATAAAGAATTTTTGAACACGAGAATTGGTCAATCGTATTGCATTTCATATTCTTTTAAACACATAGCGTAACTCTCTCGGGACTAAGACGAGTTAGTTATACATTTGTCTTGGGACGAAGACAAGGCAAGAGGCATTCGTCTTGGGACTAAGACGTAGTGAAGTGCCTGCAAGCTTGGCCTTTGGGCTAAGGTGCAAAGAAACATTATTGGCTAAGACATAGCAAAATATTTCTTGAGGCTGCTGGCGTTCCAAGTATTTGGGACGTGTTCGCCCCTCAGATGTGCTAACTTATATGCGTTGTGCAAGGCGATGCTAATAACCCTGTATGGGCCTTCCCAATTGGGGACGAGCTTGCCGTTTAGGTAGTCGCGCCTGTTGTTTATCGCTGTATGCATTACTAAATCGCCTCTTTCGAATTTGCGGGGTCGGACGCCTAGTTATATTTTTGTGCCAGCAGCTGTTTGTATGCGATGTTTCTGAGATCCAATGGTGGCCAAGGGTTCGGCTTCGATACACTTGGTGAAGTAGTCGATAGCCACGATGAGGAATTTTCTCTGAAGCGTGCCCTGAGGGAGGGGGCCCAGGATATCCATGCCCCACGTGTCGAAGGGCCATGGGGAGTCGATGGGCTATAGCTCACCTGGTGGCTGGTGTATAAACGCGGCATGGCGCTGACATTGGTCGCAATGGGCGACCAAAGCTTCTGAGTCGGCTCTCATTGTTGGCCAATAAAATCCAGAACGCAGAGCTCGTTTTCGGAGGGCTCCTGCGGACTGGTGTGTGCCGCATATGCCTTCATGGATTTCTTGTAGCACGTAGTTTGCTTCCTTAGCCGAGATACACCGGAGGTGTGAAGATGAAAATCCCTTTTTGTATAGGTCGTTCCCCAAGATAAAGTATCGAGCTGCTTGCCTCCTGATTTTACGGGCAAGCTCTTTGTCTGTAGGCAGGGTGCCCACCGTAATATATGCCCTGATGGGGGCCATCCAGGAATTGTCAGTTGTGATCGGCAATACGTCTGGGTTTATGCTTGGGGTGCGAAGCGTGGTTCGCAAGACTGTCTTGAGTCCCAATTGGCTCGGTGTGGTGGCCAGTTTGGAGAGGGCATCAGCTTGGGTGTTCTGGTTCTGGGGGATCCGTGTAATCAGGATGGATTTGAACCTGCTGATTTCTTGTCTAGCACGCTCCACATATTTGATTATAGTGGGGTCCTTTTCCTCGAAGTCTCTATTTAGTTGTCCGACCACTAGTTGCGAATCGCTGAATAGCTTAACCTTTGAGGCGCTTAGGTCGTAACCTAGCGCTAGTCCGGCTATGAGTGCTTCATATTCAGCTTGGTTGTTGGAGGCAGGGAACGTGAAGCGCAGAGCTTGTTCTACCTTGATTTCGTAGGGGCTCTCTGCGATAATGCCGGCGCCCGCGGATTTCCCGGTCGAGGAGTCGTCTACGTAGAGTAGCCATGGGGATTTTTCTAGCTGTGGCTCAATTGACTCGTCGTGGTTTGAAGCCGGGGCGTCCCCTGAAGGCGTTCAGACAGAGTCATTTCGGCGACGAAGTCTACCAAGGCTTGGGCTTTGATGGCACGACGAGGCTCGTATTGAATGTCGAACTCTGATAGCTCAACCACCCAATTTGTCATTCGCCCTGCAAAGTCTGGCTTTTGTAGTATTTGCCGCAGGGGTTGGTCAGTTCGGACCATAATCGTGTGTTGCTGGAAGTAGGGACGAAGCCTCTGGCCGAGTGGACAAGAGCGAGTACGAGCTTCTCCACCCATTGGTACCGAAGTTGGGCTCCCTGCAAGGCATGGCTTGTGTAGTAGACTGGGAACTGTTTGACTCCTTCCTCCCTTACAAGTGCTGAGCTTACAGCATGGTCGGTGGTAGCTAGGTAAAGTATGAGGGTTTCCCTTTTGACCACCTTGGCTAACAGTGGAGGTTTGGATAGGTAATCCTTGAGGTCCTGGAAGGAATTTTCGCATTGCTCAGTCCATTGGAACGCCGGTGCTGTCATTAGGATTTTGTAGAAGGGAAGGCATCGGTCGGCCATTCTTGATAAGAATCTATTGAGGGCCGCTAACCTTCCGTTCAACCTCTGTACTTCTTTCACCGTTCGTGGCGGTTCCATGTTGAGAATGGCTGCGCATTTCTCGGGGTTGGCTTCGATTCCTCGCTGTGTGATCATGAATCCCAGGAATTTACCCGCCGATACACTGAAAGCGCATTTTGTTGGATTTAGCTTCATTTGGTGTGTCTGCAAAACCAAGAAGAGTTCTTCCAGATGCGCCAGGTGTTGTTCGAGCTCCATGGATTTGACTACCATGTCGTCGACGTAGACCTCGAGGTTCTGACCTATTTGTTCTCGAAAAATGATGTCCATCATCCTCTGATAGGTGGCCCATGCGTTCTTCAGTCCGAAAGGCATGACTCTATAGCAGTAGACGCCTTTATCTGTGATGAAGGAGGTCTTTTCTTGGTCCTTTGGGTTCATCTGGATCTGGTTGTACCCTGAGAAGGCGTCCAAGAAACTCAGCATACGGTGCCCGGCCGTCCCATCGACCAATTTGTCTATGTTTGGGAGCGGGTAAGCATCCTTTGGGCAAGCTTTGTTTAGATTGGTAAAGTCTACGCACATCCACCATTCCCATTAGCTTTCTTGACCATCACCACGTTCGACAGCCACTCGGGGTACTGCGATTCGCGTATGAAGCCGGCGTCAAGGAGCTTTTGCACCTCTTCATTGATTGCTTGCTGCCTTTCTTCACCGAAATGCCTCTTCTTCTGGATCACGACGGGCCCGTCTCTAATGTTGAGGGAATGGCATATGAGCGCAGGGTCTATCCCTGGCATGTCCGCGACGCTCTAGGCGAATACATCCTGGTATTGGGTGAGCAATTCTTGGAACTTCTTTTGGGTCGTCAGGTCGAGGAGAGCTCCTACGCGGACTTCCCGGCTATTCGCCTGATCTATGCAGATGCTCACGAGGTCCTCCGTAGGCTGCGGCCTGGCTTCGGGGATTTCGTCTCGCAGGTCCACTATCTCAGGTGGGCTCGCAACGTGGCTCTCGTCTTTACTAGCAGCGGGTCGGTCGGTCGCATAACATATGTGGGCTTCCGGGTCTTCCCGTATTTTCGCGATGCCGGCCGGCGTAGGAAATTTCATCACTATATGCGCTGTGGATACGATGACTTGAAGCCTACTTAGTGTCGGTCGACCTAGAATTGCATTATATGCCGATAGTGCCGTTGATATGGCGAATCTCACTTGAGTGCGGACGACTTTGGGCTGAATACCTAGGGTGAGCCATGTCGTGAGGGTTCCTTGTGTATTAACGACCTACCCGGAGAAGTCGACAAAAGCTTCTTCATCCGGTGCTAGCTGATCCTCCTGGTGGGCCATTTCTTCCAAAGTTCTGGTGAAGAGTATGTCGGCGACAGCCCCGGGGTCTATTAGCACGCGTCTGACTTCGAACCCTGAGATATTGGCTGTGATGACCAACGCCTTATTCATCTCGGTCATGTCGTCAACCCTGTTGAATATTACGAGCTGTGTCTTATGTCGCTTGCAACGATAGCTGGGAACGCCATGCGGTCGGTCGTGCAGGTGTTTTGAGGAATTGCTCGTGCCTGCCATGTGAGTGTCTTGTATCTGTATTGGAGATCAAAACAAAAACAAATCCGAGTTTTTGAGTGTTAGGCATATACTCCTACTCCCCGAAAAAGAAATGTCGTTTAGCGGCAGAGTGCACAAGGCATTGTGGTCTGAATAAGACCGCGGTGGGCGCCACTGTAACTGTCCTTTTTGGCTCAGACAATTGTAATTTGAAATTAGGACCGTAAGGGGTCTTAACCTTGGGGGACTTGTCCTTAGGTGATGCACCTAGGTGCCTACGTACCCTTCGGGAGGGATCAAAGTCCACGTAGTTCGTCATTGTGACGTCTATCGGAGCCGTTAGGCAAGGTTGTTACCTGTATTGGGCCGTGTGCGGCTAAGACGTGCCTAAGGTACTCTGGGCGGGCGAGCCGCTCTTAGGAGGTTGCCTTAGTGGGAGAGCGCTATGGTCTCTGGGGGCTGCTGGAAGCCCTGTAGCAATGTACTCCGGGATGGAGGTGAGCTTGTCGGAGGCTGGCCGGAGTGGGGGCCAGTGACGGAGCTCGAGGTGTGGAAAGGACTTGCGTGGGGTATATGAGGGTGCTCAGGTACCGAGAGAGAATGGAAGTATTGGAGATGAGGTATGGTAATCCTTCAGGTTGAGTGCAGTTCTGTTGTGACTAGATTGCTTTTTAGTCCACCGGGTGAGGGTCTATTTATACTCGAGTGTGGGGAGATCGTGCTCGACCCACGACCTCGTGGGACGTGGGTCGTCTCACGAGGCTTGTGGAGATCCCACGTCTGGTTGAGGGGAAGCTCCGTGAAGTGACGTGGGCAGGGGCCACATATTTGATAGATGAGCGGTGCCACGTGTCTCAAGTGGGTGCTGAGGCCGTGCTTTTAGAACGTCTGTGCCACGTGTCCCAATGTGGAATATTTCGTAGTTACCTTGTGGCATCGGAAAAATTCAACGGCCATATTAACAAAGATATTTTGATGACATTTAAAGTTCAGATTATAATTATTATACCTTAAATTTAGTAAATGATTTTAGAGTTATTTATATGATTTTGAGATTCGAAAAACCAATGATGGTTGTTACGGTTGGAGATTTTAAAAAAGTTTACTACAGTTATAATTACGTTAATTATAGGGAAAGGCCCGGATCCACATGATCCAACCCGACCCAGGGACCGAAAAGAAAAATAAAAAATAAACCAGGCATAAATAAAATATGGCGGAAGCTACTAACCTGGACGCCAATGCTAAAACCTTGGATCTTGCTAGTGCTTCTGCTCCACCAGGCCTAACCTCCAAATGACAAACTCCGAAAAGGGCCGCACCAAACGGAGGACTTTACCCACGAGAGGTAAAGCCACGTGTCCATGATTGATGCACGGAAGATGACTCAAGAGAGAGAGAGAGAAAAGTTATACTGAGTAGGGTTTCTCAAACTTGACCCCCTTTCCAAGACATGGAAATTGAGCATATGTGAAGGCGGGGAATACCTCCTATTTATAGGAGGATGATAGAGCTCCCATCATTGATTTAAGCGATGTGGGACTTAAGAAAAGTGAACAAAATACCATGATCACATCATGATCACCTAGCCCACTTTGGGCCACGAGTGCGGCTTGTGTGACCTCCGATGAGCGTCATCTTGGTAACGTTTTGTTCGTCTCTCCGCGAGCTTTCCAACGAGTCATCACTCGACCCGATCAGACACCCCATGGGCAGATATTTAGTCTCGAAGAACCCAACATATCCTACATACTCCCACTCGCACATGGTGGGAGGCCCATGGCTATCCTTATCACAAAGGAATTCTGTATGGCCATGTTCTTTTATAAGAATTGGCAATGGAAATAACTATGGAATGGGTGGGGCCCACTGGGTCCCACCTATTTTTTACTTTTTCATTCCATCAACTTTAAAAAAAAGGAAAAAAGAAAATACAAAATATCTATTATACCCCTCTGATTTGACATGATTTGACACAATTATAACCTTCTTTTCTTTTTATTATTTTAATATAAGGGGTAAAATGGTCATTTTAATACATTCCCTTTCCATTTCCATTACCAAACTTTTACTACTAAATACAGGAAACGCATTCCGTTTCCATTTCCGTTTCTGTTTCCATTTCTATTTCTGCGTAAAGAACGTGCCCTATTTTTCTTTCTCTCATCGTCTTCTTTCATACTCCGTGTCAGTCATGACTGCTTGGCTCGATATGTGGGAGCCTTATACTAGAAGCCTATTAGGGCCCAGCTATAAGTGATGCTACAACCCAAGTGTCTGATGATGTGACCACATGTCTCACCGAAAAATAGTGCCATGGGTTCCCTAGACGTGTTCATATACATGGCTAGTCCAATCCCTCTAAGTCTACAATAAGACTAGGACTTCAGCAACACTCAGTTGCGATAGGTATCCACATCCATGAGAACCTCAAAGGAATCACATAATGGGTCGACCTCAGGATACTATCACACATGCATATGTCAACCCAATCTTCCTTTCGACCTCTTATATGTTCAATCAAAGATAGCTGCTTTCTTGATAGTCTTCCATTGGACCGTATTTTTCCATAGCTTCTTGGAAAGATATCAAAGTGGCATGCACTACCTTATCTCTTCATGACAGAGTCAAAGTGCATAAGGGTACCCTTTGAAAGGATTGGTACATCCTTTCAGGGACTCACACAGCATTGAAGCAGGGACTCACACAGCATTGAAGCAAGGATTCATTCAGATTCTTCCCTTGTGGTACTTAAAGCATATGTGATATGAAATGCACGTTGTGGTGTTCTCCAGCGCATGTCGATTTTGATCCTCAATCACTTACACCACACAGACCTTAGTCCAGACTCACTTAGAATCTGACCTGAGTTTGCTACCACACTTCACTCACTTCACATAGCGCCAAGTGGAGCACTCACGTCTGGCTACAGGCATTATGAATAGCAGGGATTCATAATTCGATCATAAGACCTCATCATCTTAGCGAATCTCATCCTAGTACACTTACTCGGGCGACTTATCAATTCTCAATGGTATTTTCCTGTCCAACACTCGGCGCTTTAGCTGCCTCTGGATATTCACACTATATCCCATTTTGCTGTTAAAGGAAAAAGCACGCAAGTCTCATCTTGGCCCACACCACTTGCGTGTCCAAGGCGATTGCTCATGTGAGAGAGTCAACCTCCCAAGCCTGTACGACATACTTCATATATTGTGTAATAAGTACTTCTATTTCTTGATCCACACAAAATAAAGGTATGCCTAGGCATCACACTTTACTTATGATCAAGAAATAGAGATCTCACAAAGCTTGTCCTCATGACATAAACTATGTTAAATTACCCTAGTTCTGTGCCGTTTCTAACTAGCCATATGTCTTTTACATACGGTGTGAGGGTAACTAAATACTCTCAACTTTCTTAAAATGGAATGAGTGGTCAATTACCACGAATTTAGATGAATATGCGAGATCTTGATAGATCTCTGGTGTTAGCATACTTTGCGCTCCTAAGCTTTTGCCATGAGACCTACATGCTTATGCACGTAGATCCTTTCACATAGTTTGCCATACAAGAAAGCTGTCTTGACACCTTAATCGATGTACCCCCAAACTTAAATTGGTGATCAAAGCAAGAATCAGACTTTGACTACACAATAAATGAGAAGGTTTCGTCACAGTCGATACCTTCTTGTTGTGTGTACTTCTTCACTGCTTAATGTGCCTAGTAGAGGTCGATTGACCCATCTGCCTCCCTTAAATTTTGAGAGCACACTTATTCTCAAAATGCCTTGTGGCGCAGGGCTGATTCACCAAGTCTTATACTTGGTCCGTCCTTATAAACTTCGCCTTCTCTTTTTCCATCATTTTTGTCCACCTTTTCCCAGTAGGGTCGAAGAGAGCATTTTGAACTATCTTCGGCTCTACTTGATCATTTAGTACTCCTCTAGTACTCCTCTTGGATTGTGCTTCATGGAATATATGCTCATCGTAAGTATTACTCCCACTGGACTCAGCAACTGGAGGTGCATCTACACGCTCTTCTCAACGTGTTGTAGGTCCGCCTCCTTTCAATAAAGATGCACATCCAAAAATCCATCTCCCTTGCTCTAGAAAAGTTTGTCTTGAGGACCATTACTTCCTTAGACTTAAATTATGTGACCAGGGTGTCTTCATTCTTGCTAATGAAGACGTATCCTTTTGAGTGGGCAAGCTATCTTACCAAGACACGCTACTTGCCTCTAAGGTCAAGCTTCCCATACTCAAAAGAAGGATCAAGTATGTTGTATGCCCTCATGGTCTCAACATACTCTAATCGAGTCTTTTACCTAACTAGAACTCATAAGGAATCACTCACATAATTTGAAGGGCATACGGTTAAGTACAAAAGTGACTGTTGGCAATGCATCTCCCCAATGGAAACGTTCACCTAAGTCATTATCAACATAACCAACTCTAGGAGCAACTCATTTTGCTGTGGAGTGTGTACAATAGTTAGTTGTCTAACTATCCCAATTTCATCATGTCACTGTGAGAAAATACTGGGCCACTTGCCTTGCCCCGACACTTATCGGACCACTGATGTCTGAGTGGACTAATTTGATGAAAGCGGGTTTTCTGGTTTCATGAATGAATGGTTTTTAGGTTACTTTGTCTGTAAGGCAACATTTACAAACTAGCATTGGGAATTTGTCCTCACAAATTATACTTTTCTAATACGTAATTTCATCCCAAACGCACTTTCCAAACAGGTTTATCAACCACAGAGGAAGACATAGTAAATCAATTAGTTGAATTACGTGAATTTCATTCAAAGTGTATCACAAGACAACCATTGTCATAAAATCAAAACTAATACTAAGGAGTCATGATAAACATGTAGATCACATTATATCATAAGTTCTCTCACGGAAAAACAGCTCATAATAAGTTCCGTTCATTATCTAGAACACATAACATATATATAGATAAAGAGTGGCCACTACGCAACTTCATTTTGTAACTGCCTAATGTCTTAACTTTAATAATGCTTTGTTCCCACAAGGATACTTCTGCTCCCATTGTGCAGAGGACAGAACTCCACGAACCAATGTTCACGGGTGAGAGGCAAAGATTTGTTGCAAACAATTTTGTGCACAGTTCCCGATGGGTTTCCTTGCCCAAAATTTCTTTTCCTCTCTTGCTTTTCCTTTGAACTGAGGCTACTTACCTTACACTCAACATTTCTCTTCCTTTTACCATGTTTCTTGGACCCTTTGTCCTTGTTCTTGGAGCTTATAACTCGAAGAAACTTTAGCCACTTAGGCTACGTGCTTGATGGATTTTGCAGCCTTATGCCAACAATCCTTGAGCACTAGGTGGTGTTTAATATCATCAAGAAACTTGATGATATTAGTGGAGGTCGGAATGACCTATATGCACTCCCAATAGGAGCTAAGAGATCTGGCAATAGTTTGAACTCACTGATTTGTCCCTTAAATGCGTCTTCATACTCTTTTCAAAATGCATCTTGGAGGCATCAAACTTGATTGTAAGCTGCCTCAGTTTGGTGGCCACAATGTCACTAAACAGGTCTCTCTAATGTGATCCACATTTACAAGTTTTGCAGTTACACTATCAGTCAATTCTAAATGCTAACACTAATTACATAGCTCCTTATTACACAATAGACAACTCTGGAAAATTGTAATCAACGCAAGACGAGTGTAAATATAGTCAGTCTCTGTATTCGAGAAGTAGGGTGAACCACTCTCATCACATAGAGAGCCTATATATGTACACCTTTCTCTACTTGACTTAACAATTTTCATAGAATAGTCACATACTATTCAAAATCCCTTTTGGATTCCCACTTTGTAAGCGTTCAAGAAGGACATCGAGTCGCCACGGGCACGACCTCAAATTTCCACTTGATTAAAACACTTACAATCATTTAAATAGTCATTTACTATTTAAATTTCCATGTGGATAAGCGTTTACATGGAGTTCTGGGTTTTCCAAATGTTGTCCCTAGCTCCCATTTGAGCAAAACGCTTAAGGAAATTTAAACGATCACATACCGCTTAAATCTTCTCTCTTGTTGTGTGTGCGAATGAGTCAAGAGATGGTCATATCCGCTCTTTAGACTCCAATTCACCGTAATATCTCCCCATATTTGGATTCGTCTCGCTAAAACAAGAAAACCGACTCAAAAGTGGTCGAAATCAGAGCTAAAATGGAGAAATTATGCGCAACAAAAGACTGGTCGCCGGCGGTCAACGGCCGCGCTGGTGCCAGACCACTGCCGGCCGACCACTGTCTCCGGCGAATTGCAGCGGTGCCGATCACTGGAGAACCTCTGACCGGCCGCCGGAGCACCTTCGACTGTCGTTGTCTCAGGCGGCACGCGGTGGCACCGGTCGTCCAAGCACTACCGACCAGTCGCCGTATCCGATGATACGCGACGACACCATCACTGGACATCCGTCGGCCGAACACCGCTAGAAAATGAGCAAGTGTGAAGGCGGGGAATGCCACCTATTTATAGGAGGATGAGATAGCTCCCATCATTGATTTAAGCGATGTGGGACTTAAGAAAAGTGAAAAAAATACCATGATCACATCATGATCAACTAGCCCAGTTTGGGCCACGAGTGCGGGCTTGTGTGACCTCCAATGAGCGTCATCTTGGTATCGTTTTGTTCGTCTCTCCGTGAGCTTTCCAACGAGTCATAACTCGACCCGATCGGACATCCCCATGGGCGGATATTTAGTCCTGAAGAACCCAACATATCCAACATTAATAGTTATAATGTTGGTAGTTAAAATTTGAGAATTTAATAAATAATCATAAGCTATTTTTATTTTAAAATTAAAAATTTATATTAGAATCAAAAAAATTTAAATGGTTATGATTCATAATTCATAAGAGTTTAGGTTAAAACAACCCTAAAATTTTATATTTATATAGTCGTTGGTCTCAGAATATATCTATTTAATAATTAATTAAATATATGTGTAACTGTCATTTTTTGTTCAGACAATTCTAAGTTAAAAATAGGGACCGCAAGGGGTCGTAACCTTGGGGGACTTTTCCTTAGGTGGGAAGCTAGGTGCCTACGTACCCTTGTGAAGGGATCAAAGTCCACGTAGTTCACTGTGATAACGTCCGTAGAAGCCGTTAGGCAAGGTGATTACCTGTGGATGGCCGTGTGCGGCTAGGACGTGTGTAAGGTACTCCGGGCGGGCGAGCCACTCGTTGGAGGTTGCCTTAGGTTGAGAGAGAGTAAGGGCCCCCCTGAGCTACTGGGAGCTTTGCTGATGGAGATCTCTAATGTGGAGATATACTGGTTGATGATGGAGCTTGGGATATAGTGAACCAAGCTCCAAGATTAACGGGGGGTGTGTTGTATTTGGAAGGCTAGGTCTAGGTTCTGTGTATTCAGAGTCTATTTGACTTCATGTCCCATGAGTCCCCCGGGTAAGGCCCTTTTTATACCAAATGTGGGGAGGACGTGGTCGAGTCACGTTCCTGCTCGACGTGGGTCGTCCCACGATGCTTGAAGGCTTCCCACATCTCTTGGTCGGGAGCTTAGGAGGAGAAACGTGGATACTGGCCACGTAGGGGGTGAATGTATGGTGCCATGTGTCACTAGCGTGAGCTCCTGCAGCCCTTCTAGAAGCCTAGTTCCACGTGTCCCAAGGGGGAAATATTCCGTAATTACAATATGATTGGCAAAAAGGTGTTGCATGAGTACAGTCTTTTTGATTTAGTTGTCTTATTACTTATGGGTAAAAAGATTCTTGCATGAGTACCGTGTGATCAAGACGGTCACATATTTTTTCTAGCATGTTTTGTGTGAATGTTCATTTCGTGTTTTCGCACCCGAGAGGCTATTTAGTTGTACTTGAGGGGAATCTTAGCTTGGCCTCGGTGGCTCTTGAGCGTTTTCTTCGGGCGGTCGGCCCTATGCCCATCCTTGGGACTTTTGCGAGTTGACTTTGCGGGTATAGGCCATGTCTTTTTTCAAAAGAAATTTCTATTAATGGTAAACAAAATGGTTACATTCGAATAGCCTTAGTCAGGCTGAAAGTAATAATTCCTAACTTTGAAATATACAGAGATATGTGTAACTTGACTGAGAAGTGTTTTGAGCATGCAAAGTGCGTTTAGAGTTTAAATGGAGGATTGGTTTGGGCGGGCGGACTCTTGGGGATTTGCTCCTGACTCTTTGCCCCTCGAGGGTTCCTTGTGTGATTCTTTGGGACCAGGGCGAGCGACCTTGATGGTCTTGGTTAAGCTTGCTGCGTAGCAGGCTCGCGCTAGTTTTTGGTTCGCCATGATTTCTTCGACCCCATGTAGCGTCGGGAATTTCATAGTGAGATGTGTGGTAGACACTATAGCTTTGAGTTTGTTCAGGGACGGTCGCTCAAGGATGGCGTTGTACGCCGAAGGTGCTGAGACGATGATGAAATCCACGTCAAGGCTTGCTACCTTTGGTAAAGTGCCCATAGTTGTGCGGGCTGATATGATTCCTTCTGTAGGAACTTGAGCTCCGGAGAGCCCTATGAGAGTGTCGGGGAAGGGCTTCATGTTGGCCTCGTCTAGCCTGAGCTTCTTAAAAGTGTCAAAATGGAGGACATCCGCTGAGGATCCTTGATCTATTAGGACTTGTTTGACCTCGTAATTGGCAATGACTGCGGTCACCACCATTGGGTCGTCGTGAATTGGTCCTTCGAGGTTCATGAGGTCGAACGTGATAGGGTCTCCCTTAGATTCTTCGCTTTTCTTCATATGCTTCGGGACATAGTCGAGGGCGAGTATGGAGCGTTCTACCCTTTTCTTATTTTGCGGTTGCGAGGTAGTTCCCTTCTATAATCTGCTTTCGGTGACGCTGATAACCCCGCGAGTAGGTGCTTGGTCACCGCTATCCCTCAGGTGTTCTGTATTCGCTCTGCTTTCCTCCTTGATGTATCTGCCCAGCTGTCCTTTTACGGATCAGGTCCTCGATCTGATCCTTTAAGTGAATGCAGTTGTTAGTCTCGTGCCCGTAGTCTTTGTGGAATTGGCAATATTTAGATTTATCCATCGATTTTCCAGTTTTCCGCCTCTTCATTTGTGGGGGGAACTGAGCATGTCCGAGTGGTAAATTTCCTCAAGGACCCTAACATGTGACTTGTTGAGAGGAGTGTCGCTGGTGAACCGTCCTCTGGGAGGCGTTCGAGGTCGTGGCGGTGAGCGCTTCCTGTTGTTTTTCTCCTTGGGATTTTGGTTGTCCGTTGCCGTCTTTTCCTTCTTTTTCTCGGATCATTCCAAGTCGACTCTACTTATTAGGAATTTTTTCATCTTGTCTTTGGCAATCTAGGCATTTTCCTCCTGGATGAACCATTCCACTCGGTCTGTTAGCTCCTGCAAGGTAGAACCATGGCATCTATTGAGCTCCCCATAGAACTGTGAGCATCGGAGACCTTGAATAATGACGAAGATCGCAATGGCGTCTTGGAGGCCCTTGACTTGGAGCGAGAGTTTTGTGAATCGAGCTAAGAAAGCTTGCAACGTCTCTTCTTCTTCCTGGTGGAAGTCGATGAAGGAATCCTCGTTCTTCTAGTATTCTTCACTATTGGCGAACTGGGTAAGGAACTTTTGTGCCAACTGCTGAAAGCTGTGGATCGAGTTCGTGCGTAGTAGTGAAAACCACCTCAGAACCGCTTCCTTCAAGGTCGAGGAGAGGACTCGGCATTGCTGGCCGTCCGTCATACCGAGTATCGACATAGCTGAGTTGAAAGTATTGATGTGGTCTTGTGGATTAGTCTCTCCTCCATAAGGTTCTATATGGAAGGGCATCTTGAAACCCATGGGCACATGTTCGTTCAAGACTTGCTGGGTGAAGGGGTGCCTCCCTTTTCCATGGAAGTCGAAGCCGGGCCAGTGATATTGTCCTGAGTGAGTAGACATACCGTAGGGGGCATATGATTTATAGTCTCCTGCCCAATGTAATATCCGAGATTGTCACGACCCCATTTCTAGGAGTCCGTGACCGGCACGGGAGTAGGATTTCACCCCTAAACCCGTAAGCCTTCCCTATTACCATTTAAAATAATTACCCTGCTATACAAACAACATACAATATTCACATAATAAATATTGGCCACGTCATTTACGGTGGCCTAAATAACCTGCAATCCACGGCGCTCATTGCCGCTTCAGCCCAATTCAAGTATTAATATATATCCATTCACATAAGCAATCACACATAAATTTGTATATATGTAGTGATCAAACCGCAAGGGAATGATCTATCCTATTCACACACAATATATATATATAACCTGTTCAATCACCGGTATATGAGCATCCACACTCGCATTTAAATTTACATATTGATCACACGCCTCAATGCGTGTAATCTATCCTATTCACATGCAGGTTTATATATTTGCAAACAATCACATACCAACCACACATATGTACATATATAATTTACATATTGATCACACCCCATAGGGTGTGACCTATCCTATTCACATGCGGAAGCAATTCATACTCATCATAATATTCATATATCCTATATTCCCATCCATTACTAATCTTTAAACAGTATGAAGCCGACAAGTCTAGATTTGTACATATATTATACATATAGCAATTGCCTATACATCAAAGGCTATACTCAAAATAATGTATACATCAATGAAATATAACAAAAGAATGTATACATCAAAAGATAAACCTCTCACGCGAACAATGCGTGAGGTCTCTAAGAATGTCCGCCTCCTTGAGAGGAAGTAGACGCGTGTCCGGTGCCCGCTACACCTGTATCTGTAACATGTAAAATTGGGGGGGTGAGTCAAACGGACTCAGTGAGAGGCTCTCCCATCCTTGGTGTAGTAGCGGGTACCACTACAACTGGGGAAAGGGAGCCAATCACATCCACATGCACATATAATATTCCTTTTAACCTTTCATGTTTAAGTGATCATGCATTTAGCATATATAACACCTGTATTGACAAAATTAGGCATATATATCACATGTTCAGTATCGTCAAACACTTTCCAATATCATATATCGTTTTAAAATAACATAAACTGGCCCGAAGGCATATCTCCCTTTGGGGAGAGAACTGGCCCGAAGGCATATCTCCGTTAGGAGAGAATCTGGCCCGAAGGCATAACTCACGTGAGTGGCATCCGTTATGAGGTGAACTGGCCCGAAGGCATAGCTCACGTGAGCGGTTAGGAACCTAGTTGATCATTCTAGGAACCCCTGGCCCCAAGACTTTACTTGAGACATATCTGGCACCAAGACTTTACTTGGTACATAGCCGGCGACTCGTGTGACTTTGGACTAACCAAAGCTTTAACCACAAAGTGGCAAACTTATAGACTTTGGACTCTTGGGTGTCCGACTTCACGAGGACATACTCGATCTACCCGGTTTATTTAAAATGGACACCTCTTTTATCATAGACTCTACATGACTCCTATGAACCCCTACTAGTTCGGTTTACTTTTCTTGGAAAAAACTTATAAGTTTATACCCTTTCCCAAGTTCGAAAATAGTTTCAAGGAAGAACATCCTAAGTTCGATTATTTCAAAAATTTCAAGATCAAACAATAGGTTTCCAACTTCATTTAACTTGTGAGTTTCTAGGACCATGGAATTTAGACACCGAAAGTAGACTCGATCCTACCCCCGATATCGTTCTAGGTTCCAAGAACCTTTTTCCATATAAGGCTTCCCAAGCCATCATGATATTTCACATGTATCAAATACACATATAACATGTAATTTCATATAATAACATTTAGGAATAACAATAGCATGTTTCTAACATACATTTTCTAACAAAGAGGCAAATAATACAACCCATATTTTTCCACATCCTCATACAACCCACAAGAGGGCAAGGATGGGAAAACCCCTCACCTCTTTGCTTTCCTTGATCGGCCCTCGGCGTACCCGAAGCTCCAACCAATTCGTTAGGTCCTACACACACATAGTGAGTAGTTTTAGACGCTTGAACTTATATATGACTTGTACACATCAACACAATGTCCATGAAATCCAAATTCTCATAAACTAGCTAATTTACTTAGACTCTTCCAACTAGTATTTAGGGTCTATAATTTATTCCTAACCCATATCCTAATAACATCCTTTGGTTTAGCAATCTCCAATTCATCACTTAGCTCCAATTCCTTACTTAAACCAACATTTATCTCTATTATTAACAATCTAGCTTCCGGTTAAGGCGTAACTACTCGGTCTTCGATCCCTTGTCTATAACAACAATTACTACCATCCAAGATTACCAATTCAACACACCAATTCAATTTATACTACACTTTAGTCCTCATAAACTCCATTGTCCTATAATTTCCAACTTATACACTCCCAAATACCTCTAAACAATCCAATAGCTTCAATTTAGGACCCAAAATAATTTATTCATTCATATTAGGAATTTTCCAAAAATCCCTAAAATAGATAAATTTGGGGTTTGGATGATTCGGGACTTCTTACCTCGATTCAATCAGATTGAGTGATGGTACGGGGTAGAGAAAGCCTCTAGTCACCTTCCCCGAGCTCAGAACGGCCGAAATCGGCGAAATTCCGGCCAAACTCCAAATCACACCACTCCCACGTTTTTCCGTCGTCACCACCACCCCAGCTCCGTTCACCGCCACCAACGACTCCCCTCAGCCTCAGAAGGCGGCGTCGCGTTGGTCTGCAGCCTCACACGGCGGTTTCCGGCGCGTCTCCTTCCCGTGGGCTCCTTGGCGTCGTTGCCGTCCTCCTTCTTTCCCTTTTCTCTCTTTTTTTTTCTCTTCTTTCTCTGCTTGCTAGCGTCGGGCAGCTCCTGGAGAAAAATTGGGGATCACTTTTATTTAAATGGGCCCCCTCTTATGCCAACACAATATATATATATTATATACTTATATATTTATTTAATATATTATATTTATATATTTATTTTATATATTATTTATTTAAAATTGACTTTGGGGTTAATAACTTACACCCAATATTTCCCATTAAGTCCTAATTTTGGTCCCAATAAAATTTCATTTATTTAAAATTTTCTCCTTTTCCTTCCAAATTAAAATAAAAATTTAAATTAGGACCTTAACGTAAATTGGAAAAATTTTCGGGTATTACAATCTTCCCCCCTTAAGAAATTCGGTCCCCGAATTTCAATCACATACTAACCTTAGTTTTCAAATAGATGAGGATACGTCCTGCGCATATCAGCCTCGACTTCCCACGTAGCTTCCTCGGTCGAGTGATTTCTCCACAGAACTTTCACCAATGGTATTTTTTCGATCTCAACTTCTTCAATTGACGATCTAAGATTTCCACTGGTATCTCCTCATACGTCAAATCTTCGGTTAGTTGTACTTCTTGGGTTTGGATCACATGAGAAGGATCTGGCAAGTACTTGCGAAGCATTGATACATGAAATACCGGATGAACTCCTTCTAGTTCCGCCGGCAATTGAAGGCGGTAGGCAACATTCCCCACACGCTCTAGTATCTCAAATGGTCCAATATACCTTGGACTTAGCTTGCCTTTCTTGCCAAACCTCATTACGCCCTTCATTGGTGAAATTTTCAAGAATACTAACTCACCCACAGCGAATTCCAATTCTCTTCTTCGGTTGTCAGCATATGACTTCTGTCTACTTTGAGCCGTTAACAACCTCTCCCTTATTTCTTTTACCTTTTTCAAGGCATCTTGTAACAGTTCCGGCCCGACTAAGCTAGCTTCTCCGACCTCGAACCAACCAATCGGGGATCGACACCTTCGACCATAAAGAGCCTCGAAAGGTGCCATCTGGATACTCGCTTGGTAACTGTTATTATATGCAAATTCAGCTAGAGGTAGATACTTTTCCCAACTCCGCCGAAATCCATAATACACGCTCTAAGCATGTCTTCCAGAATTTGAATAGTTCTCTCTGATTGCCCATCTGTCTGTGGGTGAAAAGCGGTGCTCAAATCAACTCTAGTCCCCAACACTTCCTGCATGGACTTCCAAAACCTGGAAGTGAACTGTGGCCCTCTATCCGATATTATGGATACTGGTATCCCGTGTAATCTGACGATCTCTGATAGATAGAGCTGCGCATACTGACTCACACTATAAGTGGTCTTAACTGGCAGAAAGTGGGCGGACTTGGTCATACGATCTACTATTACCCAAACGAATCAAACCCACGCTGTGATCTAGGCAACCCTGTAACAAAATCCATTGTGATCCTCTCCCATTTCCATTCTGGTATTTCTATTTGCTGTAACATCCCGGCGGGTTTCTGGTGTTCAGCCTTCACCTGCTGACACACTAAACATCTAGCCACATAGTCTGCAACATCTCTTTTCATACCATTCCACCAATACAATTGTTTCAAATCATGATACATCTTGTTAGCTCCCGGGTGGATGGTATAAGCGGTCCGGTGTGCTTCTTCAAGAATTCTCTCTTTCAAATTGTCCACCATCGGAACACACAACCGTCCCTCCAAGCGAAGTACCCCGAAATCATCAATAGAGAATCGGAGGTTTCCCTTTTCTCTTTGACCACCGTATTCTTAATCTGTTTGAGGTCGGCATCTTCATCCTGTTTAGACTTCACCTCTTCTACCAAAGAGGATTTAGCTTCAAGATGAGCCAACAATGAATTTGAACTTCCAATCTCAAACCGATTCCCGGTTTGTTCTAACTCATGAAGTTCCTTAATCAACGGTCTTCTCTCTTCACTTATATGGGCAAGACTACCCATGGATTTCCGACTCAGAGCATCAGCTACCACATTAGCCTTTCCCGGATGATACAAAATCGTGCAGTCATAATCTTTTAACAACTCTAGCCATCGACGTTGTCTCAAGTTTAAATCTTTCTGCTCGAAGATGTATTTGAGACTCTTGTGATCTGTATAAATTTCACAAGTTCTCCATATAGGTATGCCTCCATATTTTTAAGGCAAATACCACCGCGGCCATTTCAAGATCATGAGTCGGGTAATTCTTCTCATGCTTCCTCAACTGTCTCGAGGCATACGCAATCACTTTGCCGTGTTGCATTAATACACACCCCAACCCGATCCTTGATGCATCGCAATACACCACATACCCTCCGATGCCTTCAGGAAGTGCTAACACTGGAGCGGTAGTGAGGCTTTCCTTCAACTTCTGGAAACTGTGCTCACATTTCTCATCCCATACAAACTTCACCCCTTTTTGTGTCAATTTGGTCAATGGTGCAGCCACCTTAGAAAAATCTTGCACGAATCTTCTGTAATAGCCCGCCAAACCTAAAAAGCTACGGATTTCTGTAACCGAAGTAGGTTGGGACCAATTCTTTACCGCCTCCACCTTACTTGGATCAACGTGGATTCCCTCTGATGATACCACGTGACCCAAAAAGGCAACTCTATCAAGCCAAAATTCGCATTTGGAGAATTTGGCATACAACTTCTTCTCCCTTAACTTTTGTAAGGCCAACCTTAAGTGTTCAGCGTGCTCTTCTGAATTTTTCGAATAGACCAAGATGTCATCAATAAAGACAATGACAAATTGATCCAAGAAAGGTTTGAAGACCCTGTTCATCATATCCATAAACGCTGCAGGAGCATTAGTCAATCCAAAAGACATCACCAAAAACTCGTAATGTCCATATCGGGTTCGGAAAGCGGTCTTAGGTACGTCTGATTCTCGAATCTTGAGTTGGTGATACCCAGATCGCAAATCAATTTTAGAAAACCGCTTTGCACCTTGTAATTGATCAAACAAGTCATCTATCCTCGGAAGTGGGTATTGATTGCGGATCGTCACCTTATTTAACTTTCGGTAATCGATACACAACCGCAAAGATCCGTCCTTCTTCTTCACAAAAAGAACCGGCGCACCCCAAGGAGAAAAACTAGGCCGAATAAAGCCCTTGTCAAGCAACTCCTGCAACTGTGTATGTAACTCCTTCAATTCTTTCGGAGCCATACGATAAGGTGGTGTGGATATAGGTTGAGTACCGGGTTGCAATTCAATTTCAAATTCGATTTCCCGATCGGGAGGCAACCCCGGCAATTCTTCCGGAAATACATCTAAGAACTCACGCACCACGGTACTTGATTCGGTGAAACCACTTCTTTCGTAGTGTCTCTCACGAAGGCCAGGTACCCTTTGCACCCTTTTTCAAGTAGCTTGGATGCCTTGATAGCTGAAATCAAGCTTGGGTACGGAGCGGCTCCGTCGCCCCTTATCACAAAAGGTTCTTCATTCGGCATGCTAAATTTTAGACACTTAGCTCTACAATCCACCACCGCATGACAAGATGCCAACCAGTCCATTCCCAGAATTACTAAGATCAACCATAACTAAAAGACGAAGGTCTACTATAGTCTCATGACCATCGACCTCCACCACACAGGATTTATGCATACTCAACTTGTACCGAATCTCCCATCGGAGTAGATACTAATACTATCTCTTCCATTCTAGATGGACTTCTCTTGAATTTAGAGGCAAATTCATGCGACACGTATGAATGAGTAGAACCAGAATCAAACAACACTTTTGCTTCAAGAGAACAAACAAGTAGAGTACCTGTGACCACTGCATTGGATGCATGAGCGTCCTGCTGAGAAAGTGCGAATACTCTGGCTTGACCGTCACTGCCCCTGTACCTCTACCACTGTTACCCGCACCACGACCTCTAATTGCACCCGTGTTGGTTGTATGTGGTGGCACGGCTCTCACCGGTGGGGCTGGAATAGGAGTACTTCTCGGAGTCGGGTTACTCCTCACACTTGTACCTTCCCCCCGCTTAGGACACTCCCTAGACATGTGGCCCACCTCGCCACAAGTGTAGCATGCACCGGTCAATTTCCGGCATACACCAAAATGACGTCTGTTGCAGATTGCACATTGAGGCCATGTGTCACCGGTGTTTTTACTGCCTTGTACTCTCTGTCCACCTTGGGTGTTACTCTTCCCAGAACTTGTGGTGGTAATAGCAGACTGCCCACCAACTTGTCCTGCATAATTTGAAACTATACCAGAATTACCAGCTGTCTTTTGCTTCTTCTTCCACCCTTGGCCCTCATTGCCCATCAATAATTTATTCTTGGGATTCGCCGACGTCCCAAACTTCTTTCTATTTTCGATCACTCTTGCACAATCCGCAGCCTGTGCTAAAGTTTCAAATTGATTACACTGGGGTAGTAGCACTACGAACAACGGCTCTACCAGTCTGTGAATGAACCTCTTGATCAATTCCCTCTCATCAGGAACTAATTCAGGAGCGTATTGAGCTAGCTCTGTGTACTGCAGTTCAAACTCGGTCACAGACATATTCGGCGTCATCCACAAGTCTTCGAACTGTTGACGCTTGGCATACTTCATTCCTTCAGACAGAAACCGACCCAGGAATTCCCTCTGAAAATCTTCCCAGGTCATAGGAGCAACTCTCCTTGCATATCTCTTCTGTACTGATTCAAACCAAACCCGTGCAGCGCCTCTTAACTGAAACGAGGCAAGTTCCACCATCTCTCCTCCTGGACACCTTAGTAATTGCCCAATTCTGATTATATCACGGAGGAAATGTTGAGGGTCCTCCTTGGTTTCGGTTCCGCAAAATGTGGGCGGATTTAACTTCAAGAATTTTGTAATTGGCAATTCCCTCGGAACTCCCCTCGGTCTCCTGGGTACGTCCCTTAGTTGCCAATCCCTTCTAGGTTCTTCCTCCCTTGTTTCAGTTTCCTGTTCAACCGATATCACTTGCTCTTCTTCTTCGCCGACAACTAAACGGCGGACTTCTTGTTGAATTTGGCGGGTTATTTCGGCTCTCAATTCCTGAAATCCCGCAGTCAACATCTCAGCCACCGACGGAGCACCCGTCTCAACCTGTGGCTCTGGGTTTTGTTGCCTATGCACTTCTCTTTCTTGTGTCCTACCACGACCGCGAGCACGACCTCTAGCACGGCCTCTAGCATGGCCTCTAGCTCGGCCCCTGGGAGGCACTCTCTCCTCCCGAACGGACTCCTCATCTATACGTGCAGGGACTCTACCGCCCCTCCTAGCCTGCCTAGTGGTCGGCAGCATCCCTGTACTGCACAAAGATCACACCTAATAAATACGCATATAACAATGATATATTTAAATATCAAAGAGAGTAGAAAGAAAGAATTGACACATTTTTCCTGGGTATTCCCACAAGTGCCCTTTTACTCCCACGTTGTGCCCGGGTACACAAAGAAGGGTAAACCGACACCCGGTCATACCTATGGCTTCATACTATTTAAAAATAACCTGGCTCTGATACCAACTTTGTCACGACCCCATTTCTAGGAGTCCGTGACCGGCACGGGAGTAGGATTTCACCCCTAAACCCGTAAGCCTTCCCTATTACCATTTAAAATAATTACCCTGCTATACAAACAACATACAATATTCACATAATAAATATTGGCCACGTCATTTACGGTGGCCTAAATAACCTGCAATCCACGGCGCTCATTGCCGCTTCAGCCCAATTCAAGTATATATATATATCCATTCACATAAGCAATCACACATAAATTTGTATATGTAGTGATCAAACCGCAAGGGAATGATCTATCCTATTCACACACTATAATATATATAACCTGTTCAATCACCGGTATATGAGCATCCACACTCGCATTTAAATTTACATATTGATCACACGCCTCAATGCGTGTAATCTATCCTATTCACATGCAGGTTTATATATTTGCAAACAATCACATACCAACCACACATATATACATATATAATTTACATATTGATCACACCCCATAGGGTGTGACCTATCCTATTCACATGCGGAAGCAATTCATACTCATCATAATATTCATATATCCTATATTCCCATCCATTACCTAATCTTTAAACAGTATGAAGCCGACAAGTCTAGATTTGTACATATATTTATACATATAGCAATTGCCTATACATCAAAGGCTATACTCAAAATAATGTATACATCAATGAAATATAACAAAAGAATGTATACATCAAAAGATAAACCTCTCACGCGAACAATGCGTGAGGTCTCTAAGAATGTCCGCCTCCTTGAGAGGAAGTAGACGCGTGTCCGGTGCCCGCTACACCTGTATCTGTAACATGTAAAATTGGGGGGGTGAGTCAAACGGACTCAGTGAGAGGCTCTCCCATCCTTGGTGTAGTAGCGGGTACCACTACAACTGGGGAAAGGGAGCCAATCACATCCACATGCACATATAATATTCCTTTTAACCTTTCATGTTTAAGTGATCATGCATTTAGCATATATAACACCTGTATTGACAAAATTAGGCATATATATCACATGTTCAGTATCGTCAAACACTTTCCAATATCATATATCGTTTTAAAATAACATAAACTGGCCCGAAGGCATATCTCCCTTTGGGGAGAGAACTGGCCCGAAGGCATATCTCCGTTAGGAGAGAATCTGGCCCGAAGGCATAACTCACGTGAGTGGCATCCGTTATGAGGTGAACTGGCCCGAAGGCATAGCTCACGTGAGCGGTTAGGAACCTAGTTGATCATTCTAGGAACCCCTGGCCCCAAGACTTTACTTGAGACATATCTGGCACCAAGACTTTACTTGGTACATAGCCGGCGACTCGTGTGACTTTGGACTAACCAAAGCTTTAACCACAAAGTGGCAAACTTATAGACTTTGGACTCTTGGGTGTCCGACTTCACGAGGACATACTCGATCTACCCGGTTTATTTAAAATGGACACCTCTTTTATCATAGACTCTACATGACTCCTATGAACCCCTACTAGTTCGGTTTTACTTTTCTTGGAAAAACTTATAAGTTTATACCCTTTCCCAAGTTCGAAAATAGTTTCAAGGAAGAACATCCTAAGTTCGATTATTTCAAAAATTTCAAGATCAAACAATAGGTTTCCAACTTCATTTAACTTGTGAGTTTCTAGGACCATGGAATTTAGACACCGAAAGTAGACTCGATCCTACCCCCGATATCGTTCTAGGTTCCAAGAACCTTTTTCCATATAAGGCTTCCCAAGCCATCATGATATTTCACATGTATCAAATACACATATAACATGTAATTTCATATAATAACATTTAGGAATAACAATAGCATGTTTCTAACATACATTTTCTAACAAAGAGGCAAATAATACAAACCATATTTTTCCACATCCTCATACAACCCACAAGAGGGCAAGGATGGGAAAACCCCTCACCTCTTTGCTTTCCTTGATCGGCCCTCGGCGTACCCGAAGCTCCAACCAATTCGTTAGGTCCTACACACACATAGTGAGTAGTTTTAGACGCTTGAACTTATATATGACTTGTACACATCAACACAATGTCCATGAAATCCAAATTCTCATAAACTAGCTAATTTACTTAGACTCTTCCAACTAGTATTTAGGGTCTATAATTTATTCCTAACCCATATCCTAATAACATCCTTTGGTTTAGCAATCTCCAATTCATCACTTAGCTCCAATTCCTTACTTAAACCAACATTTATCTCTATTATTAACAATCTAGCTTCCGGTTAAGGCGTAACTACTCGGTCTTCGATCCCTTGTCTATAACAACAATTACTACCATCCAAGATTACCAATTCAACACACCAATTCAATTTATACTACACTTTAGTCCTCATAAACTCCATTGTCCTATAATTTCCAACTTATACACTCCCAAATACCTCTAAACAATCCAATAGCTTCAATTTAGGACCCAAAATAATTTATTCATTCATATTAGGAATTTTCCAAAAATCCCTAAAATAGATAATTTGGGGTTTGGATGATTCGGGACTTCTTACCTCGATTCAATCAGATTGAGTGATGGTACGGGGTAGAGAAAGCCTCTAGTCACCTTCCCCGAGCTCAGAACGGCCGAAATCGGCGAAATTCCGGCCAAACTCCAAATCACACCACTCCCACGTTTTTCCGTCGTCACCACCACCCCAGCTCCGTTCACCGCCACCAACGACTCCCCTCAGCCTCAGAAGGCGGCGTCGCGTTGGTCTGCAGCCTCACACGGCGGTTTCCGGCGCGTCTCCTTCCCGTGGGCTCCTTGGCGTCGTTGCCGTCCTCCTTCTTTCCCTTTTCTCTCTTTTTTTTTTCTCTTCTTTCTCTGCTTGCTAGCGTCGGGCAGCTCCTGGAGAAAAATTGGGGATCACTTTTATTTAAATGGGCCCCCTCTTATGCCAACACAATATATATATATTATATACTATATTTATTTATATATTATATATTTATATATTTATTTTAATATTATTTATTTATTTAAAATTGACTTTGGGTTAATAACTTACACCCAATATTTCCCATTAAGTCCTAATTTTGGTCCCAATAAAATTTCATTTATTTAAAATTTTCTCCTTTTCCTTCCAAATTAAAATAAAAATTTAAATTAGGACCTTAACGTAAATTGGAAAAATTTTCGGGTATTACAATCTTCCCCCCTTAAGAAATTCGGTCCCCGAATTTCAATCACATACTAACCTTAGTTTTCAAATAGATGAGGATACGTCCTGCGCATATCAGCCTCGACTTCCCACGTAGCTTCCTCGGTCGAGTGATTTGTCCACAGAACTTTCACCAATGGTATTTTTTTCGATCTCAACTTCTTCAATTGACGATCTAAGATTTCCACTGGTATCTCCTCATACGTCAAATCTTCGGTTAGTTGTACTTCTTGGGTTGGATCACATGAGAAGGATCTGGCAAGTACTTGCGAAGCATTGATACATGAAATACCGGATGAACTCCTTCTAGTTCCGCCGGCAATTGAAGGCGGTAGGCAACATTCCCCACACGCTCTAGTATCTCAAATGGTCCAATATACCTTGGACTTAGCTTGCCTTTCTTGCCAAACCTCATTACGCCCTTCATTGGTGAAATTTTCAAGAATACTAACTCACCCACAGCGAATTCCAATTCTCTTCTTCGGTTGTCAGCATATGACTTCTGTCTACTTTGAGCCGTTAACAACCTCTCCCTTATTTCTTTTACCTTTTTCAAGGCATCTTGTAACAGTTCCGGCCCGACTAAGCTAGCTTCTCCGACCTCGAACCAACCAATCGGGGATCGACACCTTCGACCATAAAGAGCCTCGAAAGGTGCCATCTGGATACTCGCTTGGTAACTGTTATTATATGCAAATTCAGCTAGAGGTAGATACTTTTCCCAACTCCCGCCGAAATCCATAATACACGCTCTAAGCATGTCTTCCAGAATTTGAATAGTTCTCTCTGATTGCCCATCTGTCTGTGGGTGAAAAGCGGTGCTCAAATCAACTCTAGTCCCCAACACTTCCTGCATGGACTTCCAAAACCTGGAAGTGAACTGTGGCCCCTATCCGATATTATGGATACTGGTATCCCGTGTAATCTGACGATCTCTGATAGATAGAGCTGCGCATACTGACTCACACTATAAGTGGTCTTAACTGGCAGAAAGTGGGCGGACTTGGTCATACGATCTACTATTACCCAAACCGAATCAAACCCACGCTGTGATCTAGGCAACCCTGTAACAAAATCCATTTGTGATCCTCTCCCATTTCCATTCTGGTATTTCTATTTGCTGTAACATCCCGGCGGGTTTCTGGTGTTCAGCCTTCACCTGCTGACACACTAAACATCTAGCCACATAGTCTGCAACATCTCTTTTCATACCATTCCACCAATACAATTGTTTCAAATCATGATACATCTTGTTAGCTCCCGGGTGGATGGTATAAGCGGTCCGGTGTGCTTCTTCAAGAATTCTCTCTTTCAAATTGTCCACCATCGGAACACACAACCGTCCCTCCAAGCGAAGTACCCCGAAATCATCAATAGAGAATCGGAGGTCTTCCCTTTTCTCTTTGACCACCGTATTCTTAATCTGTTTGAGGTCGGCATCTTCATCCTGTTTAGACTTCACCTCTTCTACCAAAGAGGATTTAGCTTCAAGATGAGCCAACAATGAATTTGAACTTCCAATCTCAAACCGATTCCCGGTTTGTTCTAACTCATGAAGTTCCTTAATCAACGGTCTTCTCTCTTCACTTATATGGGCAAGACTACCCATGGATTTCCGACTCAGAGCATCAGCTACCACATTAGCCTTTCCCGGATGATACAAAATCGTGCAGTCATAATCTTTTAACAACTCTAGCCATCGACGTTGTCTCAAGTTTAAATCTTTCTGCTCGAAGATGTATTTGAGACTCTTGTGATCTGTATAAATTTCACAAGTTTCTCCATATAGGTAGTGCCTCCATATTTTTAAGGCAAATACCACCGCGGCCATTTCAAGATCATGAGTCGGGTAATTCTTCTCATGCTTCCTCAACTGTCTCGAGGCATACGCAATCACTTTGCCGTGTTGCATTAATACACACCCCAACCCGATCCTTGATGCATCGCAATACACCACATACCCTCCGATGCCTTCAGGAAGTGCTAACACTGGAGCGGTAGTGAGGCTTTCCTTCAACTTCTGGAAACTGTGCTCACATTTCTCATCCCATACAAACTTCACCCCTTTTTGTGTCAATTTGGTCAATGGTGCGCAGCCACCTTAGAAAAATCTTGCACGAATCTTCTGTAATAGCCCGCCAAACCTAAAAAGCTACGGATTTCTGTAACCGAAGTAGGTTGGGACCAATTCTTTACCGCCTCCACCTTACTTGGATCAACGTGGATTCCCTCTGATGATACCACGTGACCCAAAAAGGCAACTCTATCAAGCCAAAATTCGCATTTGGAGAATTTGGCATACAACTTCTTTCTCCCTTAACTTTTGTAAGGCCAACCTTAAGTGTTCAGCGTGCTCTTCTGAATTTTTCGAATAGACCAAGATGTCATCAATAAAGACAATGACAAATTGATCCAAGAAAGGTTTGAAGACCCTGTTCATCATATCCATAAACGCTGCAGGAGCATTAGTCAATCCAAAAGACATCACCAAAAACTCGTAATGTCCATATCGGGTTCGGAAAGCGGTCTTAGGTACGTCTGATTCTCGAATCTTGAGTTGGTGATACCCAGATCGCAAATCAATTTTAGAAAACCGCTTTGCACCTTGTAATTGATCAAACAAGTCATCTATCCTCGGAAGTGGGTATTGATTGCGGATCGTCACCTTATTTAACTTTCGGTAATCGATACACAACCGCAAAGATCCGTCCTTCTTCTTCACAAAAAGAACCGGCGCACCCCAAGGAGAAAAACTAGGCCGAATAAAGCCCTTGTCAAGCAACTCCTGCAACTGTGTATGTAACTCCTTCAATTCTTTCGGAGCCATACGATAAGGTGGTGTGGATATAGGTTGAGTACCGGGTTGCAATTCAATTTCAAATTCGATTTCCCGATCGGGAGGCAACCCCGGCAATTCTTCCGGAAATACATCTAAGAACTCACGCACACCACTGGTACTTGATTCGGTGAAACCACTTCTTTCGTAGTGTCTCTCACGAAGGCCAGGTACCCTTTGCACCCTTTTTCAAGTAGTTGGATGCCTTGATAGCTGAAATCAAGCTTGGGTACGGAGCGGCTCCGTCGCCCCTTATCACAAAAGGTTCTTCATTCGGCATGCTAAATTTTAGACACTTAGCTCTACAATCCACCACCGCATGACAAGATGCCAACCAGTCCATTCCAGAATTACATCTAGATCAACCATAACTAAAAGACGAAGGTCTACTATAGTCTCATGACCATCGACCTCCACCACACAGGATTTATGCATATACTCAACTTGTACCGAATCTCCCATCGGAGTAGATACTAATACTATCTCTTCCATTCTAGATGGACTTCTCTTGAATTTAGAGGCAAATTCATGCGACACGTATGAATGAGTAGAACCAGAATCAAACAACACTTTTGCTTCAAGAGAACAAACAAGTAGAGTACCTGTGACCACTGCATTGGATGCATGAGCGTCCTGCTGAGAAAGTGCGAATACTCTGGCTTGACCGCCACTCACTGCCCCTGTACCTCTACCACTGTTACCCGCACCACGACCTCTAATTGCACCCGTGTTGGTTGTATGTGGTGGCACGGCTCTCACCGGTGGGGCTGGAATAGGAGTACTTCTCGGAGTCGGGTTACTCCTCACACTTGTACCTTCCCCCCGCTTAGGACACTCCCTAGACATGTGGCCCACCTCGCCACAAGTGTAGCATGCACCGGTCAATTTCCGGCATACACCAAAATGACGTCTGTTGCAGATTGCACATTGAGGCCATGTGTCACCGGTGTTTTTACTGCCTTGTACTCTCTGTCCACCTTGGGTGTTACTCTTCCCAGAACTTGTGGTGGTAATAGCAGACTGCCCACCAACTTGTCCTGCATAATTTGAAACTATACCAGAATTACCAGCTGTCTTTTGCTTCTTCTTCCACCCTTGGCCCTCATTGCCCATCAATAATTTATTCTTGGGATTCGCCGACGTCCCAAACTTCTTTCTATTTTCGATCACTCTTGCACAATCCGCAGCCTGTGCTAAAGTTTCAAATTGATTACACTGGGGTAGTAGCACTACGAACAACGGCTCTACCAGTCTGTGAATGAACCTCTTGATCAATTCCCTCTCATCAGGAACTAATTCAGGAGCGTATTGAGCTAGCTCTGTGTACTGCAGTTCAAACTCGGTCACAGACATATTCGGCGTCATCCACAAGTCTTCGAACTGTTGACGCTTGGCATACTTCATTCCTTCAGACAGAAACCGACCCAGGAATTCCCTCTGAAAATCTTCCCAGGTCATAGGAGCAACTCTCCTTGCATATCTCTTCTGTACTGATTCAAACCAAACCCGTGCAGCGCCTCTTAACTGAAACGAGGCAAGTTCCACCATCTCTCCTCCTGGACACCTTAGTAATTGCCCAATTCTGATTATATCACGGAGGAAATGTTGAGGGTCCTCCTTGGTTTCGGTTCCGCAAAATGTGGGCGGATTTAACTTCAAGAATTTTGTAATTGGCAATTCCCTCGGAACTCCCCTCGGTCTCCTGGGTACGTCCCTTAGTTGCCAATCCCTTCTAGGTTCTTCCTCCCTTGTTTCAGTTTCCTGTTCAACCGATATCACTTGCTTCTTCTTCGCCGACAACTAAACGGCGGACTTCTTGTTGAATTTGGCGGGTTATTTCGGCTCTCAATTCCTGAAATCCCGCAGTCAACATCTCAGCCACCGACGGAGCACCCGTCTCAACCTGTGGCTCTGGGTTTTGTTGCCTATGCACTTCTCTTTCTTGTGTCCTACCACGACCGCGAGCACGACCTCTAGCACGGCCTCTAGCATGGCCTCTAGCTCGGCCCCTGGGAGGCACTCTCTCCTCCCGAACGGACTCCTCATCTATACGTGCAGGGACTCTACCGCCCCTCCTAGCCTGCCTAGTGGTCGGCAGCATCCCTGTACTGCACAAAGATCACACCTAATAAATACGCATATAACAATGATATATTTAAATATCAAAGAGAGTAGAAAGAAAGAATTGACACATTTTTCCTGGGTATTCCCACAAGTGCCCTTTTACTCCCACGTTGTGCCCGGGTACACAAAGAAGGGTAAACCGACACCCGGTCATACCTATGGCTTCATACTATTTAAAAATAACCTGGCTCTGATACCAACTTTGTCACGACCCCATTTCTAGGAGTCCGTGACCGGCACGGGAGTAGGATTTCACCCCTAAACCCGTAAGCCTTCCCTATTACCATTTAAAATAATTACCCTGCTATACAAACAACATACAATATTCACATAATAAATATTGGCCACGTCATTTACGGTGGCCTAAATAACCTGCAATCCACGGCGCTCATTGCCGCTTCAGCCCAATTCAAGTATATATATATATATCCATTCACATAAGCAATCACACATAAATTTGTATATATGTAGTGATCAAACCGCAAGGGAATGATCTATCCTATTCACACAAATATATATATATAACCTGTTCAATCACCGGTATATGAGCATCCACACTCGCATTTAAATTTACATATTGATCACACGCCTCAATGCGTGTAATCTATCCTATTCACATGCAGGTTTATATATTTGCAAACAATCACATACCAACCACATATATACATATATAATTTACATATTGATCACACCCCATAGGGTGTGACCTATCCTATTCACATGCGGAAGCAATTCATACTCATCATAATATTCATATATCCTATATTCCCATCCATACCTAATCTTTAAACAGTATGAAGCCGACAAGTCTAGATTTGTACATATATTTATACATATAGCAATTGCCTATACATCAAAGGCTATACTCAAAATAATGTATACATCAATGAAATATAACAAAAGAATGTATACATCAAAGATAAACCTCTCACGCGAACAATGCGTGAGGTCTCTAGAATGTCCGCCTCCTTGAGAGGAAGTAGACGCGTGTCCGGTGCCCGCTACACCTGTATCTGTAACATGTAAAATTGGGGGGTGAGTCAAACGGACTCAGTGAGAGGCTCTCCCATCCTTGGTGTAGTAGCGGGTACCACTACAACTGGGGAAAGGGAGCCAATCACATCCACATGCACATAATATTCCTTTTAACCTTTCATGTTTAAGTGATCATGCATTTAGCATATATAACACCTGTATTGACAAAATTAGGCATATATATCACATGTTCAGTATCGTCAAACACTTTCCAATATCATATATCGTTTTAAAATACAATAAACTGGCCCGAAGGCATATCTCCCTTTGGGGAGAGAACTGGCCCGAAGGCATATCTCCGTTAGGAGAGAATCTGGCCCGAAGGCATAACTCACGTGAGTGGCATCCGTTATGAGGTGAACTGGCCCGAAGGCATAGCTCACGTGAGCGGTTAGGAACCTAGTTGATCATTCTAGGAACCCCTGGCCCCAAGACTTTACTTGAGACATATCTGGCACCAAGACTTTACTTGGTACATAGCCGGCGACTCGTGTGACTTTGGACTAACCAAAGCTTTAACCACAAAGTGGCAAACTTATAGACTTTGGACTCTTGGGTGTCCGACTTCACGAGGACATACTCGATCTACCCGGTTTATTTAAAATGGACACCTCTTTTATCATAGACTCTACATGACTCCTATGAACCCCTACTAGTTCGGTTTTACTTTTCTTGGAAAAACTTATAAGTTTATACCCTTTCCCAAGTTCGAAAATAGTTTCAAGGAAGAACATCCTAAGTTCGATTATTTCAAAAATTTCAAGATCAAACAATAGGTTTCCAACTTCATTTAACTTGTGAGTTTCTAGGACCATGGAATTTAGACACCGAAAGTAGACTCGATCCTACCCCCGATATCGTTCTAGGTTCCAAGAACCTTTTTCCATATAAGGCTTCCCAAGCCATCATGATATTTCACATGTATCAAATACACATATAACATGTAATTTCATATAATAACATTTAGGAATAACAATAGCATGTTTCTAACATACATTTTCTAACAAAGAGGCAAATAATAAACCATATTTTTCCACATCCTCATACAACCCACAAGAGGGCAAGGATGGGAAAACCCCTCACCTCTTTGCTTTCCTTGATCGGCCCTCGGCGTACCCGAAGCTCCAACCAATTCGTTAGGTCCTACACACACATAGTGAGTAGTTTTAGACGCTTGAACTTATATATGACTTGTACACATCAACACAATGTCCATGAAATCCAAATTCTCATAAACTAGCTAATTTACTTAGACTCTTCCAACTAGTATTTAGGGTCTATAATTTATTCCTAACCCATATCCTAATAACATCCTTTGGTTTAGCAATCTCCAATTCATCACTTAGCTCCAATTCCTTACTTAAACCAACATTTATCTCTATTATTAACAATCTAGCTTCCGGTTAAGGCGTAACTACTCGGTCTTCGATCCCTTGTCTATAACAACAATTACTACCATCCAAGATTACCAATTCAACACACCAATTCAATTTATACTACACTTTAGTCCTCATAAACTCCATTGTCCTATAATTTCCAACTTATACACTCCCAAATACCTCTAAACAATCCAATAGCTTCAATTTAGGACCCAAAATAATTTATTCATTCATATTAGGAATTTTCCAAAAATCCCTAAAATAGATAAATTTGGGGTTTGGATGATTCGGGACTTCTTACCTCGATTCAATCAGATTGAGTGATGGTACGGGGTAGAGAAAGCCTCTAGTCACCTTCCCGAGCTCAGAACGGCCGAAATCTGGCGAAATTCCGGCCAAACTCCAAATCCACCACTCCCATGTTTTTCCGTCGTCACCACCACCCCAGCTCCGTTCACCGCCACCAACGACCCCTCAGCCTCAGAAGGCGGCGTCGCGTTGGTCTGCAGCCTCACACGGCGGTTTCCGGCGCGTCTCCTTCCCGTGGGCTCCTTGGCGTCGTTGCCGTCCTCCTTCTTTCCCTTTTCTCTCTTTTTTTTTCTCTTCTTTCTCTGCTTGCTAGCGTCGGGCAGCTCCTGGAGAAAATTGGGGATCACTTTTATTTAAATGGGCCCCCTCTTATGCCAACACAATATATAATATATATTATATACTTATATATTTATTTAATATATATATATTTATATATTTATTTTATATATTATTTATTTATTTAAAATTGACTTTAGGGTAATAACTTACACCCAATATTTCCATTAAGTCCTAATTTTGGTCCCAATAAAATTTCATTTATTTAAAATTTTCTCCTTTTCCTTCCAAATTAAAATAAAAATTTAAATTAGGACCTTAACGTAAATTGGAAAAATTTTCGGGTATTACAGAGATATTTAGATTTGATTATTTTCATTATTATTAAATTTATTTTTCTTTCAGAAAGAAAAATAAATTAAATAAAGATAAAATAAAATTAAGGGGAGAAAAATAGGAAATCTAAGTATTCTTTTATGACCTAAAAGAAAAGGGAATATATATATATATTATATATTATATATATATATATATATAGATACATATATAATATATAAATATATATATAATGATTTGTATGGGGGCCACGTGACCCCTCATTTCATTTATACATATATAATAAAAAAAAAAGGTAGAAAGCAAACATATGGGGGGCCACCGTGACCCCCTTACCAATTCATTAAGGCACATTGAATAAAAAAAAGAAGAAAGGAGAAGGCAGAAGCACAAACAGAACCACACACACAAGACACACACACGCACGGGGAAGGGGAAGAAGAAGGGGAAAAACGGCGGGTTGGACCGGATTTTCGCCGGAGAAGGTGACCGGACCTCATTTTTAATCACCACCATGCTTTCTATCCGATTGAAATCAAGTAAGAAGCCCCAAATCTCTCAAACCCAATTTTATCAATTTTAGGGATTTTTGGAAAGACCCCAATTGATTCAATCTGAGTGTTCTGGGTCCTAAATTGAAGTATTTGCATGCTAGGAAGTGAGTTGGAAGCTTAGGAACTGGAACCAAATTGATGGAATTATCCGGGTTGGAAAAAGTGTAGGAAAATGTGGTTGTTAAGGTTTAAGGGTGTTGTGGAATGACTTGGGGTGCATTAAAGGTTGAATAATAATTATATAATTATTAAAAAATTATCGGAATGTACGAGGGATTAAACCCGAGTAATTCCCGTCTCACCCGGAACACCGTTCGGGGGAAAAAGAGACAATTTTCTAATTTTACGCGTATTCGGGTATGTGTATTCATGTGTAGGTGAAGTGTTCAAGGTTATTTGATAAATGGAAATATTGGACAAGTAGAATTTATGACTCTTGAGCCATAAATTCAGGACTTGGGTAGTGGGAACTTCACATGGACACATAGAGGTGAAATTGGGTAACCTTGCATTCCCAAATCCAACGTTTCCGAATAGTGTGGTTAAGCAAGGGTCGGACACGAATAGGAGCATGCTAGGTGTTCCGAAAACTAGTTGAGGGCATTCCAAGCCAATAACTAGTCTATGGAATTAATTACAGAGAACATGAGCATTAGCGTTACATGTACACGATAGTGGCTGAATTTCAAGTTTCTAAATCTCTCGAGCATATGTGTATAGGGCACCATACTGTGAGTGGACTTTCGGGCGCACCGAGAGCCGATCAGAGGGGCCAACCAGGTGAGGGGCTTTCTATCCTTAACCTATAGGGTTGACTGCGGATATGGATATATGGTTTGCCTTCTTGCCTATTGTAGGAATTACATGTTAAACATGCTATTGTTGTTCCTAAATTACAGTATATGTGGAAACGTGCTATATGTGTGTTTGTGAATTGTAAAAGTAATGGCTGGCTCAAGGACCCTTATATGAAAGAAGGTCCACGGGACCTATATGATACGGGGGTAGGATCGTGTAATTATTATCTGGAGTGTGTGGATTTGTATGTAAATCCTTAAAGAGAATAAACCTAGGTGACTTGGTTCTGAACCAAGAGTCTGAATTAGAAACCATTTGGAAGTCTAGATTTGCCTAAGAAAGAGTAAAATGAACAAGTAGTGGTCCATAGGGGTCATTTATGGTACAATGCGGGAACCGAGTCTATCACGGGTGGTCCGGGTAGATTGAGTCTCTGTCTTGAGTCAAACCACAGAAATACAGAGTATATGAGTTCACCACATTGTGGCTATTGCCTTGGGTAAATCGAGGTCAGATGAGTCGCTGGCTATTGCTCCAAGTGAAGTCTTGGGGTCAGACTATTGTTCCAAGTATAGTCTTAGGACCAGGGGTTCCTAGAATGATCAACTAGGCTCCCATATTGCTCACGTGAGATATTGCCTTCGGGCCAGATTCTCTCCTAACGGAGATATTGCCTTCGGGCCAGTTTATGATTATGATTACTTGAATACAGAGGACCACATGGAATTATATGTCAGATCATGATATGATGTATGTGTGAATTTTAAACGTATGTAAATCCATGCTTTAAATTCTTTATTGTGAATATGATATAAGCTAATTGCCTGACCACTTAATATATGGAAATTTAATCCGTTATATGTGTATGTGTTTGTGATTGGCTCCTCTTCCCCAGTTGTAGTGGTACCCGCTACTACACCAGGGATGGGAAAGCCTCTCACTGAGTCTGTTTGACTCACCCCAATATTACATGTTACAGACACAGGTGGTGTAGGCATCGGGAGCGGTCCCACTTCTTCTCAGGGAGGCGGACAGACTTAAAGACCGCACGCATTGTTCGCGTGGGTAGTACTGCTATATGTATTTTGACAGGATGTATATGTATATGATTCTTTTGGTATATCATTGTTTTGTACAGTTGCTATATGCATATATGTATATGTCACGCTCTAGAACTGTCGGCTTCATAGAGATTAAAGATTGGTCTTGTTGTTGGGAACATAGGTTGTGATATGATGAATATCATGTGTATATATATATATATATATATATATATATGAATGTGGCTTTCGCATGTGAATAGGATAGATCACACGCACTGAGCGTGTGGTCAATATGTAAATTTATATATGTGTGACTGAATATTTGATTGTGTGAAAATAAGGCTTCCGCATGTGAATAGGATAGGTCACACGCATTGAGGCGTGTGATCAATATGTATATTTTATGTAGGTGTGTGATTGAATATATATACTTGACTGTACACAAGAATTCTGCATGTGAATAGGATAGATCACCCGCCCTGAAGCGCGTGGTCAATATGTATATTATATGTACGTGTCATTGATTATGTGTATATGTATAGACTGAAGCGGCGTTGAGCGAGCCGTGGATTGCGTGATACTTAGGTCACTGGATAGGGATGACCATATATACTATATATTGTTTGTATTAGAAATGGGTAGTATGCATATATAAGAATGTCAATCAGGGATTAGAGGCTTACGGGATAGGAGAAATCCTACCTCCCGTGCCGGTCACAGGCGCCCGGTAGGGGGTCGTGACAAACTTGGTATCAAAGCCTGGTTACTTTAAACTGTATGAAGCCATAGGTATGACCGAGTGTCGGTTTACCCCTCTTTGTGTACCCGGGCACAACGTGGGAGTAAAAAGGCACTTGTGGGAGTACCCAGGAAATTGTGTCAGCCTTTCTTTCTACTCTCTTTTATACGAAATGTCATTAATATATGTGTACTTATTAGGTGTGGTCCTTGTGTAGCATAGGGATGTCACCTATTACGAGACGGACTAGGGGTGGAGGGAGAACTCCTACTGAAATTGATCAAGAGTCAGTTCGGGAGGAGGTAATGCCCACCCGAGGCGGAGGTAGAGGCCGTACCCGAGGCCGAGGTAGAGGTCGTGCTCGCGGACGAGGTAGAGCACAAGTAAGAGGGGAGAGAGAGGAGACAGTCACCGGAACCTCAACCTCAAGTAGGAAAGGTGCACCTTCCGTGGCGGAAATGCTCACGGCAGGATTTCAGGAATTAAGAGAAGAAATGACGAGGCAAATACAGAGGGAGGTACGCCGGTTAATAGTCGGCGAGGAAGAACAAGAGAGGGTTCCTAGCAATCAAGAGATGGAGGTTGTTGAGGAAGAGGATAGGGAATGGCAACAACCACAGGGAATGCCTCGTGAGTCACGGCTAGCACCCAGAGAGCTGCCAATTTCAAAATTTCTGATGCTTCATCCACCCACTTTCTGCGGAACTAGTGAGAAAGAGGATCCGCAGTACTTTATCAGAGATGTGGTCAGAATTGGGCGCATGCTGAGGTGCTCAGGCCATGAATTAGTGGAATTAGCTTCATTCCAACTGAGGGGAGCGGCTAGAGTATGGTTAAAGTCCGTACAGACGAGGCACTCACGTAGAGTGGCACCGATGACCTGGGAAGATTTTCAGAAGGAATTTCTGGGTCAGTTTCTACCTGAAGGTACCAAGGATGCAAAGCGTCAGCAATTCGAGGAATTGTGGATGATGCCTAACATGACCGTGACAGAGTATGAGTTCCTTTTCACAGAACTGGCGCAATTCTCACCCGAGTTGGTTCTTGATGAAGAGGCGAGGACCAAGAGATTCATACACCGACTCACGGAGCCATTGTTTACTGCTTTGTTACCTCAGAGGAGGCAGTTTGAGACTCTAGCTCAAGCAGCCGACTGCGCTAGGATGATTGAAACCAGGAAGAGGTATGGGACATCTGTTGATCCCAAAGTGAAGTTAATCACAGGAAGTGACAACCAAGGAGGTGGAAGTAAGAAAAGGAAGACAACAGGTGGAGGTGCCGGATATTCAGGGTCCGCAGGAGGACAATCCTCAACTACCACCTATGAAACAGGTACAAGAGGTAATGTTCAAGGGGGACAGAGGGAACAAGGGGGTGGAAATGCCGGGAAGACAAAGCCCCAGTGTGTGACTTGCGGCAGATTTCATTCTGGTATATGTCGGAGACTGACAGGTGGATGCTACGATTGCGGCCAGATGGGCCATATGGCTAGAGAGTGTCCAAAGAAGAAAGAGGGTACAAGTGTGAGAAGTAATCCGACGCCGAGGAGTACACCTATTCCAGCTCCACCAGTGAGAACCGTGCCACACAGGTAGTAAGTACAAGTGCAGCTAGAGGACGTGGTGCAGGGTCTAGTGGCCGAGGGCCAGGGGCGGTAGGTGGAGGACAAGCGCGGGTATTTGTACTTTCTCAGCAGGATGCTCATGCATCAAATGCGGTTGTGACAGGTACTCTTATTGTCTGCTCTCTTGAAGCACGAGTCTTATTTGATTCCGGCTCCACTCATTCCTATGTGTCTCATGCATTTGCCTCTAAATTCAACAAAAGTCCATCTAGAATGGAAGAAACAGTACTGGTCTCTACACCAATGGGAGAATCGGTACAAGTAGAGTATGTGCACAAGTCTTGCATTGTGGAGGTCAATGGTCATGAGACTGTGTAGACCTTCGGTTGTTGTGTATGATTGATCTTGATGTGATTCTCGGAATGGATTGGTTGTCGTCTTGCCATGCGGTTGTGGACTGCAGGGCTAAATGTATAAAATTTAATATGCCAAACGAGGAGCCTTTTGTGATACGGGGTGGCGGAGCTGCACCGTATCCAAGCTTGATCTCGGCTTTGAAGGCATCCAAATTACTTGCAAAGGGTACTTGGCATTCGTCCAAGATACCACGAAAGAAGTACTTTCACCGACTCAAGTACCTGTAGTGCGAGAGTTCTTGGATGTATTTCCAGAAGAATTGCCGGGGTTGCCGCCCGATCGTGAGATTGAATTTGGAAATGAGCTGAACCTGGTACTCAGCCTATCTCCACACCACCTTACCGTATGGCTCCGAAAGAGCTGAAGGAGCTACATACACAATTGCAAGAATTGCTTGAAAAGGGTTTTATAAGACCCAGTTTCTCCCTTGGGGTGTACCGGTCCTTTTTGTAAAGAAGAAGGACGGATCCTTGCGGTTGTGTATCGATTACCGAAAGTTAAACAAGGTGACGATTCGCAATCAATATCCACTACTGAGGATAGATGACCTATTTGATCAGTTGCAGGGTGCGAAGCGGGTTTCTAAGATTGATTTCCGATCTGGGTATCACCAATTAAAGATTCGAGAAGCGAATATACCTAAGACCGCATTCCAGACCCGATACGGACATTACGAGTTATTGGTGATGTCTTTCGGATTAACTAATGCTCCTGCAGCATTCATGGACCTGATGAACAGGGTCTTTAAACCATTTCTGGACCGATTTGTCATTGTCTTCATTGACGACATATTGGTTTATTCAAAGAATTCTGAGGAACATGCTGAACACTTGAGACTAGCATTACAAAGGTTGAGAGAGGAAAAACTGTATGCCAAGTTCTCTAAGTGTGAATTCTGGCTTGACAGAGTTGCCTTTTTGGGTCACATGGTATCATCAGAGGGAATCCACGTTGATCCAAGTAAGGTAGAGGCAGTGAAGAATTGGTCCCAGCCTACCTCTGTTACGGAGATTCGCAGTTTCTTGGGTTTGGCGGGATATTATAGAAGATTTGTGCAGGACTTCTCTAAGGTTGCTGCACCTATGACTAGATTGACTCAGAAAGGAGTGAAGTTTGTATGGGATGACAAGTGTGAGTAGAGTTTTCAGAAGCTGAAAGACAGTCTCACCACCGCTCCGGTGCTGGCATTACCTAAAGGCACAGGAGGATATGTAGTATACTGTGATGCGTCGAGAATCAGGTTAGGGTGTGTCTTGATGCAACATGGCAAGGTGATTGCGTATGCATCACGACAACTGAGGAAGCATGAGAAGAACTACCCGACTCACGACCTCGAAATGGCGGCTGTAGTATTCGCTTTAAAAATATAGAGACACTACTTATATGGTGAGACTTGTGAAATTTATACAGACCACAAAAGCCTCAAATACATTTTCGAGTAGAAAGACTTGAACTTGAGACAACGTCGATGGTTGGAGTTGTTGAAAGACTACGACTGCACGATCTTGTATCATCCTGGAAAGGCTAATGTGGTAGCCGATGCCTTGAGTCAGAAATCAATGGGCAGTCTTGCTCATATAAGCGAAGAAAGAAGACTGTTAATTAGAGAACTGCACGAGCTAGAGCAAACGGGAAATCAGTTTGAGATTGGAAGTTCTAACTCACTTTTAGCCCATTTGCAAGCTAAGTCCTCTTTGGTAGAAGAAGTGGAGGCTAGGCAAGATGAAGATACCGACCTCAAGCAAATCAGGGATACCATAACTAAAGAGAAAGGGGACGACGTCCGATTCTCTATTGATGATTTCGGAGTACTTCGGTTGGAGGGACGGTTGTGTGTCCTTATGGTTGATAATTGAAAGAAAGAATTCTTGAAAAAGCACACCGGACAACGTATACAATCCATCCGGGAGCTAATAAAATGTATCATGACTTGAAACAGTTGTATTGGTGGAATGGCATGAAAAAGGATGTCGCAAACTATGTAGCCAGGTGTTTAGTGTGCCAGCAAGTCAAGGCTGAACACCAGAAGCCCGCCGGAACATTACAACAGATAGAGATACCTGAGTGGAAATGGGAGAGGATAACGATGGACTTTGTAACAGGGTTGCCAAGATCACAACGGGGATTTGATTCGGTTTGGGTAATAGTGGATCGCATGACTAAGTCCGCACACTTTCTGCCAGTTAAGACCACTTACGGAGTGAGTCAATATGCACAGGTTTACCTATTAGAAATCGTTAGATTGCACGGTGTGTGCCAGTGTCCATAATATCTGATAGGGGTCCACAGTTCACTTCCAGGTTTTGGAAGTCATTGCAATTTGCAGGAAGTGTTGGGAACTAGAGTTGACCTGAGTACTGCGTTCCACCCACAGACCGACGGGCAATCAGAAAGAACCATTCAGATTCTTGAGGACATGCTTCAGGCGTGTATTATGGATTTCGGCAGAAGTTGGGAAAGGTATTTACCTTTAGCTGAGTTTGCGTACAATAACAGTTATCAAGCGAGTATTCAAATGGCACCTTTCGAGGCCCTATACGGCAGTAGATGCAGATCCCCGATTGGGTGGTTCGAGGTCGGAGAAGCTAGTCTAATCGGCCCAGAATTGTTACAAGATGCCTTGCAGAAGGTGAAATGTATAAGGGAGAGACTGCTAACGGCTCAGAGTAGGCAAAAGTCTTATGCAGACAATCGGAGGAGAGAACTCGAATTCGCCATTGGTGAACATGTGTTTTGAGGGTATCACCGATGAGAGGTATAATGCGGTTCGGTAAGAAGGGGAAGCTAAGTCCTCGGTACATCGGACCGTTTGAAATCCTAGAACGAGTTGGGAATGTAGCATATCGGTTGGAATTGCCTACGGAATTGGAGGGGGTACACCCTGTCTTTCATGTATTAATGCTTCGGAAATATCTTCCCGATCCCTCGCATGTGATTCTATCGCAAGATGTGCAACTAACCGAAAATCTGACATATGAAGAAGAGCCAGTGGAAATCTTAGATCGACAGTTGAAGAAACTCAGAACGAAAGATATTCCATTGGTTAAAGTTCTGTGGAGAAACCACTCGACCGAAGAAGCTACATGGGAGGTCGAAGGTGAAATGCGCAGGACGTATCCTCAATTGTTTCAAGACTAAGGTTAGTACTTGTTTGAAATTCAGGGACCGAATTTCTTAAGGGGGGAAGATTGTAATATCCGAGATATTTAGATTTGATTATTTTCATTATTATTAAATTTATTTTTCTTTCAGAAAGAAAAAAATTAAAAAATTAAAATAAAATTAAGGGGAGAAAAATAGGAAATCTAAGTATTCATTTTAGCACCTAAAAGAAAAGGGAATATATATATATATATATATATTATATATATATATATATATATATTATATATTATATAATATAATAATATATAATAGATTTTGTATGGGGGGCCACGTGACCCCCCATTTCATTTATACATATATAATAAAATAAAATAAAAAAGGTAGAAAGCAACATATGGGGGGCCACCGTGACCCCCCCTTTACCAATTCATTAAGGCACATTGAATAAAAAAAAGAAGAAAGGAGAAGGCAGAAGCACGAACAGAACCACACACAAGACGCACACACGCACGGGGAAGGGGAAGAAGAAGGGGAAAAACGGCGGGTTTGGACCGGATTTTCGTCGGAGAAGGTGACCGGACCTCATTTTTCATCACCACCAAGCTTTCTATCCGATTGAAATCAAGTAAGAAAGCCCCAAATCTCTCAAACCCCAATTTTATCAATTTTAGGGATTTTTGGAAAGACCCCAATTGATTCAATCTGAGTGTTCTGGGTCCTAAATTGAAGTATTTGCATGCTAGGAAATGAGTTGGAAGCTTAGGAACCGAAACCAAATTGATGGAATTTATCCGGGTTGGAAAAAGTGTAGGAAAATGTGGTTGTTAAGGTTTAAGGGTGTTGTGGAATGACTTGGGGTGCATTGAAAGGTTGAATAATAATTATATAATTATTAAAAAAATTATTGGAATGTACGAGGGATTAAAACCCGAGTAATTCCCGTCACACCGGAACCCCGTTCGGGGGGAAAAAGAGACAATTTCTAATTTTATGCGTATTCGGGTATGTGTATTCATGTGTAGGTGAAGTGTTCAAGGTTATTTTGATAAATGGAAAATCAGACAAGTAGAATTTATGACTCTTGAGCCATAAATTCAAGACTTGGGTAGTGGGAACTTCACATGGACACATAGAGGTGAAATTGGGTAACCTTGCATTCCCAAATCCAACGTTTCCGAATAGTGTGGTTAAGCAAGGGTCGGACACGAATAGGAGCATGCTAGTGTGTTCCGAAAACTAGTTGAGGGCATTCCAAGCCAACAACTAGTCTATGGAATTAATTAGAGAGAACATGAGCATTAGCGTTACATGTACACGATAGTGGCTGAATTTCAAGTTTCTAAATCTCTCAAGCATATGTGTATAGGGCACCATACTGTGAGTGGACTTTCGGGCGCACCGAGAGCCGATCAGAGGGGCCAACCAGGTGAGGGGCTTTCCTATCCTTGCCCTATAGGGTTGACTGCGGATATGGATATATGGTTTGCCTTCTTGCCTATTTGTAGGAATTACATGTTAGATAACATGCTATTGTTGTTCCTAAATTACAGTATATGTGGAAACGTGCTATATGTGTGTTTGTGAATTGTAAAAGTAATGGTGGCTCAAGGAGCCTTATATGAAAAGAAGGTCCACGGGACCTATATGATATCGGGGGTAGGATCGAGTAAATTATTATCTGGAGTGTGTGGATTTGTATGTAAATCCTTAAAGAGAATAAACCTAGGTGACTTGGTTCTGAACCAAGAGTCCGAATTAGAAACCATTTGGAAGTCTAGATTTGCCTAAGAAAGAGTAAAATGAACAAGTAGTGGTCCATAGGGGTCATTTATGGTACAACGCGGGAACCGAGTCTATCACGGGTGGTTCGGATAGATTGAGTCTCTTGTCTTGAGTCAAACCACAGAAATACAGAGTATATGAGTTCACCACATTGTGGCTATTGCCTTGGGTAAACCGAGGTCAGATGAGTCGCCGGCTATTGCTCCAAGTGAAGTCTTGGGGTCAGACTATTGTTCCAAGTATAGTCTTGGGACCAGGGATTCCTAGAATGATCAACTAGGTTCCCATATTGCTCACGTGAGATATTGCCTTCGGGCCAGATTCTCTCCTAACGGAGATATTGCCTTCGGGCCAGTTTATGATTATGATTACTTGAATACAGAGGACCACATGGAATTATATGTCAGATCATGATATGATGTATGTGTGAATTTTAAACGTATGTAAATCCATGCTTTAAATTCTTTATTGTGAATATGATATAAGCTAATTGCCTGACCACTTAATATATGGAAATTTAATCCGTTATATGTGTATGTGTTTGTGATTGGCTCCTCTTCCCCAGTTGTAGTGGTACCCGCTACTACACCAGGGATGGGAAAGCCTCTCACTGAGGTTTGACTCACCCCAACATTACATGTTACAGACACAGGTGGTGTAGGCACCGGGAGTGCTCCCACTTCTTCTCAGGGAGGCGAACAGACTTAAAGACCGCACGCATTGTTCGCGTGGGTAGTACTGCTATATGTATTTTGACAGGATGTATATGTATATGATTCTTTTGGTATAGCATTGTTTTGTACAGTTGCTATATGCATATATGTATATGTCACGCTCTAGAACTGTCGGCTTCATACAGATTAAAGATTGGTCTGGTTGTTGGGATCATAGGTTATGATATGATGAATATCATGTGATATATATATATATATATATGAATGTGACTTCCGCATGTGAATAGGATAGATCACACGCACTGAGCGTGTGGTCAATATGTAAATTTATATATATGTGTGACTGAATATTTGATTGTGTGAAAATAAGGCTTCCGCATGTGAATAGGATAGGTCACACGCATTGAGGCGTGTGATCAATATGTATATTTTATGCAGGTGTGTGATTGAATATATATACTTGACTGTACACAGGAATTCTGCATGTGAATAGGATAGATCACCCGCCCTGAAGTGCGTGGTCAATATGTTATTATATGTACGTGTCATTGATTATATGTATATGTATAGACTGAAGCGGCGTTGAGCGAGCCGTGGATTGCGTGATACTTAGGTCACCGGATAGGGATGACCATATATACTATATATTGTTTGTATTAGAAATGGGTAGTTATGCATATATAAGAATGTCAATCAGGGATTAGAGGCTTACAAGATAGGAGAAATCCTACTCCCGTGCCGGTCACGGGCGCCCGGTAGGGGGTCGTGACACCCAAGGCATATGCGGATAAGATCCTGGTGAGTAATTCGGGATAGGTGGTCCCGGGTAGTTTGTGAGGCCCTTTTTATATCAAGTGTGGGGGAGGACGTGGTCGACTCATGTTCCTGCTCGATTTGGGTCGTCCCACGATGCTTGAAGGCTTCCCACATCTCTTGGTCGAGAGATTAGGAGGAGAAACGTGGGTACTGGCCACGTAAGGGGTGAATGTATGGTGCCATGTGTCACTGGCGTGAGCTCCTACAGCTCTTCTAGAAGCCTAGTGCCACGTGTCCCGAGGGGGAATATTCCGTAGTTACAATATGATTGGATGAGAGGTTAATAAAAGTAGAGATAACTTCTGCAACCTTCAATAACGGTGAGATTGTGAGTAACAGACGCGATATCAGTTACGAACAACCGGTGATGAAGCTACATATATATTACAATGGTAAGACAGTGAGTAACAAGCATAAGCTTATGCGAACGATGGGATGGTAGCTTCTTCTCCATTTAAAGTGGCATCTACACCAGAGGTGATTGACTTACATTTTTATATTCCCTATTTGCATCCACCTAGCTAAATGATTGAGCATATAAATACTATTGTAGGACTAGATCCCAATGTATTGGTGACTCGAAATTGTTGTGTTTTGATTGAATAATGAAATTGTGTTGTTATTTCTTAAGAAATTAAACGTTAAATACGATTAATTCGTGGTAGTTACTATGTTTTTTATTGGTCCGTTTTTATTATACATCTTAAATCAAAATTTATCATAATATTTATTATAATTCGTATTTATAATTTTATTTAATGAAGTCAAATTAGTTAATAATAATTATATAATCATCTATAACGATGATGATCATCCATCTAACGTAACAAGACATTCAACGTTGTGTATAAGGAAGTTTTTCAAAATATTAAATAGTTTGTATCATGTACACTCCGTGTATATTAGTATGTATTTGTTGCATTTATCATGTGTTTTCATCATAAATTTCTTTTGTTTTAACTATAACATCAACCATAAGGTTATACATATGAACAATCCATATCTTGGCATTTGTAAGTATTAGTTGATCAATAGTATTCTGTGCCACTATGCATTGAAATTAACATGTAATTAATAGATTTTCATAATATTTAAATTTATTCATAGAATTGTCGCTAATCACATCCCGTGCATCGCACAGGTTCCATACTAGTTTGTTACACTTGAATACTGTTTCATTCTAAGGCTGCGACCAAAAGGGTGTATAAAATATGTCTTCTCATTACTGTAGTCCTCATTATATGACAGGAAACATTCTTTATGACTGCCAGACCATATGCGACTGGCCTTGCCACTTTTGATAACTCAACTGTTGCTGGTATCTTTCAATCTTTTAATATGAGTTGTATCTTAGGAGTTTTCTCCCACTTGAAGAGAGTAGTTGCACATTACGTTTTGTTTCCATAAATTAATACATTTTTTCTTCTCTTATTCTTGCTTCTTCTTCTTTTTTCCAAATTCTTTGATTACTCTTGGTCTATTCATTTGACTTATTATCCTTTTGCAGTTCGAGACTTTGAGCTAATTCTCACAGTAAAACTATGGAAATTAAAATTTACTTTTAAAATTTGATTGTTTTATTGTAAATTTAGCTATAGTACGGAAGACATACTTGAAACTTAGTATAGAATATGCACATCAATTTATTAAGAGTATAGATATTGTTTTTTCATTTACCTACAAAAAGAAATGACAAAATCTGGACTTCCTTTGTTGTGGTATGTATCGAGTCTTCAGATTGTTGCTTGTTCATGGTTCTAAAACATTTTTAAAGTAAAATTTTCCTTTTTTTCCTCTTCTCATCAATATTTGCCAAAAGATCATTTGTTCTATCAGAACCTTTGAATTGATAATAAGAAACTGCAATGAATACAATGAATAAACCTGTCTTCTATCTATTTTAACTATATTGTACCTTAACCTTCCTAAATGGCCTTAATATTAAAATGTATATGACATATTTCTAATTCAAAATTTGAATATACCATTATAAATCTATATATTCATTACCACCGTGAAATAGGTTGTAATTAATTCCAGAAAACCAAACATTTATTAGATTTAATTAGCTTTCGTGTTTTGAGTTTTGGAAAACCTTCCTTCACAAATTATTTTTGACCTTCCATTATTGTTGGAAGTTCGATTTTGCCATCTCATTTTTTTTTTTAACTTTTCCTCCCATTGGTATAATTAACAATTAGCAAAGTTTGGTTTTAATAATTTTGATTTCATGTGATCGATTTTTCCATCTGTTAGAATTTTGATTATGGACATGGTTATTCTATATAAGTGGTGGTGATTCAATATTAATTGATAGAATAATATATTAATTGTTCATAATCAATAGATATTCAAGTATGAATTTAATTTTTTGAAAATTTTTGTAGATGACTTGTCTCAAAATTATTATTACAATTAATAATATATTAAATACAATTTGTAACTACGGATTATTCCGCCTAAGGACACGTGGCACTAAGCTTCCAAAAGTTCCATGGCAGTTACACCAACGACACGTAGCACCACTCGTCGCCCTTACGTGGCCAGTACCCACGTCTCTTCTCGGAGGCTCCAGTCCAAGAGACGTGGGAAGCCCCCAAACATCGTGGGACGACCCACGTCCCGCGAGAACGTGGGTCGGACACGTCCTCCCCACACTCAGTATAATTAAATAGGCCCTCACCCAGGGAACTTGGGGGATCGAACATCAGGAAATCACAAACACACATGAACTAGAGGCAGTAATACGCATTCTGAATATACAGAAGCTACTCTCCACCCACTTCACTACTACACCTATCTATCGATTCCAGAGCTTAGCCCACAGCACCACGTGTTGGAGCAGCAACCTGAAAATAAGAATAAATACCAAAAAATATGGAAATATAAAATTGTTAGAGAAATTATAAAATGCGTGGTACCGGACTGAGGCACGGGTATCTCGTTATCTTTAAGGTAATTCACGTCTCCCACGGGTTGATTTTGCTATATATCACCCGGTGCAGGGGTACTCAGACGCGTTACCTCCAGGATACAACAGCCCAGTACTCGCCTGTATGTCTACAACCTCTGCACATAGGAGGTAGACAGGACTCTGTCTCCCACACCTTTCTCTACCCAAATAACACACAATATAAATTTTCATATTTCTTCTTCTCATATATCCGTCCATTGTCTTCTCCCAACCCACATATATAGGTGAGAATTTATGAGTAACATAAATATATTAACTCATTTTTATGACCAAAACCAAAACGGCTAAGGGAGGAGGAATTACTGGACGTTGCCACAATTATATATTTCATTGAAGAACAATGATTCATGTAAAAACAAGTAGCAACGTTTTACGTTTTGGTTATGATTTATTTAATTTTATTAATTTACAATAATATCCAACAATTTCCCACTTATTATTATAAATTAACACACATATTTTTATATTTGGGTAGAGACGAATTATTATGCATAATATAGATAGCTAAATTGCCTTGAATCTATATTTAGTAAAAATATATCTTGACATATATCATGCACATAATAATCTAGGTGCAATATATGAGCCCTAGCCCGCACATTATGCGGCCGTGTGCGCACCCTGTTTCTTGAATATGTTTCAAGAATATATGCCCCTTTATATTCTCATAGGAGCGGCCCCACTCCGTCACATTCAAATAGGTGAATTCTGTCAAGGGTATTCCTGCAATTAAGATACCCCACTCTTATAGCTACAGACTTCATTAAGAGTTTTTGAAAACTCAACCTCACATATCATTGCAGGAAAATGCACTTACATCATAGGGATAAATTAAGAGTCAAAACTCTTTTAAATGTGCATTTCAACAGCCACTTTATGATTCGTTCGTCCCTTTGAACCAAGTTCTTATGATCTCTAATCACAAGCTAGGGTATCCTCATAGGTTGCTTTTAATCCATACGGGCTTTAAATATTTATCCCCCTCGATGTACACACAGACACCATATTCTTTGACTATAGCTATAGTTTCAGAAAAACACACAATTCAAAGAATCTAGTAATGACGGTCTTCATCACAATAAGTGATCACAATTTATTGGCTAAAAAAACTCATAATTATTATTGGCGGGTATCCCAAAATTCACAAAATATATTTTTAATATATTCTTCCACAAAATAATAATACTAGTCAGTAAAATAAAGCATTAATCCATTTAAGGAACTTTTCAAACTCAATAATGTGACTACAAATTAATTATTATTGTACCTCTTCGTACAATAAAAAATATTTAATTGGCACAAAGTGCTTATTAAATTAAATTAAGCACATCATCATCTCTAATTTGAGATGGTATCATCAATTTAATAAATTGATCACAAATAAATATATGTTTAATCTCACAATATCATTTGGGTCACATATTCACAATAAACTTAGTTCCAAAAAATGAATAATGTAATTCCCTTTATAAATTGCATTGCAATTTTTAATAAAAATACTATACCGTCAAAAAACTTTGGTGAACTTATTTAGAATATCCACAAAATAAATATATACCCCACTATTGATGGGTTTTGTGCATGTTCACAAGAATTTCACAATTTTTTTTGTTCACCCAAAAAATATTCTTGTGGCACACCATTAAAAATCACATGTGAAAATTTAACAAAATTCACAATCATGTGAAAATTTACTTTTCCACAATTGTATATGTATAAAACTATTCACAACAAAGTGAAAACTCAATTTTTCATGTTTGCAAACATTTTACGTCAAAATATTTCACCAACTAATTATATTGAGGCATTTTTCAAATCCCATAACAAATTTCACTATCACATATGGCTATAAATCAAAGCCCACAAAAATATGGCTGTTAAAAGCCTCATACATTATAGATATTATAAATATATGTATTTATGTGGATGACCACATTTTCAACATTGGATTCTTCCTAAACCCTCCATATGATCACTTGTCTCTTTGTATCCTTAGTAACTTCTCCATGAAAGCACCATTAAGAGAATTGTGTAACCTTCCAATTAGTGTGCTTAAATATACATTATTGTATTCTTAATGCTACCTTATGGCTAAAGTCCTATAAATAGAGGCTATTGTAAACAAGTGAATGGATGAATGAATTTGGTGCATCTCCTTATGTTCTTCTTGTTTCTCTAAGCTCTTTCTCTTATGTTCTTGTTGCTCCTAAATTTTTGTTTTAGAACATTGTTTTACAACACGTTATCAGCACGAAGCTCTAGAATTTTGTGTCGAAAGGAGCTCAAACTTGTTTTCATCATATCATGGTAAGCAAAATATATTTATTTTTCTCATAATGTAAGTTTTATCAAATTTCATAATGTTTATATTTGTTGCACTTGATATGTCAAGAAAAATTATTTATCATGAGAATTTTTTTTTTTCATAATTTATTTGAGTGCAATATTGAATCTTTGAAATACTATAGAAGAACAAATTCATGTATCCCTGAAGGATACGCAAAATGCAATGATTTTTATTCGTTATTCATTTGCATGAAGAGCTAGATATGAAAATAAGAACCAGTAGTTCTTTGGAACAAATTGAAGGAAAGATATATATGAGTTCCAAAATGATCAATGATTCATCTTAAAGCTCTTTCTAATTGGATGCACTTACATCTACAATATATTTTGTAAGTGAATATATGTCATCCTTGTTTGAAATTAGCTCTATAATTAAGTTATAAGGAAAGGAAATTATTAATGAAGATATGTTTAGAAAAAACATATTCTACTTTTCATGCTTCGAATGTGCTCCTGCAGTAGCAATATCGAGAGCATAGATTAATTTATCAAATATTATGGGCTAGTTTCTTGTTTGCTTGTGGAAGAGCAAAATAATGAGATTTGAGCTTTTGATGAAGAATAATTAAAAATCATGTCCAGTTGGATCAATTTCATTCCCTGAAGTGAATGTGGCTTTTTCTCGAGGTCATGGATGAGGTCGTGGTCCAAAATGAGACCATGAAAGAAAACATATTTTGGAATATTGAAAATAATTTTTCATCAAATTATGAAAATAAAAGTGCTACACTGAAGCACAAGAACGAGACCAAAAATGAGGATAAACTATTTCAAAGAAAAAAAAACCTCAAAGAAATGATAAAATCATTTGCTACAATGTAGCATATGTTATTGGTCTTACATTTTGTTATACTTTATTATGCTTCACTAAACAAAGGAAACTGAATTAAAAGCAAAATTTTTTGAGCTTGTAAATCCTACTATTTCTTATGGATCACAAATGAAAATTGATTGTGATGTGTCTAATTTTATTTAATTTTTGAAGACTTATACTTTAATTAGTGACAAAAAATGACTACACTTTAAAATTTTATGAATCACATATATTTCATTTGAATTTTAAGTATAACTTGCTCCCTTAGTGTATTATAATTATTTTAATTTTGCTTTGAGATAAACAATTATATTCAACGTTATAGAGGATTACATATGTCTTGTGGATAGTAGCACAACTCATACAATTTATCTTGACAAAATTAACATTAGCTGAAATTAATGTTAATAAGATATCTAGTTTTGCAAATGTCATATAAGACTCTGGAAGAGCTCACATTTCATTGCCAAATAGATAAATTTTAATATTGGTGATACATTATATATTTCTTGTAGATCCAGAAGAAATCTACCAAATTTCAAAGAAATATATCCACCGTAATGGTTATCACATTGAGACAAAAATAAGTGAGATACAGAATATCCATACATTATTTCTACTATATCAAGCCTGAAGCTTATATTAGAGAAAATCTTTACTTTTCTTTAAGTTTATATAATAAATTTAAAATTTGACGAATCAAATTATATGAACTGAAAGTGGTCAGACCCTAAGATTTTTATACTTTGGCATGATCAACTTGGTCATCCAAACTCACTTTTCATGCGACGTATTATACAAATTACATACGGACATTTGTTGAAGGACCGGAAGATCCTATTAGTAATTGATTTCTTATGTGAATCTTGTGTAATGTGAATTAATTATTAAATAATCATTTTCTATATTACACATCAAGTCTCCTTATTTTCTACAATATATTCAAGAAAATATCTATAGTTATATTCATCTATCATGTGGCTCATTTCAATATTTTTTCATTTTAATTGATGCATCTAATCGATAGTCATAAATTTATTGACTTTTAACTTGTAATATAGCTTTTCTAAGTTACTTGCTCAAATGATACAATTAAGGGAATACTTTCTTGTTTAGATAAAAACATTTTATGACTATTACATGCTAATAGGAATTATAGTTGAACTATTAGTAGCTGATGGACATAAAAAATGGTTTAGTTGAACCATTTATTAAATGGTTAGAGCTTATTGCTAAACCTATGCTTATGAAGTCAAAGTTTCTAAAATTTACTTGGGGATATGCTATAATACATGCTGCATCTTTGATCCGTATTTAAAATTGTTGGTTGTATTTTATATGTTCCTCTTGAAATTTATGTTGGTTTTTATTCGTGATCTATTATTAGATATATTGAACTTTTAACTTATGAATAGAGGAAGAAAAATATAATTAGTTGAAATACATCAACATTATCATACCATAATACTCGTACAAATTAATGTGAACTTGAAGTTCAAAGAATAATTTATTTGCAAATTGTTGCAAATGAATTACCAGATAATTTCATAAATACTTAGTGGGTCATTAAATCGCATGTATCAGCTGCAAATATTTTAGCACGATTAGATGTCCCTGGCGGACAATCTGCTAGTACAGCAGCTAATGAATCTGAAATACGCCAGAAGCGTGATAGACCAATTAGTGCAAAAGATATCATTCCTAGAAGGAGAAAAAGTAAAGAAGATGCTCTCAAGGATATTCAGAATATTTCAAATATGAATCAACGACCTCACATTTCTGAAAAAGTAACTCCTGAAGTAGTTTCATCCCCAGAAGTGGATCCGATACCGGAAAATCATGAGATCTCATTGAATTATAGAGAAATGTGAGAAATAAATGAAATTGTTGTTGATTATATTTTCAATTGCAATTGCATCGGAAATTATTAATGATGAGGGACCTGATCCCAAAACTACAAAATGATATCGATATCGAAATGATTGGCCAAAATAGAAAAAGGCAATATAAGAAAAATTAGACTCGTTATTAAAACGAGAATTTCTGGATCAATTACCTAAACACCTGAAGATGTTAAACCTGTATGGTATGAATGGGTATTTGTTCGTAAACGAAATGAGAAAAATACAAATTGTGCACGAGTTTTGGCACAAAGTTTCTCACAAAGGCTTGTCGTAGATCATTATGATATTTATTATCTAATTATGGATACAATTGTACCATTTTTAATTGATATGGTAGCCTTTGAAAAACTTGATGTATGTTTTATGGAAGTAGTAGTTATAGGTCATTATAATCCTTGAAGGATTTAAGATGCCTGAAGCATATAAATCAGAACCTTGAGATATATATTCCATCAAATTACAAATATCCTTATATGGATTGAAACAATCTAGACGAATGTAGTATAATCGTCTCAGTGAGTATTTATTAAAAGGTTATAAAAATGATCATATTTGTCCTTATATTTATAAAGAAGGCAAACTCTGAATTTTTCATTGTTGCAGTTTATGTTAAGGACATAAATAAGGAACTCCAGAAGAGATTTTAAAACCTGCATAGTACTTGAGAAATGGATTTGGAATGAAAAATCTTTGGATTCAAGATTTTGTTTGGGATTTAAGTTCCCCTATGATCATTCGTCCACTTGATATAAATACATACCATTTTCATCCATGAGAAGATGATAAACATACTTTATTGAAGCACCATACCTTAGTACAATAAGGACACTTTGTACTAAACTAGGCATAGCCATTGCAATAAATTTGTTAGCAAAGTTTAGATATTTTCAAAGAATATCTTATCCAGTTTACTCTTCTCAAAGGAAGGAAAACCATAATTAATTGGATATGTTAAGGTTGAATATTTTTGTGATCCTCGCAAAGCTCGGTCTCAAAATGTTACATCTTTACATATGGAGGAACTTTCATGATAGTAAGTGAAGCAAATCGTTACAGCCACATAATCAAATTACTCAGAGATATTGGTTATTCATGAAGCAACCTATATGCGTATTTGGTTGAGAACCATGATTCCTCATATTAAAGAAAGATGTCGGTTGCCTGCAACCAATAATATTGTATGAGGAAAATGCAACATGCATCATAAGATATTGATAGGCTACAAAAGGAATGTGATATTGGTATTCACAAAATTCAATTTAGCAATAATGTAGCTGACCTTTAATTAAAGTATTTCACCTCAAGTTCTTAAGGAGCATGGATACAACATTGAAATATGAAGTCCTGAAGACTTTCATGACACAATATAAACTTGAGGGGAAGAAAAATAACTATGAATATTGTACTCTTTTTCCTTCGCTAAGCTTTTGTCCCACTGGGTTTTTCTTAGCAAGGTTTTAACGAGGCATATTCATACGAAGTCCTGAAGACTTTCATTATAAAATATAAACTTGAGGGGAAGCAAATTATTTATGAATCATGTACTCTTTTTCCTTCGCTAAGTTTTTTTGTCCCACTGGGTTTTCCTTAGCAAGGTTTTAACGAGGCATATTCATACGAAGTCCTGAAGACTTATATTATACAATATAAAATCAGGGGAAGAAAATTAATTATGAATTATGTACTCTTTTTCCTTCACTAAGATTTTGTCCCACTGGGTTTTTCTTAGCAAGGTTTTAATGAGGCATGTTCACAATGAGTGGTCATCCAAGGGGAAGTATTATAAATATATGTATTTATATGGATGACCACATTTTCAACATTGGATTCTTCCTAAACCCTCCATATGATCACTTGTCTCTTTGTATCCTTAGTAACTTCTCCATGAAAGCACCATTAAGAGAATTGTGTAACCTTCCAATTAGTGTGCTTAAATATACATTATTGTATTCTTAATGCTACCTTATGGCTAAAGTCCTATAAATAGAGGCTATTGTAAACAAGTGAATGGATGAATGAATTTGGTGCATCTCTCTTATGTTCTTCTTGTTTCTCTAAGCTCTTTCTCTTATGTTCTTGTTGCTCCTAAATTTTTGTTTTAGAACATTGTTTTACAACAATAGAATAAAATTTCTATAAATCTATCTCTAGCATTTTTATGCTTTATCACATAAAATTAAACTTATAAAAGTTTTTCACATTCCATGAAAATGTATCACATTTAATCTTGTAAAAGCTTTAAAAAGCTATTACCACTTAATGGAATTTTATGGGATAACTCTATTACTCTTCTAAATATTAAACCCATAAAATATTCATTAACTCACAACTATATCGAATATAATTTGGCTTAGAAATAATTATAATAAAATGGTTTTAAAACCATTTCATGAACCCAAAATATAAGCCAAAAATATTTTCATATTTATTTTTATAAAAATGGCATACATAAATTTCTTCCCCTTATTGTTATAAAAATACTATGCTTTATTTTCTAAAACAATATGACATATTTAAATAATCTCAAAAATATATACCAACCAAATACATAACAAAACCTTGTCATAAAATTATAATATTTTATGATCATTATTTGGCCTTTAAAATTAATATAAGTTTTGGATTTAACATCAATTTAATGATTAATCCAAAATTATATTTTATAATGAACAATAAGAATTTGTGTCATAGTACCACATTTGTTTTAATAATAAACCTCTTAGCACAAATAAAATTATAGACTAATTAAAATGTGTCATTTCAAGAAAATATTTTCTTGCCCCTACTATTAATAAGAATTTGTATAATAATAAAAATTCTTAAATAAATAGTCAGTGATATACATACCTTAATTTTAAAGGTGTCATCCACCTTTCCCACATCGTCTTTATGAGTAATATTTTACTCTTAATCACTATAAAATTATGTCTCACAAAATATATGAGTAATATTCATAATATAAAATATGAAATGTTCTCATAAAATTAATTGCATTTTGCAAGACCAAGAGTATATGTTCTCATACGTATTGTAGGCAAAAAACCAAATTTCTATGGCACTATGAAATATACTTGTATATCATAATTATCCCTTCACGAAATTTTTGTAAGCCATCCCCAAATAAAATATAAATATATTAATATTTATAAGCCCACAAAAATTAAATAAAGATATATTATGAATATATCTATTTGAGTTATTTTACCAATTAGAACTCAAATACTTATTCCCATTATTCTTATTTTTCTTTTGCTGCTTTATAGGGATTAGCTATGAATTATCTTAAACTTATTGAAGCAGTAACCTGAAAATAGGAATAAATACCAAAAATAGGAAAATATAAAATTGTTAGAGAAATTATAAAATGCGTGGTACCGGACTGAGGCACGGGTATCTCGTTATCTTGAAGGTAATTCAAGCCTTCCACAGGTTGATTTTGCTATATCACTCTGTGCAGGGGTACTCAGACGCGTTACCTCCAGGATACAACAGCCCAGTACTCGCCTGTATGTCTACAACCTCTGCACGTAGGAGGTAGACATGACTCTATCTCCCACACCTTTCTCTACCCAAATAACACACAATATAAATTTTCATATTTCTTCTTCTCATATATCCGTCCATTGTCTTCTCCCAACTCATATATATATATATATATATATATATATATATATATAGGTGAGAATTTATGAGTAAGATAAAATATATTAACTCATTTTTATGACCAAACCAAAACGGCTAAGGGAGGAGGAATTACTGGACGTTGCCACAATTATATATTTCATTGAAGAACAATGATTCATGTAAAAACAAGTAGCAACGTTTTACGTTTTGGTTATGGTTATGATTTATTTAATTTTATTAATTTACAATAATATCCAACACCACGAAGTTCCGGTGACCCTTCGGTCAGCACCCAGCACACCTCCGTCCCGGAGATCCCTACAAGTTGAGCACTCAACTATGCTCTAAGAGACCTCTGCTCTCTCAACCTAAGACAACCTCCAGCGAGTGGTTCGCCCGCCCGAAGTACCATAAGCATATCTTAGCCGCACACGGCCCAATACAGGTAACCGCCTTGTCTAACGGCTCCTATAGACGTCATCAAGACGAACTACGTAGACTTTGATCCCTTCATAAGGATACGTAGGCACCTAGGTCCTCACCTAAGGACAAGTCCCCCAAAATTACGACCCCTTGCGGTCCTTATTTACAAATTAAAATTGTCTGAACTAAAATCGATAATTACACAATTCATTCTCTTTTTTGAATTTGAAATTTAAAAATCTATAAATTAAAGTTTGTTGTACGTTCCACCAACGTTGCTACTTCAATTGTTGAGCTTTTTATTTTGATTATGGTCACTAATAAGTGGCTATATTATTTCTCAAGGTATTTTTTTTTCATTATGCTATCACAAGAGGAAAAAGCATTTCATACTGATAGCCGTATGCTATTATCAATTTAAAATTTAGATAGTTAATGATGGTGTAATCTAATTTTCAACATCATTCGAGGTTCATCTCAATTTTCTTAATTAGCCACATTCTTATTAGCTTGTGAAAATCCATATCTCCTTTATTTGATTCTATACACGGATAAGTCACATCAATATCTCTATAGTCTTATTAAAAAGAGAATTGCCTAGAGAAACTAAAATTATCCACCTTTAAATGCATTCTAATTTGTACTACGAGGTAAAGTTGGATCAAGTATAAATTTTTTTCTTTAATTTTATGTGATTTTTTAAAATTATTTATATAATATTTTTTTAACAAGGACTTATAGTAATAGAACTTACCATAAATAAATTAGAAATGAAATTGTTATTAATATTAACAATGACCTACTATAAATAAATTATGGACTTAATTGTTATCAATATTGACAAATAGTATGTTAATTATTTATTACAAGGCTATTTGTTAATATAATTACAATTTGGTCAATAATTCATAAAGGTGTCAAAATGGATTAGACTCTACGGGCCAACAAATTTACTCCTAAAAAATATACAAGGCCTAGCTAGTGAATTTCTAGCCCTAGTTAAAAATCGGCCAACTCAATCCAATCATAAAAAGAATAGAGCTAAATCGGGCTAGGAATAGACCGAGCCAGACTAGTCCATTTTTTATTTTATATATTTTTTTAATATTTATATATTGAATTAATTTTAAGATTTTTATTTTAATTCAAAATTTTTTAGAACTATATTAAGCATTTATATATTAAATTTGTACTTTAATTCAAATTATATTAAGCATTTTGGGTTTTTATTTAATTTATCATATTACTTTGGTTTATATTTTATTAATATGTCCTATTATTTGGGTTTTAAATGAAAATAAATATTATACTATAAACTATTATGTAATTATTTAATAACTAAAAATATTATTTAAAAAATAAAATAATAGGTTAGCTCATCTCAATCTTAAGCCCTAATAGGATTGGGTTGAGCTGAAAAAAGTTTAACCCTAATTAAAAATGGGCCAATCCAGCCCTAATAAAATAAAGTCAAAGTGGACTACAACCAGATCAAACTAGCCTGTTTTAACACCTCTAATAATTCATTCATGGTACAAAAAGGTAGGTAACCTCTCAAAATATATTAGATTGGATATATTAGTAGCTGTATTTTTGCCAAAATATCAGCACTATTGTTTCCCTTTCTATGGATATGATAAAGTTTTACCTGAGTGATCTGAAGTAACAAGGACCTGCAATGATCTATAGGTGACAGGTAACATTGTTCAAAATTAAGATTGATGACAATATGAAAATTTGCTTTCCCTTAATTTTAAATGAGTGCACAATTGATATAGCCATTTTTAATCACAACAATAAAGCCCATAATTCAACAAGTAGGCTATCACCAACACCTATATTAAAGTCATTTTTAATCACAACTATATGGCCACTGGAATCCCTAGAGATCCCTCCAGCAGTAGTGATGACACCATGTTTAATTAGATTATGTATAGGGATGGCAATGGGTAGGGTCTGGTTAGGATACTGGATATCTGCATTCCCCGTCTTCGGCCCCGGTAGTCAATATTTTCTCCATCCTCGGACTCGTCCCCGATCGGGTATGAAATTTGAGACCCGTCCCCGGACCCATCGAATACTTAGATCGTCAGACCCGGCCCCGGACCCGGAAAATTTACTCTTTTTTCTGCAAAATTTGCTACTTTCATCACAAGTATTAAACACACATTCATAAATTTAATTATTTCTAAATTTAAGAAAAACAAACTTCAAACACACAATTTGATACGATATATAATATATTTTTATTAAAATATTTTTATATATATTATATCACCGGGTCCGGGTCTGGGGTGAATACACCCTTATCCGTCCTCGAACCCAGACTTTGACCCGTTAAAATCTTCAGACCCGGACCCAAACCCATTTTTTAATACCCGGACCCAGACCCAACGGGTAAATTTAATGGGTACCCGTTGGGTCCGAGTAAGATTGCCATCCCTAATTATGTATGAACCATAGCATAAACCAACCTTCGGGAGGGGGATTACACCTAACATGACAAATAAAAGGAGTAGAGCTCATTTTTGGCATAAATAGCAAGATGGAAAATATCCCATGCATTTTAACAAATTTAGAAAATGACATATAATTAAAGATTTTAAATATTAAATATAATATTGTAATACCCCGGAAATTTTTGAGGATTAAAGAATGATTTATTCAAAAAATTTGAGGATTTAAGAAGGATTTATTCTGGGGCTAGAAATTAAAATCATAAAAGAATCTAGGAAAAATTATGAAAGTTAAGGGAAACCGGAAAGGAACCGAGAAATTTTTCGAAATTTCAAGTAAAATAAAAGATGAAAGAAAGAAGTAAAAAATAATTTTTTTGGGATTAATTTAGGACCTAAGAAATTAGAAACCTAAAATAAATAGGAGTGGGAACTAAATTAAAATATTATTAGTTATTGTTTATATAGTTATTAATTAATTAATTAATTTATTTTATACTATTTTCATATTTTATTATTATTATTAATATATTAATTATTAAAGAAAATAAAAGAGCAAAAGAGAGAGGGAGGGGGCTACGGGGAAGAAGGAGAAGCAAGGAAGAAAAGAGAAGGAAAGGAGAGAGAGGGAGAGAGAGAGAGAGCTAGGGCTTGGAGGTGGGAGGAGATCCGGAGGGAATCTCGCCGGAATCCGGTGAGCCGGAGTTGGAGGAGGAGCCGGAGATCATCCTCGTCATCTTCCTCGTCTCAATCTCTCGAGTTAAGGTTGGTATAACGCCCGATTCTCTCCAAGTCCCCATTTTCTTCATTTTTCTTTATTTTTGGAATTGAGTTGAGAATCCGAGTTTGGGCGGATACATGGGTAGAATAATGTTTCTAAAGTGTTCTAGAACACTCATCGGGGTTAGGATTCGAGGCTAGATCGTTGGATTTGGCCGGATTCGAAGTTGGAAGAGTTTGGGGTTTATAAAACCCATTTTTCCCAATTTTGAATGATCAACGATTCGGCGACGAATCGGAGTTGGATTTGAGTTGTAGGACTTCCTAAATGTAGTATATATGTAGGTGAACAAAACCTGTGGGGTGCGGAGTCGAAGCCGGGGGCGGAAGGGGGCCGGAACGGGCCCAAACCAGCCCACAGCACAGCAAAAAATTGCTGTGATGCGAGCTGGCGCTATAGCGCAGCTCTCGGGTGTACCAAGAGCTGCTGGGCAGCAACTCGGCGCTATAGCGCCAGAATCGGCGCAATAACGCCCGGCCTCTGCCCAACATGCCCAAAACTCATTTTTAGCCAACCCGGGGTGTCCGAACTTCCTACTTTCAATCCTAAACTTCTTAGAACACCACCAGCCATGTTTTTAAGGATCAAAATCATTCCAAATGTCTTCTTGTCCCTCAACAATAGAAACTTACGGAGTAAACTAAGTCCAACTTCTTGAATTTCGACCTTAAACAGTCATAACCTTTAGGCAACCTTAAGTGGGATAAATTGGAGGTATATTGAGGTTTAGAAACTAGATTTCTTAGAACCTAAGTAGGAACACAAGTTGATTTAAAATGCTTAGACCTTCCTAAAATTAGGATTCCATCCAACCAAGCTAGATAAGCTCCCTTAGATGTGAATACAAGTTAGATAGAGGTCTAATACTCAAATCCAATTATGTGAAACACTCAAGTAGAGTGTTATATATTCGAGTAAGTCAAGTGTCCGAGGAAGGATACGCATAAGTCGGGATAGAGAAGTCCGATAAGACCAAGAGCTTGACTCTGTGGCAACCATGGACTACACGTGAGAAAATGGAGAGATAAATAACAAATTAAGCTTAAGTAATAACCTTAATGAAGTAAATGTTGTTCTTATAGGAACAACGATGCGCAATAGAATGCAATAGAACCTCCGAGGAGACTAAAGCTACAAGAGAGGATTGCATGGAAGGTTGGCCAAGGTGAGGGTTCTTCCATCTCTGCTCCTCGGGTTGTATGCTTATGTGAATTACATGAGTATGTACATTCTCTGCTTGTCTGGTATCACTACAAGAAAAAATTGATTTAGCTACGGAAATTAGCTAGGGAAAATTTCCTTAGCTAATCCCTCGCTAATTAGCTATGGATTAGCTAGGGAAAAAAATCTCTAGCTAATCCCTAGCTAATTAGCTAAGGATTTATCCCTAGCTAGTTTGTTAAAAAGTTTGGCGCGAAAATGCGGGAAAATTTAGCTACGAATTTGCTACGGATTTCCCTAGCTAATTAGCTAGGGAAAAATCCGTAGCTAATCCCTAGCTAATTAGCTAGGGAAAAAAATCCCTAGCTAATTAGCTAGGAAAAAAAACCCTAGCTAATTAGCTACGGATTAACTAGGGAAATAATCCCTAGCTAATTTATTATATGTAAATATATAAAATGTTTTACATTAATAAATCAAAAAGTGATAAATGGCCTAGTGGTTGGTGTAAGTGTTACCATCCATGATATTCTGTCTTCGAGTCCTCCTAGGACCATTTTTCAGAAATATAAAGTGGTCGCCGGAGGCTGGTGGAGGAGGTTGCCGGAGGTGGAGGAGGCCGTCGGCGGCCGTCGTCGACCGTCGCCGGAGGACGGTGGAGGAGGTCGTCGGCGGCAATTGTCGGAGGGGGTGATTTAGCTAGGGATTAGCTACGGATTAGCTAGGGATTAGCTACGGCTTAGCTAGGGATTAGTTACGGATTAGCTAGGGAATTTAGCCAGGGAATTTAGCTAGGGATTGGCTACAGATTAGCTACCCTAGCTAATCCTATTTTTTCTTGTAGTGTATGTGTTAGCTAGAGATATAGAATGTTAAAAGAATGAAAGAATTAGAAAATAGGTTGTGGAAAGTAGCTTGGATAGGAAGACATAGGAGTAGAGTATAATTGTTTGCTATGACTGGTGTTTTACAAATCCAACTCACACACTCCGGAGGCATGATGAATATTTTATTAAATATTTTCCCACGACGGTGGCAAGAGTCCTTGTACGGAAGGACTAAGCTTTTATTTTGAAAACTCGTCACGACGGTGACTTAAATTATAATCATGCAAAGGGAGTTATTGGTGGGTTTCAGATTTGATTATACTAGCGATGTGATACATCGACTAGAACAACGTCAGATGGCACTTTAGACCTCAATTTTATAATCACCATGACGATGGTCATTGCCCTATCCTGGAAATAGGCTCAGAAAGGTTTATATTGCTATGATGATAGTTTGAGGCTCAGAGAGTGCATCTGGACGGGTATATGAGTTATATCCTGTTGAGGATACTTGTACATATTAATAAGGAGAAGAATTGTTGATCCTTCGGGAAAGATACAAAGAATCCTATTAATATGGGAGACTAAGGTAAGGAGACACGAGAGGAACCTACGGGTGAACCGTGAGCCTAACCTAGTAAAAGAGAAACAATCCTGTGGAGTTGGTCCAGGGTGTGTCAGTGGCCATGCTTCGAGACGTCGTGTCGTGCTTGCCATGTGGCCTGGTTGGGTAATGGACGAGTAGGCTCAAGCTATTGCCCCACAGTAAGGGGTCAGGACGTGCCACGTGGTGGCTATGCGTCAGTTGTTTGATAGATAGAAGTTGATTGTGTTTGATTAACAGAATTGTCACGAGTTGACCAGTACCCAAGTGAATGGGTTAAGTATGTTTTGCCACGTGGTGGCCAGTAACCCGAGTGCACGGGTTCGACGTAAAAAAGCCACGTAGTGGCTAGTAGATACCCCAAAGTGGGGGAGATTAAGTAGATGTATGTTATAGTATCTGTCTGTGTGTACAAATTGTCTGTGTTTGCATATAATTGTTGATTGTGCAGTGTAGTGGTAACGTACAGGACTACGTCACCACGCGTCTTGTTGATTCAACCATGCTGAACGTGAGAAGACCGGTAGGTAAAAGCCGGCACTATGTTACTTGTTACTTGCTGATTGATGACGTGGAATAAATTGCTACATGCTTATATCTCTTAAATGCATGTGAGTGTTTGGGTGAAATTTCTGTTATTGTGTGATCACCAAGAATGCATGCTAACTCACAGTAATTAGTTGTTTGTGCATGTGGTTGTGTATAACTCCCAGTCCCAGCGGTAAGGTACCCGCCTTAAGCCGGGGATGGGAGAGTCCTCACTGAGTCGCGTGGTTAAGACTGACACCTCATTTTTACTACACAGAGACAGGTTAAGTACAAGTGGAAGAAGTCTCGGTGGAACGAGGGTTGAGCAACACTTTTCCAAGACCCACAACTTGTTCATGTGGGTGAATAAAGTGAAATTGTAATTTAATTTACTTTATTATTGTGTCATAAAGTAAAGGGTAGACGTACCCAATTAGATTGTATTATTAAATCTAGAACTGTCAGCTTTACACACCTTAAAGATCAGGATTTATTTTACTGCGATACAGGGAAAATTTGTTTTCAAAATGTATATATATATACATATATCTGTTGCATGTGAATAGGATAGGCAGCATCTTCGGATGTGTAGCCAGTACACAGGTTATATATATACTATGTGTGTTTCCTATATCTATATCCTGAAGCGGCACTGGCCGTGGATTTGCTTGCCTAGGATAGGCCACCATTTCGGTGTAGCCATGATATTATACTGCATGTGGATGTATTTTCAATAATAGATATTCTGTCAATTAGGTGATAAGGCTTACAAGCATAGAGATATTCCTTGTGTCTGTGCCGGTCACGGTCCTCTAAACGGGGGTCGTGACAAATAATTTCCTTATGTTAAATCATTCTAACAAATCAAAAGAAAATATCCCATGCGATGTTTTGTCATTGGAAATCAGTGAGCAGAGGGCAACATCTTTATCTCTGTAACTAATTATAGAATAACTATAACGTCAAGCAATATATTAATATTTGAAATATAGTTTGGGGGTTGTTTCATTGTTTAGTATATGCATTATACGTACTTTTATTTTTCTCTTTATCTTATTTGTGTGTTTGTCTGTATATGCCCTCACTCATTTCAAATAGGTTTTTTTTATTTGTTTACACTGCTCAACATCCCAAAGTTGAGCGTTTTAAATTTGTATTTAAAATGTCTACCATGGACAATAATGGGTTAGTGTTCATGCAGCTTCATTAATGTGTTTTGTGCTTATTTATTTCATTCTTCAAATTACTTGAACTTTACCCCAACATCCATTTGGGAGACAGTACTGTCTATCTCCTACGTGCTGTAATACGCCGGAAAATTTCGAGAATTCTAGAATGATTTATTTCGGGACTAGGAATTAAAATTCTAAAAGGAATATAGAAAAAATGTGAAAGTTAAAAGAAACCAGAAAGAAATTTTTTTTCAAAGATTGTAATACCCGATAAAATTTTTTGAAGTTTAAAATAAAATAAAAGGGGAATAAAAGAAGTAGAAAATAATTTTTAGGATTTAATTCAGGACCTAAGAAATTAGAAACCTGAATTAAATAGGGAAAGGAATTAAATTAATAATATATCTTTATTATTTTTAAGTGATTATATTTATCTTATTATCTATTTTAAAAAGAAAAAAAGAGAGGGGATTTAATTAAAAATGTACATTAGTTATTATTTATTTAATTATTAATTAGATTTTTTAATTATATTTAATTAGTTATTAGTTATTTATTTAATTATTTTATTTATTTTAATTAATTTTTAAAGAGGGGGAGCCGTGGGTGTGATAAAAGAAACAAAGAAAGAGGAAAAGAAAGAAAAAGTGAGAAGAAGAGAGAGAGAGAGAAGAGAGATAGAGAGAGAGAGGGAGGAGTGGACGGAGAAGAAGAAGGGGAAGAGGGAGGAAACGTCGCCGGAAAACTCACTGGAGAGAGCTAGCCGACGCTGGGAAAACTCATCGGAGCTCGGTTACAACATCTTCTACACCTCCCACCAATCGAATCAAGGTTGGTAACCCCAATTTCATTTGAAACCCTCAGTTTCTCAATTTTTAGGAATTTCTTCGATTCACCTTCGATTGAGACCTAGAAAGTGTTCTTGAACACTTAGTTGGGGTAGGAATCGAGATTTTGTTCTCGGGTTTACCCAAATTCGAATTTGGAAGGATTTGAGGTTGAAATTATAATTATTTTCAATTTGGGGAAATTGTTGATAATTAGGATTGAACTTGGATTTGAGTAAATAGGCTTGGATTGACATTATTAAAATTATATGGTTGAAATATTAGCTGAAGAAGACCCGTGAAGAGCTGGCCCGAGGTTACTAAGGTTGAACCTTGACGTTAATGTACCGGGTCCCTACTCGGGTTGCCCAAATACACTTTAAGGGTGATGTTGAGGGCTCCAAACCTCTTCTCTTCAATCCTAAACACCCTAGAACACTCCTAAACATGTTTTTGAGGATTAAATCACTCCAAGTACCTTCTTGTTTCTCGAGGATGGAAACTTGCAGAACAAATTTGGTCTAACTTCGTGAATTTCAATCTTATCCTTTCATAACATCTAAGAAACCTTAAGTGGGATGAATTGGAGGTATATTGAGGTTTAGAAACTAGATTTCTTAGAACCCAGGTAGGAACCCAAGTTGATCAAAATGTTTAGACCTTCCTAAAAATTAGGATTCCTTCCAACCAAGCTAGATAAGCTTCCTTATGCAAATACAAGTTAGTTAGAGGTCTAATACTCAAATCCAAGTATGTGAAACACTCAAGTAGAGTGTTATATGCGAGTAAGTCAAGTGTCCAAGGAAGGATACGCATAAGTCGGGATAGACAAGTCCGATAAGACCAAGAGCTTGACTCTGTGGCAACCATGGACTACACGTGAGAGTAATGGAGAGATAAGTAACAAGTTAAGCTAAGTAAATCTTAATGAAGTAAATGTTGCTCTTATAGGAACAACGGCACGCAAAAGAGTGCAACAGGAACTCTGAGGAGACTAAAGTCACAGGAGATGATTGCATAGAAGGTTGGCCAAGGTGAGGGCTCTTTCATCTCTACTCCTAGGGTTGTATGCTTATCTGGATTACATGAGTATGTATATTCTCTGCTTGTCTGATATGTGTTAGCTAGAGGTATAGAATGCTAAAAGAATAAAAGAACTAGAAAATAGGTTGTGGAAAGTAACTTGGATAGGAAGACATAGGAGTAGAGTGTAATTGTTTGCTATGATTGGTGTGTTACAAATCCAACTCATACATTCCGGAGGCATGATGAGTATTTTATTAAATCTTTTCCACGACGGTGGCAAGATTCCTTGTACGGATGGACTAAGCTTTTATTTTGAAAACTCGTCACGACGGTGACTTAGATTATAATCATGCAAAGGGAGTTATTGGTGGGTTTCAGATTTGGTTATGCTAGCGATGTGAGACATCGACTAGAACAACGTTGTATGGCACTTGAGACCTTAGTTTTATAATCACCATGACAATGGTCATTGCCCTATCCTGGTAATAGGGTCAGAAAGGATTTATATTGCTATGACGATAGCTTGAGGCACAGAGAGTGCATCTGGACGGATATTTGAGTTATATCCTGTTAAGGATACTCGTCCATATTAACAAGGAGAGGAATTGTTAATCCTTCGGGAAAGATACAAAGAATCCTATTAATATGTGAGACCAAGATAAGGAGACACGAGAGGAACCTACGGGTGAACCGTGAGCATGATCTTGTAGAAAAGAAATTGATCACCCTGTTGAGTTGGTCCTGGGTGTGTCAGAGGCCATGCTTTGAGACGTCGTGCCGTGCCCGCCATTATGGCCTGGTTTGGTAATGGACGAGTGGGCTCAAGCTATTGCCCTGCAGTGAGGGGTCAAAACGTGCCACTTGGTGACTATGGATCAGTTGCTTGATAGATAGAGGTTGATTGTTTTTTATTAACAAAATTGTCACGAGGTGACTAGTACCCAAGTGAATGGGTTAAGTATTGTTTCATTAACAGGATTGTCACCAGGTGACCAGTACCTAAGTGAATGGGTTAAGTATGCTTTGCCACGTGGTGGCTAGTAACCCGAGTGCACGGGTTCGAAGTAGAAAAGCCAAGTAGTGGCTAGTAGATACCCCAGAGTGGGAGAGGTTAAGTAGATGTATGTTATATTATCTGTGTTTGCATATGATTGCTGATTGTGCAGCGTAGTAGTGACGTACAGGATTACGTCACCACAACGTCTTGATTGATTCAAGCATGCTGAACGTGAGAAGACCGATAAGTAAAAGCCGGCACTATATGTTATATGTTTACTCGTTGAGTGATGAAGTGAAATAAACTGCTGCATGTTTATATATGTCAAATGCATGTGAGTGGTTGGGTGAAATATCTGTTGTTGTGTGATCACCAAGGATGTATGCTAATTAACAACAACTAGTTGTTTTTGCATGTGGTTGTGTATGACTCTCATTCCCAGCGCTGTGGTACCCGCCTTGCGTCGGGGATGGGAGAGTCCTCACTGAGTCGCGTGGTTAAGACTCACACCTTATTTTTACTACACAGAGACAAGTTTAGTACATGTGGAAGAAGTCTCGGTGGAACGAGGGACAAGCAAAACTTTCCAAGACCCACAACTTGTTCATGTGGGTGAATAAATTGTAATTGTAATTTAATTTACTTTATCATTGTATCATAAAGTAAATGGTAGACGTACCCAATTTGATTGTATCACTAAATCTAGAATTGTCACCTTCACACACCTTAAAGATCAGGATTAGTTATATTGCGATACAGGGAAAACTCGTTTCCAGAATATATTATATATACATATATCTGTTGCATGTGAATAGGATAGGCAACATCTTCGGATGTGTAGCCAGTACACAGGTTAATATTATGTGTGTTTTCCTATATCTATATCCTGAAGCGGCACTGGCCGTGGATTTGCTTGCCTAGGATATGCCACCATTTCAGTGTAGCCATGGTATTATAAATGCATGTGAATGTATTTTTCAATAATAGATATTCTGTCGAATCAGGTGATAAGGCTTACAAGCATAGGGGGTATTCCCTGTGTCTGTGACGTCACGGTCCTCTAAACGGGAGTCCGTGACACGTGCAGAGGTTTATAGACAAACAGCGAGTACTGAGCTGTTGTATCCTGAGGTACGCGTCTGAATACCCCTGCAACCGGTGATATATCAATATCAACCCGTTGGATGCGTGAATTACCTTAAAGATAACGAGATATCAGTGCCTCAGTCCGGTACCGCACATTTGAATTATTCTCTAACAAATTTAAATTTTCCTATTTTTGGTGTTTATTTTTATTTTTAGGTTGTTGTTCCAATAAATTTAAGGTAATTCATGGCTATTCCCTAAAATTAGCAAATGAAAAATAAGAATATTGGGGAATAAGTATTTGAGTTCTAGTTGGTGAACTACTCAATATATATATATATATATATATATATATATATATATATATATATATTTGGTATCATGATTTATTTTGTGAGCTTATAAATCTTTTTATTATATTTAATAGGTCACTAATTCTGAGATATATTTGTAAAAAAATTTTACTATATATAATTCTAAGATACCAAAGTATATAATATACATAGCATATTGTTTTGAAGTATTGGTATACTCTTAGTTTTGTTATGTTATTTTAGAGAGATGCAACAAATTAAATTGTTTATTTTTATGAGATTATTTCATATATTTATTTATGGATATTTCTCATATATAGTTTTTATGAGATTTTAATTTCACAATGAATTTGCATAAATTGATATTATGCAAAAGTGCATGGCTGATTCTCTCTCAAAATGAAGGTAAGAGTTATTTATGATAACTTTGTTAATAGTGGGGGCAAGAAAATATTTTCTTGAAATGACACATTTTTAATTAGTCTATAATTTTATTTGTGCTAAGAGGTTTTTTATTAAAACAAATGTGGTACTATGAAAAATTTTCTGGAGTAAATTAATTTTCATAGAATCACATATATTGCCACCATGTGTTCGTTATAAAATATAATTTTGGGTTAATCATTAAATTAATGTTAAATCCAAAACTTATATTAATTTCGAAGGCCAAATAATGATCATAAAATATTATAATTTTATGACAAGGTTTTTGGCATGTATTTGGTAGTCATATATTTTGACATTATTTAAATATTTCATATTTCTTAGAAAATAAAACATATTATTTTTATAATAATAAGGGGGAAGAAATTTATGTATACTATTGTTATAAAAGTAAAATGGAATATTTTGGCTCATATTTTGGGTTCATGAAAAGGTTTTAAAACCATTCTATTATATTTATTATAAGCCAAGTTATATTCTATATAATTGTGAGTTAATGAATATTTATAGTTTTAATATTTAGAAGAGTAATAGAATTATTCCATAAAATTTCATTAAGTGGTAAAAGTTTTTAAAGCTTTTAGAAGATGAAATGTTGTAAATTTTCATGGAATGTGAAAGCTTTTATAAGCTTATATTGTCATGACCCGTTTCGGACGTCCGTGACCGGCACGGGAGGTAGGATTTCTCCTATCCCGTAAGCCTCTAATCCCTGATTAATATTTATACATGTCAATACTACCCATTTCTAATACAAACAATATATATATTATATGGTCATCCATTTCCGTGACCTAAGTAGTTCGCAATCCACAGTTCGCTCAACACCGCTTCAGTCTATTATATACACATATTCACTCACACATACATATAGTTTACATATTGATCACGCGCTTCAATGCGGGTGATCTATCCTATTCAGATGCAGAAGTCTTGTATCCAGTCATACATATATTCAATCACACACTTGCATATAGTTTACATATTGATCCACACGCCTCAATGCGTGCGATCTATCCTAGTCACATGCGTAAGTCATATTTTCATACAAACAGGTATTCAACCACACATACATATAATTTACATATTGATCCACACCTCAATGCGTGTGATCTATACTATTTACATGCGGAAGTCATATACATATATACAAATGATATATACTATATCATAGCCTATATTCCGAACACCAATACCTATCTTTAACCTGTATGAAGCCGACAATACTAGAGTTCGAGTATAACATATATATACACAGCAATTGATATGTACAAAGCTACGCCAAAAAAGGATTTATATATATACACCACAACATAATTACATAACCAAAATAACACCGACGCGGACTAAGCGTGCGGTCTTCAGATCTGTCCGTCTCCTTGAGAAGAAGTGGACGCGTTCCCGACGCCTGAACCTCCTGTATCTGAAACATGTAAACAGAGGGGTGAGTCGAACAGACTCAGTGACGAACTCCCCCATCCTTGCGTAGCAGCGGGTACCACTACAACTGGGGGAAGGGAGCAACCACAACCACATGCGCATGAAACGGATTTATATTGCGACCTTTAATATGATCAGGTAGTGAATATATCATATTTGCAATAATTATCCTAATTCATGCTTTTAAACGTAATTATTACTCCGCACGTAAATCAATCACAAATATATATCATATGGTTCCATGGATAACACATACTTGTACACGTAGGCATTCACTTTCTGTCTCCCGCATTGTGCTAAGAGAAATACTGGCCCGAAGGCAATCTCTGTTTGAACCTAGTTGATCACACTAGGAACTTTCTGACTCCAAGGCATGCTTAGAGTAATAGCCGGCAACTTGTCTGACATCGGTTAACCAAGGTAATGGCCACTATGTGGCATGCTTACTGACGACATAATCCCGTCTGTCCGACCAGGATGACCGACTCGATCTACCCGGACTAACCTAAACCAAGCTCAACTAACATTTTTAAACCTTGAAGGACGCTCTATGAATAACTAATTGAATATTATACGTGTTTATTAGTTAGGCCTAGTTTCCCCCTTTTTGATTTGCAACACTCTCACTCACACTTAACAACCTATGTTCAGTTTCCTCAACATATCATATGAACAAGATCTTAACAGTGACGATCAATGTGATTGGTTTCTAATGTTACTAAAGCCCAGTGAACCACATTATCACCTATTCACTTGAACCTAAACAAATGAGCACATATTCAGTTCACATGTTCACTGTTTACTTACTAACCATACATACATAACGCAAACTCATTCAGATAATTATATTTCATATAATAATTGCGTAAAATAGAACAAACCACATTTTCATGTAGTCATCCAACCCTATGGGGCAGGGATGGGAGAGCCCTTCACCTTGCTGGCCCTCCTGATCAGTCCTCGGAGTACCTGAAGCTCCAATTACTCTGTGGTGCCCTATACACATGTACTTAAGAAATTTAGAAACGTATAACTAAGCATCTACCATGCACGTGTCATGCTAATGCTCATGCACCCTCTAGATATTTCCAAGAACTATATATTTAGTTCGTTACGTCGTCTTATTTGCTCTTTTTGAAAGTCCAGAATGTCTTATACTTGACTTTCACACTTTCGAGTCATTTAGAACCTCTAGAAGCTTAGGGTTAGAGATTCTCATTTATCTAAACTTCACTTCATGTGTTTATAAGAGCATTTAACTAATAAAGGAATAAGTTCACGTCTCAAAGAGCCTTAGCTTACTCATTCCACCGTTTCCCCTTATTTGCCGAGTAAGAGTTCAACCACTACCCCTTTAATTATATATAAAAATATAATTGGGTATAAGTAGATCCTTGGAACCAATTTAGCTAGTCTTAGGTGTCCACCACGGACTAGGCCAATGTGTCCAGCCCACAGCACAGCTCCTTACTGTACGGTGGCTTGGTATATCGCCTCTTTTTCACCGGATTGGGTTCCGCTTGTTAAGGTAATTACCCAAGCTTTATTCCCTTATATATTTCCAGTAATTACAACACTTATACTACTCCAATCCAAGTCTATTCATGCATCAAACTAGCAAATTCGAATTTTAGAGCAATTTTCTAACCCAATTTTCATGATTTCCATACCCGGTTAATTCCTACGATTTAGCTTGATTCTGAACCTCCCTAAGCATTCAATAACACCTACAAGCTCGAATTTATCCCCGGAATGTCCCAATTGGAAGTATTTGAAGATTTCCTAAAATCCCTAAAATTGGAGAAATTGGGGTTTTGAGAGATTGGGACTTTCTTACCTTATTCTAATCGGATAGAAGGTTGGTGGAGGTGGTAGAAGGATTACGATCACCTTCTCCGGTGCCGGAGTGTCTTCTCCGGCGTATTTTCGGCCAAACCCGCCGTGCTCGTGCTCTCTCTCCTTCTCGGGTGCATCTCGCTCGTGGTCTGCTTCTGCCTTTTTTTTTTTTTTTTTCTGTTTTAGTGAGTGGCTGAATGGGGGTCACGGTTTGGCCCCCATTTATTTTAATATGGCTGGAAAAAAATGTTTAGCGGTTAAATACTCTTTTTCCTCCATCCTTTTAATTCCCCTTTTCTTTTAGGTCCTAAAAAGAAATTTTAAAATTCCATTTCTTTCCCTTCTTCATTTTTTTAAACCCTTTAATTTAATTTATTTTTCTATCAAAAAGAAAAATAAATTAAATAAAAATGATAATAATTAAATTAAATATCTCGAATATTACATATATGTGATGAAGCATGAAAAATATTAGAGGTGTGTTTAGTGAAATATTTTGAGAAAATATTTTTAAATAATGAGAATTCACTTTATAGTGAATAAGTGTGCACACACATATATATATATATACTTGTGAAAAATAATTTTATAATTGTGGATTTTGCGATATTTTCACAAAATGAATTTAAAAATTCATATGTGATATTTTATAAGTGCAACAAGAATATTATATTTTGGGTGAACAAAGAAATTGTGAAATTTTTGTGAAAAGGCACAAAAACCATCAATATTGGGGGTATATAATTTTGTGGATACACAAACTAAGTTGACCAAAGTTTTTGACGGTATATTATTTTATTAAAAATTGCTATGCAATTTATAATGGGAATTACATAGTTCATATTTTAAAACTAAGTTTATTGTGAATATGTGACCCAATGATATTGTGAGATTAAACATATATTTATGGTGATTAATTTATTAAATTGATGATACCATCTCAAATTAGAGATGATAATGTGTTTAATTTAATTTAATAAGCACTTGGTGCTAATTAAATATTTTTATTGTACAAAGAGGTACAATAATAATTAATTTGTGGTCACATTATTGAGTTTGAAAAGTTCCTTAAATGGATTAATGTTTTACTTTATTGACTAATATTATTATTTGGTAGAAGAATATATTGAAAAATATATTTTACGAATTTTGGGATACCTGCCAATAATAATAATTGAATTTTTTTGAGCCAATAATATTTGATCACTTATTGTGATGAATACCGTCATGACTAGACTCTTTGAATTGTGTTTTTCTGAAACTATAGATATAGTCAAAGAATCTGGTTTGTACATCGAGGGGGATGAATCTATATAAGCCTGTATGGATTAAAAGCAACCTATGAGGATACCCTACCTTGTGATTAGAGATACTAAGAACTTGGTTCAAAGGGACAAATGAATTATAGAGTGGCTGCTGAAATGCACATTTATAAGAGTTTCAATTCTTTGTTTCATCCTTTTGGTGTAGTGGATTTTCCTGCAATGATATGTGAGGTTGAGTTTTTCAAAAACTTTTAATGAAGTCTGTAGCTCTATAAGAGTGGGGTATCTTAATTGCAGGAATACCCTTGACAGAATTCACCTATTTGAATGTAACGGAGTGGGGCCACTCCTATGAGAATATAAAAGGGCATATATTCTTGAAACACATTCAAGAAACAGGGTGCGCACACGGCCGCATAATGTGCGGGCTAGAGCTCATATATTGCACCTGGATTATTATGTGCATGATATATGTTTTGTCTCCCTTAAGCAGTCATAGTTCAAGGCGAATACCACTATTGGCTCTGGATCAAGATATATATTTTTGCTAAATATAGATTCAAGACAATTTAACTATCTATATTATGCATAATAATATGTCTCTACCCAAATGTAAAAACTAAAGTATAAAAATATGTGTGTTAATTTACAATAATAAGTGGGGGATTGTTGGATATTTTATAAATTAACTAATTTAATTAATAATAATATAAGTTACAAATCATTAAAGCTTATAAATGTACAGTACTGTTGCAACATCAATGTGGCTGGAGGTTTTTTATCCCTTAATTATCTTTATTACACTTTATTAGCTACAATTATGAGGTAACAGATTCTTACTTATAAATATGATAGCCAGACATTTGGAAATGATTTGGTAAGCATATTGAGAAGATATACACATAAGAAAAACATTCTCACGGGAATAGAAAATATTTTGGGTAAAATATTTGTTTTGTGTGTGTTATTTGGGTAGAGAAAGGTGTGGGAGACAGAGTCCTGTCTACCTCCTACGTGCAGAGGTTGTAGACAACAGGTGAGTACTGGACCTGGAGGTAACGCGTCTCAGTACCCCTATACCAGGTGATATAGCAAAATCAACTAGTGGGAGGTGTGAATTACCTTAAAGATAACGAGATACCCGTGCCTCAGTTCGGTACCACGCATTTTATTATTTCTATAATAAATTTACATTTTCCTATTTTTGGTGTTTATTCTTATTTTCAGGTTGTTGCTCCAACAATTTTAACTATTTGTTGAGAATTAGGACATAGATTTATGTTTTGTAAAGAATTCAAGAAAGGGAGATGATGACGTTGACGTGATCTCATAATAGGGAAGAAGCTTACCATAGTGGTGGGCTATAAACTGGTTAGAAGGTCCATAATTATGTAGAAAATGGAGATTTTGTGAATTACTTTTCATAAAAATGGATTGCGATGCCTCAAACATGATATATTTGTACATTTTATGTGAGAATTGTACAATAAAGTAAATATCTAATTGCTGTCTTTATGTGAGAGTCACTATAGGGTTTGATTAATTTAAATTTTGTAAATGTTGGATATATTGGGGTCTTCGGGACTAAATATCTGCCCATGTTGAAGTCCGATTGGGTCAAGTGAGGATCCGTTGGAAAGATTGCAGAGAGACGAAGAGAACGAAACGAAAATGACTCTCATCGGAGGTCACACGAGCCCGTACTCGTGGCCCAAAGTGGGCTAGGTGATCATGATGGAAGTGAATATTTTGTTCACTTTCCAAGTCCCACATTGCTTGCGTCAATGATGGGAGCTCTCTCATCCTCCTATAAATAGGAGTGACTCCACCCCTTTCTAGTTGCTCATTCCATGTGTTGGAAAAGGGGGTCCTGTTTGGGAACCCCACTCAGTATAAGTTTTCTCTTTCTCTTGAGTCCTCTTCCGCGCATCAGTCGTGGACATGTGGCTCTACCTCTTGTAGGTAGAGTCCTCCGTTTGGCGCGGCCCTTTTCGGTGTTCGTCGATTGGAGGTCAGCCCTGGTGGAGCAGAGGCACTGGCAAGATCCAAGATTTTAGCAATGGCGTCCAGGTTAGTAGCTTCCGCAATATTTATTTTTGCTTGGATTTATTTTCGGTTTTTCATTTAGGTCCCTAGGTCGGGTCGGGTCATGTGGATCCGGGCCTTTCCCTACATTGGTATCAGAGCCTGGTTTATGCTAGTGCTCTGTTCTCCAGGGATTGATGAACCGAAAAGGGTTAGGAACATGTTTAGGTATTGTATGATTTTTTTTTATTTAAAACTTAGGAACATGCTTAGGTTCCTAGTTTTATTTAAATGTTTTAATTTTAATTTAAAACATGTGAAAATCATATATGTAGGGTAGGGTCCTATGATATTTTGAATTTAAATTATGTGTTAATTTATTAATTCAATATTCATTGTTAATCCATACCCTAAAACCTAGAAACATGTTTAGGTTCCCCTTTCAAAATTAAAGACCCTAATTTGCATGCATATATATATATATATATATATATATATATATATATATATTATTTAAGGTATGTGTGCCCTACGAATTAGATATATATATGTGAATGTATGCTACTGCTTTGGGGATGGGGAACGTTGACCGAAGAGATTGACCGGCAAAGCAGGTTGTCGACGGTGCCCGACCAGCGAAGGTCCGGCAGCCGTCGACGGTGGTTCTCCGGCGAGCGGCGCGGCAGCCGGCGGAGGTCCGGTGACCACCGCCGCCCGCGGGTCGCCGGTGAAGACGGAGGTCCGGCGATCTCCGCCGCCGAGGATTGCCGGTGACGGCAGAGGTCCGGCGACCTCCGCCGCCGAGGGTTGCCAGCCGGAGAGTCTCCGGCGATCGGCGCCGGCTGTCTGTTGACCGCCGGCGAGGTCAACTGTTGACCGTTGACCAGCGTTGCGAAATTTCTATCGCGCATAATTTCTCCGTTTTAGCTCCGATTTCGACGATTTTTGAGTCGTTTTTCTCGTTTTAGCGAGACGAATCCAAATATGGGGAGAAATTAGGGTGAATTGGAGTCTAAAGAGTGGATATGACCAACTCTTGACTTATTCACATACACAACCATAGAGAAGATTTAAGCGATTTGTGATCGTTTAAATTACCTTAAGTGTTTTACTCGAGTGGGAGCTAGGGGCAGCATGTGGCAAACCCATAACTCGATGTAAATGCTTATCCACGTGGGAATTTAAATAGTAAGTGACTACTATTTAATTGATCGTAAGCGTTGTAATCAAGTGGAAGTTCGAGGTCGTGCCTGTGGCGAATCGATGTTCTTCTTGATCGCTTACATAGTGGGAATCCAAAAGGGATTTTGAATAGTATGTGACTATTCTATGAAAATTGTTGAGTCAAGCAGTGAAAGGTGTACATATATAGGCTCTCTGTGTGATGAGAGTGGTTGACCCCACTTCTCGAATGTAGAGACTGACTATATCTACACTCGTCTTGCGTTGATTACAATTTTTAAGAGTTCTGTGTTGTGTAATAAGGAGCTGTGTAATTAGTGTCAACGTTTAGGATTGACTGATAATATAACTACAAAACTTGTAAGCGTAGATCACATTAGAGAGACCGGTTTGGTGACACTGTGGCCACCAAACTGAGGCAGCTTACAGTCAAGTTTGATGCTTCCAAAATGCGCTCTGACAAGAGCATGATAACGCATTTATGGGAGAAATCAAAATAATTTAGGAGTGTGAGTAAGCCTGAACACTACCCACTGGTAAACAGTGAGTTCAAACTGTTGCCATATCTCTTCCCTCCTATTAGGAGTGCATATAGGTCATTCCGACCTCCACTAATATCATCAAGTTTGTTGATGATATTAAACACCACCTAGTGCTATAGGATTGTTGGCATAAGGCTGTGAAATCTATCGAGCACGTAGCCTAAGTGGCTAAAGTTTCTTCGAGCTCTAGGCTCCAAGAACAAGGGCAATGGGTCCAAGAGATGTGGTGCTAGGAAGAGAAAGGGTAAGTGTAAGGTAAGTAGCCTCAGTTCAAAGGAAAAACAAGAGAGGAAAAGAGATTTTGGCAAATGTCAAATATTGCTTGTGCCATTCCATAAGGCACTATTCGCAAAAATTGTTTACAGCAATCATTTTCCTCTCACCCATGAACATTGGTTCATAGAGTTCCGTCCTCTGCCCAATAGGAGCAGAGGTATCCTCGTGGGAACAAAGAATTATTAAAGTTAAGAGGTTGGGCAACTACAAAAACGAAGTTGCGTAGTGGCCACTCTTTATCTTTATAAATGTTTTGTGTTCTAGATACTGAACGGAACTCATTATTAGATGTTTTTCCGTGAAAGAACTTAAGATATAATATGATCTACATGTTTATCATGACTCCATAGTGTTAGTTCTGGTTTTATGACAATGGTTGTGTTGTGATACACTTTGAATTACATTCTCGTAATTCAACTAGTTGCTTTGCTGTGTCTTCCTATGTGGTTGATACATCTATTTGGCAAGTGCGTGTGGGACGCAATTACGTACTAGCAAAGGAGAATTTGTGAGGACAAATTCCCAATGCTAGTTTGTAAACGTTGCCTTACAGACAAAGCAACCTGTTGTTGTGTCTTCCTCTATGGTTGATACACCTATTTGGCAAGTGCGTGTGGGACGCAATTATGTATTAGCAAAGGAGAATTTGAGAGGAAAAATTCCCAATGCTAGTTTGTAAATGTTGCCTTACAGACAAAGCAACCTGAGAACTATTTAGTCATGAAATCAGAAAACCCGCTTTCATCAAATTAGTCCACTCGGACATCAGTGGTCCGATAAGTGTGGGGGCAAGGCAAGTGGCCCAGTATTTTCTCACATTTACGTGATGAAATTAGGGATAGTTAGACAACTAACTATTCCACACACTCCACAGCAAAATGAGTTGCTCCTGGAGTTGGTTAAGTTGATAATGACTCAGGTGAACGTTCCTATTGGGGAGATGCTTTACCAACAATCACTTTCGTACTTAACCATATGCCATTTCAAATTGTGTGAATGATTCCTGATGAGTTTTAGTTAGGTAAAAGACCTGATTAGAGTATGCTGAGACCATAAGGGTATACAGCATACTTGATCCTTCTTGTGAGTATAGGAAGCTTGACCCTAGAGGCAAGTAGCGTGTCTTGGTAAGATAGCTTGGTCACTCAAAAGAATACGTCTTCATTAGTGAGAATGAAGACACTCTGGTCACATAATTTGAGTCTAAGGATGTAGTGGTCCTTAAGACAAACTTTTCTAGAGCAAGGGAGATGGATTTTGGGATGTGCATCTTTATTGAAAGAAGGTGGACCTACAACGCGTTGAGAGGAGCGTATAGACGCATCTCCAGTTGCTAAGTCCAATGGGAGTAATGCTTATGAGGAGCATATCTCCACGAAGCACAATCCAAGAGGAGTACTAGATGAGTACTAAATTATCAAGTAGAGCCTTTGATAGTTCAAAAGGTTCTCTCCGGCCCTACTAGTAAAAGTTGGACTAAGACGATGGAAGAAGAAAAGACGAAGTCTATAAGGACATACCAAGTATAAGACTTGGTGGCTCTACCCCGCGTCACAAGGCATTTTGAGAACAAATCTTCTCTCAAAATTTAGGGGAGGTAGATGGGTCAATCGACCACTACTAGGCACATTAAGCAGTGAAGAAGTACACACAACAAGAAGGTATCGACTGTGACGAAACCTTCTCGTTCATTGTGTGGTCAGAGTCTGATTCTAGCTTTGATCACCAGTTTAAGTCTGGGGTACATCGATTAGGATGTCAAGACCGTTTTTCTTGTATGGCAAACTAGATGAAAGGATCTACGTGCACGAGCACATAGGTCTCATGGCAAAAGGCCAAGAGTGCAGAGTATGCCGACTTCAAGGATCTGTCAAGATCTCACATATTCATCTAGACTCGTGGTAATTGACCACTTAGTCCATTTCAAGAAAGCTGAGATATTTCTTTACCCTCACGCTGTAGAGGACATATGGCTAGCTAGAAATGACACAAAGGCTGCTTTAGCCAATTAAGGATGGCTATCCTTTCATCTTTTAAGATAAAGGAAAAGGTTTAGACAGTGGGAGTCAAGATTCTTGGAGAATGCTCCAAGAATTGACTCACTTTGTCACAAGAATCCTATGAAGAAGAGATTCTTGGCGGATTCCATTTGAGGGGATCTGAACCCGAGTGATGTGCTAGTTGCAAGAGGCAAAAATTTGAGTCTTGCTACACGTCTTTAGACTAAGTCAGAGATGGAGTCATTGGATAGTATTTTGATACATGTGGTTGGTAGCTAGAAGTACAATTAGGATTGTACTCGCTCCAACGTGCTTTTTGTAGTTGGCTTTGTGAGCCGTTATCAGTCAAACCTTGGTTGGACACACTGTTTAGAGTGTTTTGTGGTACTTGAAGGGCGATGCTGAAGGGCGCTGCTGAAAATTGATTGTTTTCATCATATTGGTGACCTGCAAATGGTGGGTCACACATTGATGTCGATTGGGTAAAAGACTTGGATGAGAGGACATCCACGTCTTGGTGTGCTTTACTAAGCACTGTAACTATCTTGCAGAGAGGCAAGTAAGGATTATGCATTTCTCTGTCCACTAGGGACATAGAGTTCATTGCATTATCATCAACAGTACAGGGCAGTTTGGATTGGAAGATCTAAAGTCACTTATAGATCGCAGAAAGAGCTGTTGACCTAGTGACATTGATCTCATCAAGTCAAACAGCTATGGTTTACACCAAAGAAAGCCTAAGTACCACAAGAGAACATAACACAACGTTGTATGAGACATCGTTACACAGTACTTAACTACCCTGTTGTCTAAGCATCAGAGGGTCCTCACAGTATGACCTGTGATAGAGCATTGGCTCTATACCCTCACAGACCCGTATTGGTGGGTTGGCTGTATAGAGATACAAGCCGTAAAACTAGTGTTTTAGATACACAAGATTGCTTAGAACCAGGGTGATTTAACATAGTTTATGTCATGAGGACAAGCTTTGTGAAAGCTTTATTTCTTGATCATAAGTAAAGTGTAATGCCTAGGGTTACCTTTATTTTGTGTGGATCAAGAAGTAGAATTACTTATTACACAATATATAAAGTATGTCGTACAGGCCTTGGAGGTTGGCTCTCTCACACGAGCAACCGCCTTGGACACGCAGGTGGCGTGGGCCAAGATGAGACTTGAGTGCTTTTTCCTTGAACACCAAAATGGGATATAGTGTGAATATCCAGAGGCAGCTGAAAAGTGCCGAGTGTTGGACAAGAAAACACCACTGAGAACTGATAAGTCGCCCTAGTAATTGTACTAGGATGAGATCCGCTAAAATGATGAGGTCTTATGATCGAATTATGAATTCCCGCTATTCATAATGCTTGTAGCTAGACGTGAGTGCTCCACTTGGCGCTATGTGAAGCGAGCGAAGTGTGGTAGCAATGTCAGGTCAGATTCTAAGTGAGTCTGGACTAAGGTCTGTGTGGTGTAAGTGATTGAGGATCAAAATCGACATACGTTCGAGAACACCACAACGTGCGTTTCATATCGCATGTGCTTTAAGAACCGCAAGGGAAGCATGTGAAAGAATCCCTGCTTTAATGCTGTGTGAGTCCCTGAAAGGATGCATCAATCCTTTCAAAGGGTACCCTTATGCACTTTGACTCTGTCATGAAGAGATAAGGTAGTGCATGCTACTTTGATACCTTTCCAAGAGGCTATGGAAAAATACGGCCCGATGGAAGACTGTCAGGAAAGCAGCTATCTTTGATTGAACTGATAAGAGGTCGAAAGGAAGATTGTGTTGACATATGCATGTGTGATAGTATCCTGAGGTCGACCCATTATGTGATCCCTTTGAGGTTCTCATGGATGTGGATACCTATCGCAACTGAGTGTGGCTAAAGTCCTAGTCTTATTGTAGACTTAGAGGGATTGGACTAGCCATGTATATGAACACGTCTAGGGAACCCATGGCACTATTTTTCGGTGAGACATGTGGTCACATCATCAGACACTTGGGTTGTAGCATCACTTATAGCTGGGCCCTAACAGGCTTCTAGTATAAGGCTCCCACATATCGTGCCAAGCGGTCACGACTGACACAGAGTATGAAAGAAGACCACGAGAGAAAGAGAAATAGAGAAGTCCTTTGTGATAAGGATAGTCATGCGCCTCCCACCATGTGCGAGTGGGAGTATGTTGGATATATTGGGGTCTTCGGGACTAAATATCTGCCCATGTTGGAGTCCGATTGGGTCAAGTGAGGATCCGTTGGAAAGCTTGCAGAGAGACGAAGAGAACGAAACGAAAATGACTCTCATCGGAGGTCACACGAGCCCGTACTCGTGGCCCAAAGTGGGCTAGGTGATCATGATGGAAGTGAATATTTTGTTCACTTTCCAAGTCCCACATTGCTTGCGTCAATGATGGGAGCTCTCTCATCCTCCTATAAATAGGAGTGACTCCACCCCTTTCTAGTTGCTCATTCCATGTGTTGGAAAAGGGGGTCCCGTTTGGGAACCCCACTCAGTATAAGTTTTCTCTTTCTCTTGAGTCCTCTTCCGCGCATCAGTCGTGGACATGTGGCTCTACCTCTTGTAGGTAGAGTCCTCCGTTTGGCGCGGCCCGTTTCGGTGTTCGTCGATTGGAGGTCAGCCCTGGTGGAGCAGAGGCACTGGCAAGATCCAAGATTTTAGCAATGGCGTCCAGGTTAGTAGCTTCCGCAATATTTATTTTTGCCTGGATTTATTTTCGGTTTTTCATTTAGGTCCCTGGGTCGGGTCGGGTCATGTGGATCCGGGCCTTTCCCTACAGTAAAGAATATCAGTAGTCCAGTATCATAAATTTGATATTGTTGATTCCTTGAATATCTAAGCTAATTGTGATGGAAAACGGGTTTGTGACTTATTCACTTTTATGATTTGTCCAATATTTATGTTATATTTTCTCGAATTCTAAATTTTAAATGGCACACATTTTGGGTAACCATGGACCAAAAGGGTGGTATGCGGTCTTTTGGTCAGTTGTCATATTTTATCTTCTATTTTTAATTAAATAATAACTATTTTAGTTTATACTTCAATTTTAAAAAATAGCACTTATAAAATGGAATCAAAATTACAAAGCAAACACCTCATATAACATTAATTTATAAGAATATGTATATTCTCTTCAAATCTCATGAGAGAGAAACTAACTAGTGATAATAGATAGTTAATAGATAAGTGATAAGAGAGATATTAGAAATAATTGAGTTAATAGAAAAGTGGTGAAAGAAAAATTAGAGATAATTGGGAGTTATTAGAAAATTAAGGTTGTGACGGAAAGGTCTGCTTAAGAGCTGGTTTGATGAGATGGTAACTTCTACAGTTTCCAATAGTGGCGAGATTATATTGTGAGTAATATACGCAATATTTGTTGCCAACAACCAATGATCAAGCAATGTCTCTATTATAATGGCTGGACAATGAGTAATAAATCCAAGTTTCTGCGAATGACGAGATGATAGTTTCTTCGGCCTTCCTCCACATCGTTTACAAATTAAATCTTGGCCTTTGATGACACTTAAATCGATCGATAATAGAGTGGAAAAACATTGAAGGAGTTTGAAATTAAAAAATAAATTGAGAGTGAAATTGTGAATGAGAAGAGGAATATTATATAGGATTAAAATTATAATTTTATATATGAAATTACTAAATGATAATAATAAAAATAAGTTGATAGATATATATAATATTATTTTAGTGAAATAGATATTTAATTTAGTAAAATAAAACATTACTCTCAGGGACAGGTTTCCACGAGGATGTGGGTATGGTTTTGTCCTCATCCTTAAGCCTACTTTAGGGGAAATTTGTCCCTGCTAAAAGAAATTCGCATTTGGTATCCCGTTTGGGGGAAATTCCTTAGGGATCCCTACTTGACGATGTTTAAACAACTGCATTTCTCAACACAATTATTGGATTTGGACTTCCATACCACCAGTTGAAATTAAAGGTTGGTGCACGTATCATGTTACTACGCAATATTGACAAATCTATGGCCTTGTGCAATGGAACTCGATTAATTGTTGCACGATTGTGTAAACATGTAATTGAGACTACAATTATATCTGGCAAATTTGTTGGTGAAAGGGTTATAATTGCACGTATGGTAATCTCTCCATCATATTTCAGGTTGCCATTTAAATTACAACGGTGGCAATTTTCAATTGTTTTGTCATTTGCAATGATTATAAATAAGAGTCAAGGACATACTTTGCCTAATGTGGGTTTATACTTACCACGTCCCATTTTTACTCATGGTCAATTATATGTTGCTATGTCACGTGTACGTAAGAGATTTGGGCTAAAAGTTCTTATATGTAATAAGGATGGTCATCCTCCTAACAAGACATCAAATGTTGTATACAAAAAAAGCTTTTCAGAATGTTAAGTAATAACTATAATGTACAATTCTTTGCTCTACACATAAAATTGTTATATATCACATGTCCATATTTGTATTATGTGGATTATTAAATTACTTTAACATTAGATATTCAAATTATTTTAGATAGAATCTTTGACCTTTATAACGTAGTACATTTTAGAAATTTGAATTATAATTTCTTTACAGTATCATTACAGTTGGTGTTCACTATATTAGAGTCCTCAACAATCTTGAATTTGAATGCATTATTAGTCATTAAATTTGACTACACGTGTTATAATACCAAATTTACAACTTTATTGCTTATTCAAAAGTAAAATGTTTTGTAGTTCCATCTCATTATTTAATAATGTGTTAGGTCTCCAATATTTTTTATGAATATTGTTCAGTATTTGACATTAATATCATCGCTACTTAAAAAAATTCCCGTGCATGTGCACGGGCCAAAAATTAGTTATTGCAAATTGAATTTCATTTTTGACATGTGGCATCCATTAATGCCACGGTGGAGGTGTAAGAATTATGTGGATTTATGTGAGATTTCTACGTGGAATGCTTAATGACATGTGTACTATTGACCTGAGATTAAAAGATAGATTGATGAGGTGTTAGTTGATCAAACCACACCTTAATCTTAGTTGTCAAGTATTGGCTCTAGGTATGTTCCTTTATATATATATATACATAGATATAGATTGTTGTAATATCCCGGAAAATTTCGAGGATTAAAGAATAATTTATTTAAAAATTTCGAAGGATTAAGGAATGATTTATTTCGGGGTTAGAAAATTTAAAACTTTAACAAGAATATAGAAAAAAATATGAAAGTTAAAAGAAACCGGAAAGGAATTTATTTTTTCGAGGATTGTAATACCCAAAAATTTTCTCGAGGTTTAAAATAAAATAAAAGGGAAAGAAAAGAAGTAGAAAATAATTTTTGAAATTTAATTCGAGACCTAAGAAATTGGAAACCTGAATTAAATAGGAAAATGGAGTAAATTAAAAAGTTATTATTTATTTAATTAATTATTAGCTATTTTATTAACTAATTATTTTATTTTAATTATATTTATTTATTTTTATTTTTAGTTAACTGGGGTGGGTGACGTGTATTTTCTTTAAGAGAAAATAGAAAGGAAAAGAAAGAAGAGAGAAGAAGAAGAGAGAGAGGGGGTGCGTAGAGAGAGAGGAGGTCACGCATGAAGGGGGAAGAAAGGGAAGAGGGGGATTTCGCCGGAAAACTGGCCAGAGGAGAGTGGTCCGACGCCGGCCACGACCACCGGAGGTCGACTCCAACATCTTCCACACCTCCCACCAATCGAATCAAGGTTGGTAACCCCAATTTCATTCGAAACCCTCAATTTCTCCATTTTTAGGGATTTCTTCGATTCACCTTCGATTGAGTTGTTTCGAGGGTAGATTGAGACCTAGAAAGTATTCTTGAACACTAAGTTGGGGTAGGAATCGAGATTATATTCTCGGATTTGCCTAAATTCGAATTTGGAAGGATTTGGGGTTGAAATTCTAATTATTCCTAATTTGGGGAAATTGTTGATAATTAGGATTGAGCTTGAATTTGAGTAAATAGGCTTGGATTGACATTATTAAAATTATATGGTTGAAATATTAGCTGAAGAAGACCCGTGAAGAGCTGGCCCGAGGTTACTAAGGCCGGACCTTGGCATTAACGTGTCGGGTCCCTACTCAGTTGGCCCAAATACACTTTAAGGGTGATGTTGAGGGCCCCAAACCTCTTCTTTTCAATCTTAAACACCTTAGAATAATTCTAAGTATGCTACAAAGAATCAAGGATTATTTTAGGTACCTTCTTGTTTCTCAAGGATGGAAACTTGCGGAGTAATGAAGTCTAAATTCTGAAATGGTAATTTTATTCCTTCATAATTATTAGGAAGCCTTAAGTAGCATGAATTAGAGGTGTATTGAGGTTTAGAAACTAGATTTCTTAGAACCCAAGTAGGAACACAAGTTGAATCAAAATGCTTAGACCTTCCTAAAATTAGGATTTCTTCCAACCAAGCTAGATAAGCTTCCTTAGATGTGAATACAAGTTAGATAGATGTCTAGTACTCAAATCCAAGTATGTGAAACACTCAAGTAGAGTGTTATACGGGAGTAAGTCAAGTGTCCGAGGAAGGATACACATAAGTCGGGATAGAGAAGTCCAATAAGACCAAGAGCTTGACTCTGTGGCAACCATGGACTACACGTGAGAGTAATGGAGAGATAAATAACAAGTTAAGCTAAGTAATAACCTTAATGAAGTAAATGTTGTTCTTATAGGAACAATGGCACACGATTGAGTGCAATAGGAACTCCGAGGAGACTAAAGTTATAGGAGAGGATTGCATGGAAGGTTGGCCAAGGTGAGGGTTCTTCCATCTCTGTTCCTAGGGTTGTATGCTTGTGTGGATTACATGAATATGTACATTCTCTGCTTGTCTGGTATGTGTTAGCTAAAGGTATAGAATGTTAAAAGAATAAAGGAACTAGTAAAGTAAGTTGTGGAAAGTAGCTTAGATAAGAAGACATAGGAGTAGAGAGTAATTGTTTGCTATGATTGGTGTGTTACAAATCCAACTCATACACTCCGAAGGCATGATGAGTATTTTATTAAATCTTTTCCACGACGGTGGCAAGAGTTCTTGTACGGAAGGACTAAACTTTTATTTTGAAAACTTGTCACGATGGTGACTTAAATTATAATCATGTAAAGGGAGTTATTGGTGAGTTTCAGATTTGGTTATGCTAGCAATGTGAGACATCGACTAGAACAACGTCAGATGGCACTTGAGACCTCAGTTTTATAATGACCATGACGATGGTCATTGCCCTATCCTGGCAATAGGGTCAGAAAGGATTTATATTGCTATGACGATAGCTTGAGGTTCAGAGAGTGCATATGGACGGGTATATGAGTTATATCCTGTTGAGGATATTTGTCCATATTAACAAGGAGAGAAATTGTTGATCCTTCGGGAAAGATACAAAGATTCCTATTAATATGTGAGACTAAGGTAAGGAGACACGGGAGGAACCTACGGGTGAACTGTGAGCCTAACCTAGTAAAAGAGAAATCATCCTGTGGAGTTGGTCTTGGGTGTGTCAGTGGCCATGCTTCGAGACGTCATGCCGTGCCCGCCATGTAGCCTGGTTGGGTAATGGACGAGTGGGCTCAAGCTATTGCCCCGCAGCAAGGGGTCAGGACATGCCACATGGTGGCTATGCATCAGTTGTTTGATAGATAGAAGTTGATTGTGTTTGGTTAACAGAATTGTCACGAGGTGACCAGTACCCAAGTGAATAGGTTAAGTATGTTTTGTCACTTGGTGGCCAGCAACCCGATTGCACGGGTTCGAAGTAGAAAAGTCACGTAGTGGCTAGTAGATACCCCAGAGTTGGGGAGATTAAGTGGATGTATGTTTAGCATCTGTGTGTATGTACAAATTGCCTGTGTTTGCATATAATTGGTGATTGTGCAGCGTAGTAGTGGTAATGTACAGGATTACGTCACCACACGTCTTGTTTGATTCAAACATGCTGAAACGTCAGAAGACCGGTAAGTAAAAGCCGGCACTATATGTTACATGTTTACTTGCTGATTGACGACGTGGAATAAACTACAGCTGGTTTACAGTTATTAAATGCATGTGAGTGTTTGAGTGAAATTTCTGTTGTTGTGTGGTCGCCAAGAATGTATGCTAATTAACAGTAACCAGTTGTTTTTGCATGTGGTTGTGTATACTCCCAATCCCAGCGCCATGGTACCCGCCTTGCGCCGGGCATGGGAGAGTTCTCACTGAGTCGCGTGGTTAAGACTCGCACCTCATTTTTACCACACAGAGACAGGTTAAGTACAGGTGGAAAAAGTCTCGGTGGAACGAGGATTGAGCAACAGTTTCCAAGACCCACAACTTGTTCATGTGGGTGAATAAACTGTAATTGTAATTTTGTTTACTTTATTATTGTATCATAAAGTAAAGGGTAGACGTACCCAATTAGATTGTATTACTAAATCTAGAACTGTCAGCTTCACACACCTTAAAGATCAGGATTTATTTTACTGCGATACAGGGAAAATTTGTTTTCAAAATGTATATATATACATATATCTGTTGCATGTGAATAGGCTAGGCAGCTGATAATACCAATATTTACCCTTGTATCTTTTGGCATTTGACAAGCTTTTGTTGAGTTTAAAGAGTCATTATGCATGATTTAATGTTATTCAAGGGCACTTAAGGACTTAATTCACAATCTTGCTAATTCCATATTTTTATTGAATAAATTGTGATAATTCTCTAGTTTTATTAACTTGAGGGCCTCACAATTGTTTTGGTTGATTTCTAGGTCAACTAGCTTGAGGAATAGCAAGGATTCAAGTGCTAGAGGTCGAGAAAGAAGCTGGAAAGTGAAGCCGGTACAAGATTTGAAGCTTAGAGGCATTTTTAGGCCTATTCTACTGTTCCACCCGCTGCCAGCGGGTAGCCGTGCAAGCTGGCAGCGGGTGAACCTCATTTTAAAGGGGAAACGTGCGTTTCGAGTAATTCACCCGCTGCCAGCGGGTAGATGACCCGCTGCCAGCGGGTACACCAGTTCTGCACGCTTTTCTCGCGATTTTAAGAGCTGAAACGGATGGTGGGCCCACTTTCTCATTGTTTTACCACAAGGGGAGCATACTAGGTCGGATTAGAGGGAATATTCTGAGGTTTTAGAGGCCCTTAACCTAATTTGGAGGGGAACCCACGAATTTCAACACATTCATCACACAAGCTCTCTTTCTCTCAAGTTCCTCTCACATTTCCAGCCACACTCTCTTCATCTCCTCCACTCTCCACACTCATTCAGACCAAATTCCAGCAACCTCCATCATCATCCATGGCTAAGCAAGGGTTGGAGGAGCTTGGTGAAGCATTTCTCCCATCCATGAGTGGCTAAACTTCTTGTGCTTTGGAGGAGGATGATTAGGGCTTGAGCTATGGCATCCAATAGGGAGTTTTTCTTGTTTTCCTACTACTTCTCTTTATGGATTCATGTTTATCTTGTTGATATTGATGAGTTTGTATTGATTGTGGCTCCATGGTTGTGGAACTCAACTAGGTTGTAGTTGGACATTAGGAATTTAAATAGACTTGTGATTTGTATTTTGATTCTCCCATTGTGGGTTTTGATTACATTGGATTTGGTTGAATCTTATTGTAATTTTTAATTCATTGTGGGAGTCACTCTAATGACAATGGTAATTGTTGAGTTGAATTCTAGTTTATGTTAAATTCCTCATTTGCTTCATTGATGGTATTTGATTAGGCTTGTTAATTGTCCGGTTGGTTAATTGCATCCTCTAATTAATTTACCTAGGTTAGTGGTCACTAAACTACTTTAGGAAATGGCCTTTCATTGATTAACTCCACACTTTTTGATAGCAAGGATAGCCTAAAGCATTCTCCAACAAAGCATATTCATCTCATTTCATTCACCTCAATTTACTTTAGCTTTAAAAATATTGAAAACCCCAAAAAGTGTTAGTTCTAGTTTCATTTAGTTGCATTTGATTCCATTTAGTTTCATTGCACACCAAATGTTTGTTAAATTGCCTCAAAGACTTCCCTTTTTGTGTTAATTGAGCATATTTTTCCATTGAGTCCATAGGCTCCGCGAGAGAGAATCGACCTAGGTTGTGCCACTAGCTACACTTTCTAGTATTAATTTTATTGGTGCCGGCCTCGCGACAAGGCTGCGTTCATCAATTTGGCGTTGTAGCCGGGGAGCCATTTTGGTTCTTTGTGCAATTGTGCTAGATTCTCACGAATTGGGTTGTTTTCGCGTGATTTCTTTGGGAATCACATAGTTAGATTGTGTTTTGTTATTGTGTTTTGTGTTTTAAGTTGTGTCTTTTCATTTTAGTGTTTGTTTCTAGGCTTATTGTGATTTTTAGTAAGTGTTTTTGCTGGTTTTTGTTGAATTTTTCATAGCTGTCCTATTTTCTTTTGGCAAGGAATTACTTAGTTTAATTGCATTTAATTGTGTTTTTGTTTGTGTTTATTGTTTCTCGGTAGATTATAATTGATTTAGCATTTATTTTTAGGCTTGAATGGTCATTTTGAAGCATTTTCAGTTGGATTTTTGCTGGTTTTTCGAATCTGCCCTGTTTTTCTGCTTTAACAGTGCAGAATTGCTTCTGTTCTGTCTTACCCGCTGGCAGCGAGTGAACCCACCCACTGGCAGCGGGTGAAGCAGTGAACTGCACTGTTTTTCAGTGCAGAGTTGCCTTGTTTCTGGTCTTTTGGTCTGTTTTATTTGTTTTACTATTTTTCTGTGTGTTTTCTTCTTTTTGTTGGTTTGTTTAGTGTATGCTAAGAAGTTCTAGAGGAGACCTAATTCCATTGGATTTAGAAATTGAAAGAACTCTTAGGAAAATAAGAAAACTCAAAAAAGAAGTAATTAAGGCTAACCAAGAAAGGGAAAGAGAACTAGCAATAGAAGAAATGGCCGAAGAGGATAACGGGGATAATCGGATGGACAATAGGGAAAGGAATGAAGGAGGTAATAATGTGGTGGATCAACCTAAAAAGTCCATTAAACAATTGAATCAATTTGATGATAATTTTGAATCTTTGGTTGGTGCTACTCCTACTTTTACTACTGATTTTGAAATTGAAGGTTCTCTTGTGCACTCACTTCCAAAATTTCATGGTCTTCCAGGTGAGATCCGTATACACATATAAGCTCTCTCCACATGCATTGCATGACGATGAAGCCCGTGGGGGCTAAACTTGAAGAAGTCATGTGGAAGGTTTTCCATCTCACTCTGGAAGGGAAAGCAAAGGTTTGGTATATGAGTTTGCCAAGGTACACCCCAGATGCTTACCAAACATGGGATAATTTGAAGAAGCACTTTATTGAAAGATATTATCCTTCAAACAAAGTCGCCGCAGCAAGAAAAGAGATTGCATCTTCAAGGCAAGAAGAAGGTGAAACATTCTATGGATATTGGACACGTGTTCAGGATATGGTAGCAAAATGTCCAAACCATCAAATGCCACTGGAGCACCTAGTCCAAGCTTTTGTCTATGGGTTAACTGATGAAGATGCAAAAATGCTCAATGCAGCTGCTAATGGGTCCATAGAAGACATGCCCCCTGATGAAGCAATGGAGTTGATCAAGAAGCTCGCCTTGAGTAGGCAGAACATTACCACGAGGGATACTCGAGCACAAAAGAGATATCTCCAGCAGATCGAGATCCATTGTTAGTGAAAGTGGTACATGAATTGTCTGCACTAACCAAGAGGGTGGATGGACTGAGCATCCAATCTCCAAGATCACCCACTAAACAGCTAGCTATGGTAGGCGCTAGTTGTACATTCTGCGATTCCCCTATGCACATATCAGCAGATTGCCCTGGTCAATATGAAGATGTGAATGCAATGTATCAAGCACAGCCTGGGCAATACCAACAAAGGGACCCTTACTCCAATACATACAATGCCTGGTTGGAGAGATCACCCTAACTTCAGATATGGGAATAGCGGTAATCAGAATACTCAAGGGTTTAGCAGTGGGCAAAGTCAAGGGAACTACCCTTCTAGAGGAGGAAATTCTTATGGTGGTCAATACTCAAATTTTCAAGGGGCTTCACCTAGCCAAGCACCAAAACAGAACACCACCAATGCCATGGTTCCCATTAGTCAAGGTGCACCGTCTTCAAGCAATGATGAGCTTAAACAGCTTCTAGTGAAAGGGTTCTCAGATATTGGTGCAAAATTTGACCAAGAGCGGAGTATCACTGATGATAAAATCAAGGCCGTCGCCTCACACGTTGACTCATGCTTCACTAATATCATGAACAAGTTTGAACAAATGGAAGTGAAGCATGACAACCTGAACTCATTTGTCACTCAGCTGTCTAACAAGAAGAGTGATGAACAAGCAAGATCAAGCGGAGCGACGCCTTCTAACACAGTGATCAATCCCAAGTCACTGAATGCCATAAGCCTTAGAAGCGGCAGAAAAGTCAGATTTGAAGACAAGGAAGGTGATGAACAAATTGAAGAAATTGTTTGTGAAAGTCCTCCTCTGTCACCACTCAAGCTTTCTGAGAGCTCCAAAGAGACTAGACTGCGGGAAAAAGTTGAAGAAAAGAAGAAGGAGCAACAAGAGGAACCAAAAGAAAAAGAGGAACAAAAGGAGAAGGAAGAAGCAATTAACAAAGCCATCTCCACCCAAAAAGGTAAGGAGGTAAGTATAAGTGATCTTCCCTTTCCTAATTCATATTTGCTAAGTAAGAAAGTCAAGGAAGTTAAAACTGATGAAGAGGCACTGAATTTATTTACCAAGTTAGAAGTTAATATTCCTTTGTTAGAGTTGGTAAGAAAAGTGCCTAAATATGCAAAAGTTTTGAAAGAGCTCTGTACAAACAAGAGAAGATTTAGACCAAATGAGAGAGTTCAAGTGAGCTCTAATGTTTCTGCTCTTTTCAAACCCCAAATCCCGGTCAAGTGTCAAGACCCGGGGTCTTTCACAATCCCTTGTACTATTGGTAAGGTTACTATAGGGGGTGCATTACTTGATCTAGGGGCTGCTATAAATGTCATGCCTAAATCTGTTTATCAGGCCCTAGGTGTTAAAACACTTCAACCCACTACAGTAATCTTACAATTAGCTGATAGGTCCATTAGGCGACCTGATGGGATTATAGAGGACCTTTTGGTCCTGAGTGAAAGACTTGCTCATTCCAGCTGATTTTTATGTTCTTGATATGGCTGCAGAAGTGCCTCAGGATTCCACTCTCATTTTAGGTCGCCCCTTCTTGAGGACTGCTAACACTATGATTAGCATGAAAGAAGGAACGATCTCTATGGAAGTGGGAGATCATAAAGTTAATTTTAATATGTATGAGGCCATGAAGCATCCATATGAGGACTATTCTTTACTTGGGGTTAGTGCAATAGATATAATCATGGAAGATGAACATGTAGGTTATAAGCTTGATGATGATAATTCTGAATCTACTGTTGATGCATTCTCTGATGGTTATTTCTCATTCACTGAACTTTTGCATGCTGATGATGACACTCTTGCTTCATTCTCTTCTTTATATTCTTTTCCATCTACTTGCTCTTGTGGAGGTGATCCCTCATGTCTTAACTGCATGTCAGTTGATTGTACATGTAGTACCCCACAATCTGATACATTTTCTGTCACTAGTTATTCTTTGGATTCTCTTTCTTCTTTGAGCAGTTATGATGGCCCTTTGGGAAAGTTATTCATTGAGTTTTCAGGTGAGTCAAGCAATGAAACAGGGAAGGTGATCCAAAACAAAGTTCAATACATTCTGCCATGTGAAGACCCCCTTTCTGCTTCTCCACCTTCTCACCTATTCCAAGGGCAACATAGTAAAAGAAAGGAAATCGCGGTTGAGGCTGAATCAACCGAAGAAGGGAACATTCTACCAAGGTTTGAATGCATGGAAGTTGAGGCAAGTGGTAAAAATGAAATTTTAAAGGGAAGTACTCTTGCCACTTTAGATGTGCAAAAATTAGTTCCTTCTGTAATTCAACCTCCCACTCTAGAGCTCAAAGAGCTCCCTTCAAATCTAAAGTATGTTTTCTTAGAGTCAAATAACCAATTACCAGTGATCATTGCTAATGGGTTATCTGACGAGAATGAAGGGAAGCTCTTAAACCTTTTGAGAAAACATAAAAGAGCAATAGGGTGGACTTTAGCAGATATACCAGGGATTAGTCCTACAATTTGTACACATAGAATTCTGCTAGAGGAAGGGGTCGCAGCCCAAGCGGCAACCCCAAAGGAGGTTGAATCCTTTGATTTTAGATGTGGTCAAGAAAGAGGTCACTAAGCTTTTGAGTGCGGGTATTATATACCCAATTTCTGATAGTAAATGGGTTAGCCCTGTGCAGGTTGTTCCAAAGAAGAGTGGGATCACAATAGTGAAAAATGAGAAGGATGAGTTGATTCCCACTAGAGTCCAAAATTCGTGGCGCATGTGTATTGACTATAGAAAATTAAATGACGCCACTAGAAAGGACCATTTCCCTTTACCCTTTATTGACCAGATGCTTGAGAGGCTTGCTGGCAAGTCTTATTACTGTTTCCTTGATGGCTTCTCTGGTTATTTTCAGGTACCCATAGCTCCGGAGGACCAAGAAAAGACCACTTTTACTTGCCCCTTTGGTACATTTGCATATAGGAGAATGCCTTTCGGTTTGTGTAATGCTCCTGGTACATTTCAGCGTTGTATGATGTCTATTTTTTCTGATTTTCTTGAACAATGCATGGATGATTTTACAGTTTATGGAGAGTCATTTGATGCATGTTTAGATAGCTTGGATAAAATTCTTGCTAGATGTTCTGAAAAAGGGTCTTGTGCTAAATTATGAAAAGTGCCATTTTATGGTTGATCAGGGAATTGTTTTAGGGCATTTAATTTCTGAGAAAGGGATTGAAGTGGATAAAGCAAAAATAGAAGTAATCTCCTCCCTCCCATACCCCACATGTGTTAAGGAGATTAGATCATTTTTGGGTCATGCAGGGTTCTATAGGAGGTTCATTAAAGATTTTAGCAAAATTGCATATCCATTATCTCAATTACTTCAAAAAGATGCAGAGTTTGATTTTAATGAAGCTTGTAGGTCTGCTTTTGATGAACTAAAATCTAGACTTGTCTCTCCCCCAATACTTTCTGCTCCTAATTGGCAATTACATTTTGAGATTTCATGTGATGCTTCTAATTTTGCTGTTGGAGCCATGGTAGGGCAAAAGGAGAACAGAGTTTCTAGAGTGATTGCATATGCCTCCAAGACACTAGACCCGGCACAAATTAATTATACCACCACTGAAAAGGAATTGTTTGCCGTTGTCTTTGCTTTGGAGAAATTTAGACCTTACTTGCTTAATTCCAAGGTTGTAGTTTTTTCTGACCATGCTGCACTGAAGTATCTTTTCTCCAAACCTCATTCCAAGCCCAGGCTACTCAGATGGGCCCTTCTCTTGCAATAATTTGACATAGAGATTAAGGATAGACCAGGAGCTGAAAACCATGTAGCTGACCATTTGAGTCGCTTACCTGAGGACACAAAGGGAGTGGACTCTTCTAACTCTACTTTTGATGCTTTTCCAGATTCTTTGTTGTGTACCATAGCTCGTCATGAGCCTTGGTATGCTCATATAGTGAATTTTCTCATTAGTGGAGTGACACCCCCTTCTATGTCTACTTTTCAGGTACAAAAGCTAAAGGGAGATGCCAAATTCTATGCTTGGGATGCGCCTCATCTTTGGAGACTATGTGCTGATCAAGTCATTCGAAGGTGCATACCAGAGGAAGAACAAGAGAGCATCTTAACTGCCTGTCATACCTTGGCTTGTGGGGGGCATTTTGGTGGAAAGAAAACCTCTAGGAAAGTCTTAGACTGTGGGTTTTATTGGCCAACTTTAGTTAAGGATTCTGTCAATTTTTGTAAAACTTATGATAAGTGCCAACGTTTTGGGGGTTTGGGATGGAAACAAGAAATGCCACAACAACCTATACTATTTTGTGAAATTTTTGATGTTTGGGGCATAGATTTTATGGGACCTTTTCCCCCATCAAACGGGTTTACTTACATTTTATTGGCAGTTGACTATGTTTCTAAGTGGATAGAGGCCGTACCCACTAGGAAGGATGATGCTCAAACTGTAGCTAAATTTGTCAAGTCTAATATTTTGTGTAGGTTTGGGATCCCTAGAGCCATCATTAGTGATCAGGGCACCCACTTTTGCAATAGGCTTTTCAATAGCCTATTAGCTAAGCATGGTGTCCGACATAAAGTTTCCACACCTTACCACCCACAAACCAATGGTCAGGCAGAGGTGTCTAACAGGGAAGTTAAGAAGATTCTTGAAAGGGTTGTGCAACCCTCCCGAAAGGATTGGAGTTCCCGACTTGAAGAAGCTCTTTGGGCATATCACACAGCCTACAAAACTCCAATAGACATGTCCCCTTATCGCCTAGTCTTCGGTAAAGCTTGCCATTTGCCGGTTGAATTAGAGCATAAGACATATTGGGCGGTGCGAAAATGCAACTTAGATATGGAAGCTGCAGGAGAAGAAAGAAAACTCCAATTGCAAGAGCTTGATGAAATGAGGGCTGAAGCATATGAAAATGCCAGGTTGTACAAGGAGAAGACAAAGAAAATTCATGACAAAGGCATTCTTAGAAAATGCTTTAGTGTTAGGGATAAAGTTTTAAAATTCAAAGCAAGATTCAAGTTCAAGCAAGGAATGATCAAAACACGTTGGGATGGACCTTTCATAGTGACCAAGGTCTTTCCTTATGGAGCGGTGGAGATAATGGAAGATTCAACCGGCGCCGTGCACTTGGTCAATGGTCACTTGCTGAAATTGTTCAAGGAAAACTCCAAGCCCCGATGAGGGGCCAGGTCATCTCTTTCCTTTTCTCATCTTGCATTTAATTTGTTGCTCTTATGGATTGCTTGAGATGAGTGTAGGGGAAGAGATATTCCAGTAGGTAGTAGATTGTGGCTTTGTTCTTTGTGGTTTAATTATGCTTTTGTGTATTTTGTTGCTTTTAGTTTGTGCTTTGTATATTTGTTTAGTTGTGTGGTTAGGCACTCCCTTGGTTGTTGAATGCATGAATTTTGATGTATGAGGTTTGCTTTTTGATGGATGGAAGCCAGCAAATTAGGTTCTAGGAGTAGGAATAGATGGATTTTTTATGTTTTTAGGAGTCTCTGGTTGGATACAGGAGTGAATGGAGTGGAGAAATGAAGTTAGGGGTCAAAATGTCCACTTTTAAGCACGTTTCTGTAGCACCCGCTGCCAGCGGGTAGCCTTTGCCCGCTGCCAGCGAGAGTTACAGAGGCTCTCCCCTGTTCCTCCCCTGTTTTGCCCTTCCTTAGCTCGCCTCTGACTTACCCGCTGCCAGCGGGTGAGTCTGGGCATTTTTTTTTAAAAAAAATTATTATTAATTATTTTTATCTAATTTCAAATTTTAAAATTATTATTATTTTTTTTAACCCTAATTCCCCTTCCCTCTCTTTCTTCATTTTTTTTCAGCATCCCCTCTTCCTTCTCTCTCCCCAAAACCGTCCCCTCTCTCTCTCTAGCCTCTTCTTCTTCTTCCCCACAACCTCCACCTCCATAGCCACACCTCCATAGCAGCCCCACCAAACCACACTCCTCTCCATACCCTTCTCAGCCACCAAAACCGAACCACCTCCCACCCATTCCCCTCAAAACCGAACCCAAAACCATCTCCCTTCACCCATCCCCCCTCTCCACCCCAAAACCGAACCCCAACCCTTCACCAAAACTAACCCACCTCCACCATACTTTCCGGCGAGATTCTCGCCGGAAATCCCTCTCCTTTCTGCCAAACCCCCACCAAAACCTCTACCCTTTATCCCTCCCCCAAAACCGAGTCCCCACCCCCTTCTCAACCACCAAACCCACCAAACCGTGACCTCACCCTACTTCCAATTTCAATCTTCAATTTTTCCAAATTCCCATCCAGGTAATTTATTTATTTTTATTATTATTTCTATTTATTTCTTTTGTTTAATTGGTTACATATTTTTATTTTATTTTAAATTTCAATTTCAATTTCCACTTTAATTTTATTTTATTTATTTTTATTTATTTCTCTGAAATATTATCTTAGTTGTGTAGCTTTAGCCTTAGTTAATAAATAATTTTATTTTGATTTTAAATTAGCTTTAGTTATTTTGTTGTCTAGTATTTTAGGTTGTCATTAATTCCTCTCTTGCATTTTGTTTAGAAAATAATAAATATGTAGTATAATTAGAGCCTAGACTTAGTTGACAATCAATCTAGTCTTTGTTTTGTTGCAATCAACCTTTATATTGTTTTGACTAGGTTACTAGGTTGTGGACAGAATTTAGATATAATTAGAACGCTATTTTCACTTTTGTTTAGTTGTTTTTATTCCAGGCTAGTTATTTCTTAGTCTTGTAAAGTCAATCTGGACTCATTGTGACCCTCAAGATTACTCTTCAACTTAGCACTCACACCTTGTTCTACTTAATTTAGTTTTCCTTTTATTCAATAGTTTTAATTTCATTCCTTTAGTATACTTAGTTTCCCCCTTTCTTTAATTAGTTTTAATTTGTTTTAGTGTGAGCATCTAGGTTGGTTAGCGTAGTTTTGCTGGCTTCTTTGTTGACTGATTCTTCTTTTTAAATTGCTTGTGTTTTTATTTGTTTGTGTTGATTAGCAAGCATGTCCGGCGAAGAGCTAACTTTTGAAGAAATACAAGAGGAGGTTGAAAATAGATCCCTCCATCAAGAATTTCATTTTCCTGAGACGGAAGGCAATACATTCTTTGATCAATTATGCGCTGCCAACCTCAGATCTCTCAATCGGGTACATGTAGCTGATAATGAGCAATTTGTGCAACATTTCTACATTAATGCCAAGCTCAAGCGCAGCATCAACAACCCGACCTACCGCGGCACGAGGGTGACCACATTCACATTGGCTGGCATCCGGCAATTTTTTGGACTGCCTGTTGTGCAGAATTGTGCTTACAAGAGCCAACAGACAGCTTTTAACAGTGGTGATGCTCCTTTCCCGCGCGCTGAAATTAGAGAGATGCTCATTCAGGACAATTCCGATTGGGATGCTAAGTATGGAGGATCTCAGATCTATTTGCAACGCTCTTCCATGTGCCCGGCTGCTAGAGCATGGCTGCTTTTTATATGTCACAACATTCTTCCTTCCAGCCATGGTACTGACATACCCTCTCAACAAGCACACCTTATTTACTTATTCATGAAGAATGAGAGAGTTGATATGGTCGAGCTGATTTTTGACTCGCTCAAGAAGGCTTCAGTGAAGGGAGTGAAGGGCCAAATTCTGTTATTTCCACATCTCATCTCTCAAATGTACAAGAGAGCAGGTGTTCCGCAGCTTGATTCTGATTTAGAGTTCGATCCTGCCAACACCAGAGATTACAGTAGATTGGGATTTGGAAGACCTCCAGTTATTAGACCTCCCGCGCCAGCCAGGAATGTCAGGCGGCGCCGTGATGAAGCCTCTTCGAGTCGAACCCCTTCGCAAGCTTCAGAGCCAATAATGCAGACCTCTGACCAAAAGCTAGACTTCCTGATCTCTGAGCAGCGTGCCCTTAGGGATGACGTCCACACTCTTCGGGATGACATCCACACTTTGCAAGCTAGCTTCACATCCTTTCAGGTCGAGGTCCGGGACAATTTTAGAGAGCTGTGAGAGGGCCGTGATGGAGCTCGGTTCTGAGCCAACTGCTTGCTAGTCTTATCTGCTTTTATTTCTTTAGTGTTTCATTTGACTTTTCTGCTACTTTTCCTTCTTACTCATGGATTCTATTTGTGCTGGTTATTACTTTTGCTGTTGAGCTACTGATGGCTCATTTAACTTCTGGAACATTATAATTTCATGCATTCTTTGCTGTGTAGCTGTTTAGCTTACTTTGCTCGCCCCTCTTCTCCTCTTTTTGCAATTAACTGATTGTTTTTTGCTTGTGGACCCTCGTGCTTGCGCATCCTTGTCCTATCTTTCTGCATTGAGGACAATGCTTGTTGCAAGTGTGGGGGAGAAGTTTGTGAAGAATGATTGCTTTTTGAATTGTTGAATGGGCAGGTTATATTGCAAATGTTGACATCAGATTTATATTCCTATTTAGTGATTGTGTTTTTGACTCCTTGTGAATTTAGTTTTTCAGCTTCTATTCTTGTGGATGCGAATATAAATGTAAATGCACAGGTTTTAAGTCCTTTTGTTCATGGATATTATCAACTGAGTAGATTCAATTTTCGTTTTTGTTGAAGACTTTTGGGATTAATGATGTTAATCAGGAATTCCATAATCACTTTTTGATATCTACTCAAATGTTTTGAAATTTTTTTTTTGGGAACCACACTTAACTTTTGTGCCTGTTTAAGCATTTTAGAAAATGCTTTCAAGTTGTGTGTCAGGAGCCCGCAAAATGCACAATCATTTCAAGAATAACAAACAATTTTTCAAGAGATTGGTGCTCTCTAATTCTCAACTTAAGCAAGTCATTAATGTGAGTAATTAATTAGGCATGCATTGATCGATGTGAGAGTAACCTAGCCTTGTTGGAAGTTTTTGAGCCAAACACTTCTGTTTTTCTTGCATATACTTGTGTGTTGTCTGCTTACTTGTTTACTTTCTAGAACTTGATTGAAATCTTGTTGAAGCTTGACATGCGTTAGTTAAATAAAAATGATTGAGGCGTTTGTTTCACTCACCTATATTCCATACACAAACCACTTCTTTTGCTACCCATAGTCACCCCCTTTGAGCTTAATTCTTGCTTTCCTAGACATTTTGCACTATGACTTTTAATTAAATGTTTGACTTTAGGTTTCTTAGTTTCTGACCACTCGTCTTCCTGGGTTGAAATTGTCTAATTGATCCAATCAAGCAAAAAGCTTGAAAAGAAAGAATAAATAAATAAATAAATGAATTATACATTTATTTATTTAGAAAAAAAAGAAGAAGAAAAAAGAGGGGAAATAGAAAAGAAAGAAAAAAAAATGATGATGAATAAAAGAGTTGCAACCGAAAGCAATAAGGATCTTAGGCAAATTTCTTGGTGGTTGGAAGATGATTGTTTGGTTAGACTCTTTTGGAACCCAAATAATCATTTAATTGAGAGTCAATTCAAAATGTTTAGTCTTGCATAATTTCGTTCTTTGTAAACACTTTTCACCATGACCATGCATCCATCATTACAAGCCATTAAGACCTCATGATTTGTTGAGCTAACGCATCTTAGTGGAGATCTAGATCTCTCTCAAGCCTATGGTAAAGTGATAAGTAAGTAAGATTAGAGAGAAAATATCCAACATTAGTGAGTAGAGCGAAACACTTGCGTCATCGGTCATTTGCATGTTCTAGTTGATTGCTATGCATAGTTGTTTTGCTTTTGTTGCATGAACCAAGAACATGGTTTCTTGCTTAGTTGTTTTGCATCTTGATTTGGTTGGTTATTTTGTTGCTTCCTACATACCCCTCGACTGCATTTTTGACTGATTGCTTTGCTCAGGAGTGCAAAGGTCTAAGTGTGGGGGAGTTGATAATACCAATATTTACCCTTGTATCTTTTGGCATTTGACAAGCTTTTGTTGAGTTTAAAGAGTCATTATGCATGATTTAATGTTATTCAAGGGCACTTAAGGACTTAATTCACAATCTTGCTAATTCCATATTTTTGTTGAATAAATTGTGATAATTCTCTAGTTTTATTAACTTGAGGGCCTCACAATTGTTTTGGTTGATTTCTAGGTCAACTAGCTTGAGGAATAGCAAGGATTCAAGTGCTAGAGGTCGAGAAAGAAGCTGGAAAGTGAAGCCGGTACAAGATTTGAAGCTTAGATGCATTTTTAGGCCTATTCTACTGTTCCACCCGCTGCCAGCGGGTAGCCGTGCAAGCTGGCAGCGGGTGAACCTCAGTTTAAAGGGGAAACGTGCGTTTCGAGTAATTCACCCGCTGCCAGCGGGTACACCAATTCTGCACGCTTTTCTCGCGATTTTAAGAGCTGAAACGGATGGTGGGCCCACTTTCTCATTGTTTTACCACAAGGGGAGCATACTAGGTCGGATTAGAGGGAATATTCTGAGGTTTTAGAGGCCCTTAACCTAATTGGAGGGGAACCCACGAATTTCAACACATTCATCACACAAGCTCTCTTTCTCTCAAGTTCCTCTCAAATTTCCAGCCACACTCTCTTCATCTCCTCCACTCTCCACACTCATTCAAACCAAATTCCAGCAACCTCCATCATCATCCATGGCTAAGCAAGGGTTGGAGGAGCTTGGTGAAGCATTTCTCCCATCCGTGAGTGGCTAAACTTCTTGTGCTTTGGAGGAGGATGATTAGGGCTTGAGCAATGGCATCCAATAGGGAGTTTTTCTTGTTTTCCTACTACTTCTCTTTATGGATTCATGTTTATCTTGTTGATATTGATGAGTTTGTATTGATTGTGGCTCCATGGTTGTGGAACTCAACTAGGTTGTAGTAGGACATTAGGAATTTAAATAGACTTGTGATTTGTATTTTGATTCTCCCATTGTGGGTTTTGCTTACATTGGATTTGGTTGAATCTTATTGTAATTTTTAATTCATTGTGGGAGTCACTCTAATGACAATGGTAATTGTTGAGTTGAATTCTAGTTTATGTTAAATTCCTCATTTGCTTCATTGATGATATTTGATTAGGCTTGTTAATTGTCCGGTTGGTTAATTGCATCCTCTAATTAAATTACCTAGGTTTAGTGGTCACTAAACTACTTTAGGAAATGGCCTTTGATTGATTAACTCCATACTTTTTGATAGCAAGGATAGCCCAAAGCATTCTCCAACAAAGCATATTCATCTCATTTCATTCACCTCAATTTACTTTAGCTTTAAAAATATTGAAAACCCCAAAAAGTGTTAGTTCTAGTTTCATTTAGTTGCATTTGATTCCATTTAGTTTCATTGCACACCAAATGTTTGTTAAATTGCCTCAAAGACTTCCCTTTTTGTGTTAATTGAGCATATTTGTCCATTGAGTCCATAGGCTCCGCGAGAGAGAATCGACCTAGGTTGTGCCACTAGCTGCACTTTCTAGTATTAATTTTATTGGTGCCGGCCTCGCGACAAGGCCGCGTCCATCAGCAGCATCTTCGGATGTGTAGCCAGTACACAGGTGATATATATTATTTATGTTTTCATATATCTATATCTTGAAGCGGCATTGACCGTGGATTTGCTTGCCTAGGATAGACCACCATTTTAGTGTAGCCATGGTATTATACTGCATGTGGATGTATTTTCAATAATAAATATTCTATCAATTAGGTAATAAGACTTACAGGTACAAAGATATTCCCTGTGTCTGTGCCGGTCACGGTCCTCTAAACGGGGGTCGTGACAATTGTTGACCAATAATTTTTATCGCGTCACAAGTTTCCTTTTTTTTATTAACTTAAATTTCAAAAATTTTGTAAACAAGTTTCTAATTACTTGTTAACAGTTTTATAAAAAAAATTATTAGTTACAGATTTTTAAATATAAAAAACTATTCTGTAATTAGTAATTTTTTATATAAAATAACTCATTACGTAATTTGTTTATTTTTTTATTAATATAAAAATAATTATAAATAATAATAATATTAATAATAAACAACAAGAATTGGAGATGGCACGTTTAATGGAGATTTCGGTAGGCATCCCCTATTTCCATATTAAAAGATATTTTGATAAAAAATGTTAAATTGAAAATCTAAAAAAAAAAATTAACTATTTGGTGGACACTTGTAAGCGTAAATGAATTTTGAATTTACATGTAATGTTTTTTTATGTGTGAGGGAAGGGCTGTGTAATATTTAAACTAGAAGGAAAGCTTTTGTAATTTCAATATCTCTCAGGAAAAGGCAGTGTAATTTACTCTAATAATTAGAAAGATCCAAATTACAAAATAAAACTTTCTTCTGCATTAAAGAAGGTTATATTATATCCAGAAAAGAACTATACAACAGTTAAGGAATCATCCTGAGACGTAACAAAATGAACTAAATTAGCATGTATTGGGACTCATAGAACGCTGCAATGCCTCTGAAAATCAAACTAGGAAAATCCCTAAAACAAAATAAAAATCCAATAAAATAACAAAAAGTAAAATTAATGGATTCATGGGTTGTTGATTTTGACCCATAATTGATGGGTCATTACCCATTATAACTCATTTAATAATTCACCCATTTATGACCCAACCTACCCATTTTGTCTCCCCTAGTGAGTAGGTGAGGACTTTCTCTTTGGTTTGGTTAGGGCCCGTTTGGTCCGACCTTAGTAACCTCGGGCCAGCTCTTCACGGGTCTTGTTCAGCTAATATTTCAATAATATAGTTTCAATATATCAATCCAAGCCTATTTATTCAAATCCAAGCTCAATCCTAATTATCACAATTTCCCCAATTTGAAAATAATTATAATTTCAACCCCAAATCCTTCTAAATTCGAATTTGGGCAAATCCGAGAATATAATCTTGATTCCTACCCCAACTAAGTGTTCAAGAACACTTTCTAGGTCTCAATCTACCCTCGAAACAACTAAATCGAAGGTGAATCGAAGAAGTCCCTAAAAATGGAGAAATTGAGGGTTTAGAATGAAATTGGGGTTACCGACCTTGATTCGATCGGTGGAAGGTGTGGAAGATGTCGGAGTCGAGCTCCGGTAGTCGTGGCCAGCGTCGGACGGCTCTCTCCGACGAGTTTCCGGTGAACCCCACTCTCTCTCTCTACCCCACGGCTCTTTCTCTCTCTTCTCCCTCTCTCTTCGCCCGTAGCTTCTCTCTTTTCTATTTTTCCTTTCTTTTTCTCTCTTTTCTTTCTTCTCTTATAGTCACGTATCTCTCTCTCACAATTCCCTCTCTTTCTCTTTTCTTTTTGTTTATTTTAAAGCCACAACACCCCTCCCATTACATAATAATAATAAAATAATTATAATAACTAAATAAATAAATATAATTAAAATAAAATAATTAATAATTAGATAATTAAATAATAAATAAATATTATTAAAAATTAATTAATAATTAAATAAATAATAACAAATTTGTATTTTTAATTTAATCCTTCCCTATTTAATTCAGGTTTCCAATTTCTTAGGTCCCGAATTAAATCCTAAAAAATTATTTTCTACTTCTTTTTTCTTCCCTTTTACTTTATTTTAAACCTCAAAAAAAATTTTCTCGGGTATTACATTCTTCGAAAAATTTGCCTTTCCGGTTTGTTTTAACTTTCATATTTTTTTCTATATTCTTTTTAAAGTTTTAATTCCTAGCCTCGAAATAAATAATTCTTTAATCCTCGAAATTTTTAAATAAATCATTCCTTAAACCTCGAAATTTTCCGGGGTGTTACATTCTTCCCTCCTTAAGAAATTCGGTCACCGAATTTCATCTCCTTCGTGAGGTTGTTGGCTTGTTGCTCTCCCTTGGCTCAATTTCATCTATGGTTTCCCTCAACGTGGAAGTTTTACCGTTTTATCCTACAGTTCATCTTTCTTTCCTAGAGGCTCGAGGTCTCTATCTGGTCTCTACGTATTCCTTCTGTGATTGTTTGTACTTATAGTTTCGTAGTTAACCACCCCTCCGCGAGGTGTTAACTGACAGACTCCATCTATCGTCGTATCCTTTCCCGAGGATACCTAACTTCCCTAGTTTCGATTTACTTCGTGCTATTAATTTTTTTCAATGGAGTGTCTGGCACGTACCACATGCCATGCTCCAATTTAGTTCTCCGAGGAGTTAGTTATTGCCTTCTCTAGTGAGGCTTACCTTGACTCAATCTGCTTGTCCGACTAACTACCTTCGTAGTGACTTCTTATATTCGTCTTGGAACACGCCAAGACACTAGCTATTTGCATAGCACACTATGTTCTATTTCTATAAACTCTAACTGACGAAGTACTCCCTTACATCGGAGTCCCCGTTTCTAAGTATCCTCTACTACCAAGCAGCTACCTTTCTGCCGGTATTCCCTCGATATATTCCTTGTAAACGAATTCTCCAGAAAAGTCCGTTTACATCTTACTACACCCTCTACTCTACATCTAGACTTATTGCTTACACGGCATACACCCTACGTAGGTGTTTATACTTTGGGCCATCAGTGTACCCAACTCTTTCGAGGTTGTTACACTCACTTCCGACTTCGTCTACCCTACTCGTGTCCTAACGAAGCTACATGCCATGACACTAGTACGACTATGTATTACACTTTCCGTTTCTCCACTAAATGGTAAGGGATCTTACATTTATGACTCATGTTTCCCTTCCTTTTCCGGACTTCTACACTTACCCTTAGTGGTTTCCATAACCACTTTAGGTTACTCCCTATCGATATCCTATGTCTGACTAACTTAGACTCTTCTCTTACTACTACTTGTAGTCATTTCTGTTTATAATGGAAACTCATCAGTCTCCTCCTTACCATCATACTCATTACTCTGCCTCAGGCTCAAGAACACTTTCTAGGTCTCAATCTACCCTCGAAACAACTCAATCGAAGGTGAATCGAAGAAATTCCTAAAAATGGAGAAATTGAGGGTTTAGAATGAAATTGGGGTTACCGACCTTGATTCGATCGGTGGGTGGGAGGTGTTGAAGATGTCGGAGTCGACCTCCGGTGGTCGTGGCCGGTGTCGGACGGCTCTCTCCGACGAGTTTTCGACGGATTTCCGGTGAACCCCACTCTCTCTCTCTCTACCTCACGGTTCTTTCTCTCTCTTCTCCCTCTCTCTCCGTTTTCTTCTCTCTCTCCCCGTAGCTTCTCTCTTTTCTATTTTTCCTTTCTTTTTCTCTCTTTTCTTTCTTCTCTTATAGTCACGTATCACTCTCTCACAATTCCCTCTCTTTCTCTTTTCTTTTTGTTTATTTTAAAGCCACGACACCCCTCCCATTACATAATAATAATAATAAAATAATTATAATAACTAAATAAATAAATATAATTAAAATAAAATAATTAATAATTAGATAATTAAATAATAAATAAATAAATATTATTAAAAATAAATTAATTAATAATTAAATAAATAATAACAAATTTGTATTTTTAATTTAATCCTTCCCTATTTAATTTAGGTTTAAAATTTCTTAGGTTTCGAATTAAATCCTAAAAAAATATTTTCTACTTCTTTCTCCTTCCCTTTTATTTTATTTTAAACCTTGAAAAAAAATTTCTCGGGTATTACAATCTTCGAAAAATTTGCCTTTCCGTTTCTTTTAACTTTCATATTTTTTTTATATTCATTTTAAAGTTTAATTCCTAGCCCCGAAATAAATCATTCTTTAATCCTCAAAATTTTTAAATAAATCTTTCTTTAATCCTCAAAATTTTTCGGGGTATTACAACTGACCTGGAGGATCTCTCCCCTCCTCCTCATCCTCTTAACCTTTCTCGGGATAGTACCCTAGGTAGGGAGAAGAGGCCAACACAGGGTTCTTCTCCCAACCAAGAGAAGGTCACCGGAGTTTGTATTGGAACGTCTGAAGGAGGTAGGAGGGTTGAAGGGAGGCATGGCTCAGGTAACACCACCAGGTTGATGGGATGCAAGGCTCGGGTGCCACAACCGGAGGTCATTATCAGCGGAAGGAGGATCTCCACGAGAAAGAAAGGAGGAGAGAAAAGAGGAAAGAAGGAGGGAATCCTAAACAAGGGGGATCCAAGAAGACGGATTCTCAACTTTCTTCTCAAGTTCCTTCGACTTCAGCGGTGCATTAGAGGGTTGCTCCGGTAGAGACTAGGGTTACTGCTTCAGTGGGGGTTACTTTTCCACCTTTGGAGCAGACTCTACGCTCGCCCTTGAGGGTGGTTTTTTCGAGCTTCTCCTTTCCATGTTCTGCTGGGGGTGTCAAGGAGCTGTCGAGCAAGAGGCCCTGAGTGGAAGGAGCGGTTGGACAAGACGTTGCTGCTGCTCCTGGAAGATTGGTTGCCATGGAGGAGAGTGTTTCTACGGCAGGTGGCCATAGTGGGCCTGATGCAGAGAATTTAGTGGTGAGTCAAATAGCTGCCACTGCTTTTGGAGATGCGGCTTCAGAAGAAGGTTTTGGTTCATAGGATCCTTCTCAAGCTGCGGAAGGGTTGTCGGGGGAGGAGTTGCCCCCCTTTGCTATAGTAGCCCTTGGGACACGATTCTTTGTGGATTTGGAGGAGAGGGCTGCTAGGGGAATTGACTGAAGTCCTTTGATGATTGCTCGGCGAGCCTTTGAGGGTGTGGCCAACTCTTTGACTGACTTTTACCAAGCCAGCAGCATGTGGAAGAAGCTAGTGGTATGTCTTTGAACTTTGAAGGTCTTGTTATCGTGAGTGTGTCACTTTTTCTTATAACGTTCTTCCTTTATTGTCTTCCATGTAGGTGAAGATTCGCATGGATCTGGACCAGTCTGTCGCTCCCTTTGATGCAAAAAATGAATCTTTGGTGCATTCGCAGCAGCAGCTCGAGGAGGTGCGTGCAAACTTGCGAGGGAAGGAGAAGGAGTGCAAGGGCATGGGTCGTGAGATACGGTCCCTGACTCGTGAGGTTTCTCGTCTTCGTGCCAAAGACGATCAACTCGTAGAGGTCAAACTTCTATGGTCGGACTTGGAGAGGGGCTCGTGCGGAGCTAAGTACTCGGCAGGAAGATGCAGAGAAGCGTCTGCAGGAGCTGTGTGTTCTTCGTGAAGCTTTGACGGGCTGGCTGGATGCTGAGACAGTAGAGTTTGAGATTCTGGCTAAGATGAAAGCAGAGGAGGAATTGAAGGTGCAACGCAAGAAGGGGAAGGAGGCTGAGGAGAGATATAGGAAATCGTTGGACGATGGGAAGAAGAGGGAGGAGTAACAAGAGAAAACTATTAGGAAGCTTAGGATGGAGAATCGTAAATTAATGAAGGAGAATCCTAAGAATGAGGGGAATGGTAAATTAATCGTAATTAATTCTCCTCCATTAGTTTATAATTTTCCATCCTAAGCTTCCTAATAGTTTTCTCGTTACTCCTCTCTCTTCTTCCCAATTTCCAACTATTTCCTATATCTCTCCTCAGCTTCCTTCCCCTTCTTGCGTTGCTCCTTCAATTCCTTCTCTGCTTTCATCTTAGCTAGCATCTCAAACTCTACCGTCTCGTCTCCTTCAGAGGTGGAGAAGACAAAGGTTGGTCTTTGGGTTGGAAAAGGTGAAAACTTTGAGATGGGAATGTGAAAAAAAAAATGTGAAGAGAGAAAGAAAAAGGAAGATTGCAGAAAAAGAAACGATTCAATGGTGTGTTGTGGGGTCAATAGTAACAGAAGAGTTTGGGTTTTTTTGGAATCAGAGCATGAAATATGTATAGACAAGGAGAGAACCATTTGTATATCGTTTTCGTCAGGCTCTTCTTCATGGGTCCCTTCTTCATGTGTCGCTTACTTACAATCTGTTTAATATTTTCATAAACATGTGGATGATGCGGCGTGATTTTGTTCGTGGGTCCATTTGATGGTTGAGATAAAGGTAACAACACAAGATATGCCCCATCACGAATTCTAGGATTTGGTTGCAAAATATCCAGGTTTGATTTACTTGGTCCAAGGCGCAAAATTAAATTAAAACCATTTTTTCTTTGAATCTTTAAAATATTTATAAATTAAAAAAAAAAAATCAATTACATTTTTATTAAAAACTTGACAAATCATATGTACTACGTAATGTGTTTCATAACAACGCTAATAAATATCTTCCAAATCCATGTATCATAAATTTGATACTAAAACAAAGCTCGTAAAAAATTTGATGCCTGCCGAGCACAATCAAATTAATATTGATAATTTTCCTACTTCCATTTAACACAAAGTTGAGTATAGAGTAAGCAAGGTCGAACCCAAAGGGATTGGAAGATTTCCAACACTTTTCAATAAATCAGAAAAGCCTAGGATAGAAAAGCCTAGCCTAGCATTGCCATAGAAAATACAATCCCAGAATTAACATCAATGTCCAAAAGAATAGAGAAGAAGAAGAAGGAAGGAACTCTGCCTTCTTGCTTAAGTCGGCTCCTTGCTCGACTCCAAATCACCGAAAATTACTCCCAAAGATGTTTCTCTCAAGCCCTAGCACAGCCCGTAGCTCCCACAAGTCGTTCCCGCTCTGAATCTTCCTACTCATGGTCTAAAACATGCTTTATATAAGTGAAATCGAGAATTCCGTTTATGCCCCTGTTGTGCTGCTGCTGCACCATATAAGTGCTGCTGTAGCAGTAACTTTCTGTTTCTGCACTGTTGTTTTTTTTAATTTGTTTACAAATGCTACTGCAGCACCATATAATGCTGTTGCAGCATCAACTCTCTGTTTCCATCTTTTTGCTGTAGCTCCAATCTTCATCAACACTTCCCATGGTCCACTCCAAACATGTCAATCTTGCTTCATTTTGCTTTCCAATGTTCCCTAAATTTCCCAATTGCATTGAACCTTGTTGCTTTACACTTTTTATCCCTAAAAAACACAAGCAATGCATCAATGGTTACATGGATAACCATCGAGACATAATCTAAACACTTAAGCTCATTCGAAACTTGGCAAAATTATGCAATAGCATCACTAAACAACTAAGTATCGCAAATTCTTCTAAAACCCATCCAAAATGACACTTAATGACCGTTAACGCTATAAATTAGCCTATAATAAACGCTCAAATAACTCTGTTTTATAGACTTATCACTCATATCACTGTCTAGTCATTGAATCTATCTCGAAATTTATAGTAAATTTTTTTTTTTCATTTTAAAATTTAAGATGACACAGATCTCAAGACAAATTCAATCGCTACTAGAAAAATTTCAATTACTGACTATTATTGGTGACTGACGTAAAATCAGTCACTAAGATCATCAATTAGTGACTGATTTGTGATAGAAGTAAAAATTAGTCACTAAATTCATAAAACTCATAAAGTTAATGACTGAAAATGTCAGTCACTAATTAGTTAATAATCCGTCACTTTTCAATCACAAATACACTTAACTAAAATAATTAGAAATAGTGACTGATTAAAAATATATTTATTAAAAAATATTTATCTCACAAAAAAAAATAGAACTTTTTAAGCTTCATAAGACAAAACATTTTCATTCCAATCACACCTCCTTATCTCTCATGCTCTTATATTATTTAGCTCCATAAGACAAAACATTTGTAAATTATATTTTGTTTAGTTATATAGATAATTCATTGTATTATATTTTACTAGTTAGACAGTAGTGAATCAAAGTTCATCATAGCTCCAAAGTATTACCCAAATTAAATTGGAGATGAAATAAAAGAATAAAATTACAATCATTTTAATCATTAAGCAGTAAATTAAAAAGAATAATATGCAAAAGATTGGTTTATAAATTCGCACATATGTTAAACCAAAATAATAAAAGCTTGACATGTACATAAGTATATATAATTTATTTTTTAGTATTTTAAAAATATAATATAAATTAATTATTATTATATTTTAAAATAAAAAATTTTAATATCTAACATTTTTAATTTGCATAATATAATACAATATAAAATAATTATTATATTTTAAAATAATAAATTAAACAATAAGAAAATATTTGTTATCTCACTCTTTTATCAACTATCTATTATCTCCACTCTTCTCTTACGTATCCTCTAATCATATATTTTTGTTGTATTTTTAATTAATAAATAATTATTTTGTGAGTCAAACAGCCAACAACCATATTAATATAGATAATAAATTAATAATATTAATAATAATGACATTCTTATTTTGACCTTAACAAAAATTAAAAAAAAAATGTAATAACTCTTTCAACATAAATTTTCATTAATTTTAATTACTTCAAATTGAAATATTTAACCCAAAATAATAAATAAAAAAAAACTACTAGTTACCCTCCTTCCCCTCTTCATTTTCCCCTATTCATTTACAAACACTCCCTTGGCTTCATGTGGGAATGATGGAAAGAAAATAAAGTATAGTTTTGCTGTGGAGGATCAACAAAAAAAAATGTTTTTGGGGAATCAACTTTAGTGACTATTTATGCTTCACTCAGACATATTTATAATAATGTCACGACCCCCTATCGGGCGTCTGTGACCGGCACGGGAGGTAGGATTTCTCCTATCCCGTAAGCCTCTAATCACTGATTGACATTTTTATATATGCATAACTACCCATTTCTAATACAAACAATATATAGTATATATGGCCATCCCTATCCGGTGACCTAAGTAGCACGCAATCCACGGCTCGCTCAACGCCGCTTCAGTCTATACATATACACATAGTCAATCACACGTACATATAATATACATATTGATCACGCGCTTCAGGGCGGGTGATCTATCCTATTCACATGCAGAATCCCTGTATACAGTCAAGTATATATATTCAATCACACACCTGCATATAATTTACATATTGATCACACGCCTCAATGCGTGTGATCTATCCTATTCGCATGCGGAAGCCGTATTTTCACACAACCAGATATTCAGTCACACATATATATAAATTTACATATTGACCACACGCTCAGTGCGTGTGATCTATCCTATTCACATGCGGAAGTCACATTCATATATATATATATATATATATATATATATATATATATATATATATATATACGCATGATATATATAAATCATAACCTATGTTCCCAACAACAAGACCAATCTTTAATCTGTATGAAGCCGACAATTCTAGAGTGTGACATATACATATATGTATATAGCAACTGTACAAAACAATGCTATACCCAAAAGAATCATATACATATATGTCCTAACAAAATACATATATCAATACTACCCACGCGAACAATGCGTGCGGTCTCTAAGTCTGTCCGCCTCCCTGAGATGAAGTGGAAGCGCTCCCGATGCCTATACCACCTGTGTCTGTAACATTTAACAGTGGGGTGAGTCAAACGGACTCAGTGAGAGGCTCTCCCATCCCTGGTGTAGTAGCGGGTACCACTACAACTGGGGGAAGGGAGCCAATCACAAACACATACGCATATAACAGGTTTAAATCTCAGTATATTAAGTGGTCACGCAAATAGCATATATCACATCCACAACATAGAATTTAAAGCATGGTTTTACATACGTTCAAATTCACACATACATTATATCATAGTTTAACATACAGCTTCATGTGGATATCCATGTTCAAATAACAGTAATCATAAACTGGCCCGAAGGCATATCTCCGTTAGGAGAGAATCTGGCTCGGAGGCAATATCTCACGTGAGCGATATAGGAACCTAGTTGATCATTCTAGGAACCCCTGGTCCCAAGACTTTACTTGGAACATTAGTTTGACCCCAACACTTCACTTGGAGCATAGCCGACGACTCATCTGACCTTGGTTTACACAAGGCAATAGCCACAATGTGGTGTACTCATATACTTTGTATTTCTGAGAGTTTGACTCAAGATAACAGACCCAATCTACCCGGACCACCCGTGCTAGACTTGGTTCCCGCGTTGTACCATAAATGACCCCTATGGACCACTACTTATTTATTTTACTTTCTCTTAGGAAATTCTAAATTTCCAAGTGGTTTTCTAATCCGGAATCCCTCGGTTTAAAACAAGGTCACCTATGTTCATTTTCTTTAAGAGCTTACATACACCACCACACTTTCCAGATAATAATCAATAAGGTTGGTTTCTAGTACCACCAGACTCTCCCAAATAAAATTGACTCGATCCTACCCACGATCTTATATAGGTCCCGAGGACCTTCTTTTCATATAAGGCTCCTTGAGCCCCATCGCTTTTACAATTCACATACACACATATAACACGTTTTCACATATATTGTAATTTAGGAACAACAATAGCATGTTATCTAATATATAATTCCTACAATTAGGCAAGAAGGCAAACCATATATTCATATCCGCAGTCAACCCTATAGGACAAGGATAGGAAAGCCCCTCACCTGGTTGGCCCCTCTGATCGGCTCTCGGTGCGCCCGAAAGTCCACTCACAGTATGGTGCCCTATACACATATACTTGAGAGATTTAGAAACTTGAAATTCAGCCACTATCGTGTACATGTAACGCTAATGCTCATGTTCTCTCTAATTAATTCCATAGACTAGTTGTTGGCTTGGAATGCCCTCAACTAGTTTTCGGATCACCTAGCATGCTCCTATTCGTGTCTAACCCTTGCTTAATCACATTATTCGGAAGCCTTGATTTGGGAATGAAAAGTTACCCAATTCCACCTCTATGTGTCCATGTGAAGTTTCCATTACCCAAGTCTTGAATTTATGGCTCAAGAGAGTCATAAATTCTACTTGTCCAAGACTTCCATTTACTAAAATAACTTTCAACACTTTACCTACACATGGATACACCTATCCGGATACGCGTAACATTAGAAAATTGTCTCTTTTTCCCCGAACCGGGTTCCGGGGGAGACGGTGCTTACTCGGGTTTTAATCCCTTGTACATTCTAATAATTTTAACAATTATATAATCACAATTCTACCTATTAATGTATCCCCAATCAGTCCACAACACCCTTAAACCTTAACAACCACATTTTCCCACAATTTTTCCAACCCGGATAAATTCCATCAATTTAGTTTCCGGTTCCTAAGCTTCCAACTCACTTAATAACATGCAAATACTTCAATTTAGGACCCAGAATACTCAGATTGAATCAATTGGGGGGGTTTTTCCAAAAATCCCTAAAATTGATAAAATTGGGGTTTGAGAGTTTCGGGACTTCTCACCTCGATTCAACCGTTTAGAAGGACGATATGGAGTAGAGGAGACTCCCAGCCACCTTCCCCGACGAAGAAACGTCATTTTCCGGTGTGGGAGCTCTCTCCCTTTGCTTTCTCTCTCTAACCCGTAACTCTCTCTCTCTCTAGCACAACGGCGACGACGAGGCGTTGCTCTCCTCTTCCTCCTCGCGCGTCCGGTTCGCTCTTGCACGCAGCTCACCTTCCCCGTGCTCTTCCCGTTCGACGCCTCAAGTTGCCCTCTCTCTATCGTGCTTCTCTTCTTCGACTCCCTCCCCCTTCTGATTTCTTTTTCTTTCCTTATTCTTTTATATAATATATATATATATATATCTAATAATTTAATACATATACCTATCACTTAAAAAAAATCTGGTATATAAAAATAAATAAGAAAAAGAAGTATATAAAAATATTAGGATTTACACTAATTTGTATTTTTTTTAAAAAAATAAGCAATAGGATAGTGTGTGCTTCTATCCATTTTCAACTTTAAATAAATTAATTTAATTAGACCAATGATGCTAATTAAATATCCTCGGGTATTACAATCTTCTCCCCTTAAGAAATTCGGTCCCTGAATTTCAAACAAAATACTAACCTTAGTCTCGAAATAGATGAGGATACGTTCTGCGCATTTCACCCTCGACCTCCCATGTAGCTTCTTCGGTCGAGTGGTTCCTCCACAGAACTTTAACCAATGGAATCTCTTTCGTCCTAAGTTTCTTCAACAGCCGATCTAAGATTTCCACTGGCTCCTCTTCATACGTCATATTTTCGGTTAGTTGCACATCTTGCGAATGAATCACGTGCGAGGGATTGGGAAGATACTTCCGAAGCATTGATACATGAAAGACAGGGTGTACCCCCTCCAATTTCGTAGGCAATTCCAACCGATACGCTACATTCCCAACTTGTTCTAAGATTTCAAACGGTCCGATATACCGAGGACTCAACTTCCCTTTCTTACCGAACCGCATTACGCCTCTCATCGGTGATATTCTCAAGAACACCTGTTCACCAACGGCAAACTCCAGTTCTCTCCTTCGATTGTCTGCATAAGACTTTTGCCTACTCTGAGCCGTCAGCAATCTTTCCCTTATACACTTTACTTTCTGCAAGGCATCTTGTAGCAATTCCGGGCCGACTAGGCTAGCTTCTCCGACCTCGAACCACCCAATCGGGGATCTGTATCTACGGCCATACAGAGCCTCGAAAGGTGCCATTTGAATACTTGCTTGATAACTGTTAATGTACGCAAACTCAGCCAAAGGTAAATATCGTTCCCAACTTCATCCGAAATCCATAATACACGCCCGAAGCATGTCCTCAAGAATCTGAATGGTTCTTTTTGATTGCCCGTCGATTTGTGGGTGGAACACAGTACTCAGATCAACTCTAGTTCCCAACACTTCCTGCAATGACTTCCAAAACCTGGAAGTGAACTGTGGATCTTTATCAGATATTATGGACACTGGCACACCGTGCAATCTAACGATTTCTGATAGGTAAATCTGTGCATATTAACTCACTCCGTAAGTGGTCTTAACTGGCAGAAAGTGTGCGGATTTAGTCATGCGATCCACTATTACCCAAACTGAATCAAATCCCCGTTGTGATCTTGGCAACCCTGTTACAAAATCCATCGTTATCCTCTCCCATTTCCACTCAGGTATCTCTATCTGTTATAATGTTCCGGCGGGCTTCTGGTGTTTAGCCTTTACTTGCTGGCACACTAAACACCTGGCTACATAGTTTGCGACATCCTTTTTCATGCCATTCCACCAATACAACTGTTTCAGGTCATGATACATTTTATTAGCTCCCGGATGGATTGTATAAGATGTCCAGTGTGCTTCTTCAAGAATTCTTTCTTTCAAGTTATCAACCATAGGGACACACAACCGTCCCTCCAACCGAAGTATCCCAAAATCATCTATAGAGAATCGGACGTCGTCCCCTTTCCCTTTAGTTACGGTATCCCTGATTTGCTTGAGGTCGGTATCTTCATCTTGTCTAGCCTTCACCTCTTCTACCAAAGAGGACTTAGCTTGCAAATGGGCTAAAAGTGAGTTAGAACTTCCAATCTCAAACTGATTTCCCGTTTGCTCTAGCTCGTGCAGTTCTCTAATTAACGGTCTTCTTTCTTCGCTTATATGAGCAAGACTGCCCATGGATTTTCGACTCAGAGCATCAGCTACCACATTGGCCTTTCCTGGATGATACAAGATCGTGCAGTCGTAGTCTTTCAACAACTCTAACCATCGACGTTGTCTCAAGTTCAAGTCTTTCTGCTCGAAAATGTATTTGAGGCTTTTGTGGTCTGTATAAATTTCACAAGTCTCACCATATAAGTAGTGCCTCCATATTTTCAAAGCGAATACTACAGACACCATTTCGAGGTCGTGAGTCGGGTAGTTCTTCTCATGCTTCCTCAGTTGTCGTGATGCATACGCAATCACCTTGCCATGTTGCATCAAGACACACCCTAACCCGATCCTCGATGCATCATAGTATACCACATACCCTCCTGTGCCTTCAGATAAAGCCAGCACCGAAGCGGTAGTGAGGCTGTCCTTCAGCTTCTGAAAACTCTGCTCACACTTGTCATCCCATACAAACTTCACTCCTTTCTAAGTCAATCTAGTCATAGGTGCAGCAACCTTTGAGAAGTCTTGCACGAATCTTCTATAATATCCCGCCAAACCCAAGAAACTGCGAATTTCAGTAACAGAGGTAGGCTGGGACCAATTCTTCACTGCCTCTACCTTACTTGGATCAACGTGGATTCCCTCTGATGATACCACATGACCCAAAAAGGCAACTCTGTCAAGCCAGAATTCACACTTACTTGGCATACAGTTTTTCCTCTCTCAACCACTGCAATGCTAATCTCAAGTGCTCAGCATGTTCCTCAGAATTCTTTGAATAAACCAATATGTCGTCAATGATGACAATGACAAATCGGTCCAGAAATGGTTTAAAGACCCTGTTCATCAGGTCCATGAACGCTGCAGGAGCAGTAGTTAATCCGAAAGACATCACCAACAACTCGTAATGTCCGTATCGGGTCCGGAATGCGGTCTTGGGTATATCCAAATCTCGAATCTTTAATTGGTGATACCCAGATCGCAAATCAATTTTAGAAAACCGCTTCGCACCCTGCAACTGATCAAATAGGTCATCTATCCTCGGCAGTGGATATTGATTGCGAATCGTCACCTTGTTTAACTTTCGATAATCGATACACAACCGCAAATATCCACCCTTCTTCTTTACAAAAAGGACCGGTGAGCCCCAAGGAGAGAAGCTGGATCTTATAAAACCCTTGTCAAGCAATTCTTGCAATTGTGTATGTAGCTCCTTCAGCTCTTTCGGAGCCATCCGGTAAGGTGGTGTGGAGATAGGCTGGGTGCCAAGTTGCAGCTCAATTTCAAATTCAATCTCACGATCGGGCGGCAACCCCGACAATTCTTCTGGGAATACATCCAAGAACTCTCGCACCACCAGTACTTGAGTCGGTGAAAGTACTGCTTTCGTAGTATCTTGGACGTATGCCAAATACCCTTTGCATCCCTTTGCAAGTAACTTGGATGCCTTCAAAGCCGAGATCAAGCTTGGATACGGTGCAGCTCCGTCACCCCGTATCACAAAAGGCTCCTCGTTTGGCATATTGAATTTCAAGCATTTAGCCCTACAGTCCACAACCGCATGGCAAGACGACAACCAATCCATTCCGAGGATCACATCAAGATCAACCATACATAACAACCGAAGGTCTACCACAGTCTCATGACCATCGACCTCCACAATGCAAGACTTGTGCACATATTCTACTTGTACCGATTCCCCCATTGGTGTAGAGACCAGTACTGTTTCTTCCATTCTAGATGGACTTTTGTTGAATTTAGAGGCAAATGCATGTGACACATAGGAATGAGTGGAGCCGGAATCAAATAAGACTCGTGCTTCAAGAGAGCAGACAATAAGAGTACCTGTCACAACTGCATTTGATGCATGAGCATCCTGCTGAGAGAGTGCAAATACCCGCGCTTGTCCTCCACCTATCGCCCCTGGCCCTCGGCCACTAGATCCTGCACCACGGCCTCTAGCTGCACCTGTACTTGCTGCCTGTAGTGGTACGGTTCTCACTGGTGGAGCTGGAATAGGTGTACTCCTCGGCGTCGGATTGCTTCTCACACTTGTACCCTTCTTTTTCTTTGGACACTCTCTAGCCATATGGCCCATCTGGCCGCAGTGGTAGCATCCACCTGTCAGTCTCCGACATATACCAAAATGGAATCTGCCGCAAGTCGCACACTGGGGCTTTGTCTTACCGGTGTTTCCACCCCCTTGTTCCCTCTGTCCCCCTTGAAAATTACCTCTTGTACCTGTTTCATGGGTGGTAGTTGAGGATTGTCCTCCTGCGGACCCTGAATATCCTGCACCTCCACCTGTTGTCTTCCTTTTCTTACTTCCACCTCCTTGGTTGTCACTGCCTGTAATTAACTTCACTTTGGGATCAACAGATGTCCCATACCTCTTCCTGGTTTCAATCATTCTAGCACAATCTGCTGCTTGAGCTAAAGTCTCAAACTGTCTCCACTGAGGTAGTAAAGCAGTAAACAACGGCTCCGTGAGTCGGTGTATGAATCTCTTGATCCTCGCCTCTTCATCAGGAACTAACTCAGGTGAGAATTGAGCCAGTTCAGTAAAAAGTAATTCATACTCCGTCGCTGTCATGTTAGGCGTCATCCACAACTCCTCGAATTGCTGACGCTTCGCATCTTTGGTGCCTTTAGGTAGAAACCGACCCAGGAATTCCCTCAGAAAATCTTCCCAGGTCATCGGTGCCATCCTATGTGAATACCTCGTCTGTACGGACTCTATCCATACTCTAGCCGCTCCCCTCAGCTGGAATGAAGCTAATTCCACCAACTCATGACCTGAGCACCTCAGCATGTGCCCAATTCTAACCACATCTCTGATAAAGTACTGCGGATCCTCTTTCTCACTAGTTCCGCAGAAAGTGGGTGGACGAAGCTTCAGAAATTTTGAAATTGGCAGCTCTCTAGGTGCTGCCCGCGGTTCACGAGGCATTTCCTGTGGTTGTTGCCATTCCCTATCCTCTTCCTCAACAACCTCCATCTCTTGATTGCTAGGAACTCTCTCTTGTTGTTCCTCGCCGACTACTAACCGGCGTACTTCCCTCTGTATTTGTCTCGTCATCTCTTCTCTTAGTTCCTGAAATCCTGCCGTGAGCATTTCCGCCACGGAAGGTGCCCCTGTCTCTACTTGAGGTTGAGGTTCCGGTGACTGTCTCCTCTCTTCCCCTCTCACTTGTGCTCTACCTCGACCTCGAGCACGACCTCTACCTCGGCCTCGGGTGGGCATTCCCTCCTCCCGAAGTGATTCTCGATCAATTTCAGTAGGAGTTCTCTCTCCACCCCTAGTCCGTCTCGTGATAGGTGGCATCCCTATACTGCACAAGGACCACACCTAATAAGTACACATATACTAATGACATTTCATATCAAAGAGAGTAGAAAGAAAGGCTGACACAATTTCCTGGGTACTTCCACAAGTGCCTTTTTACTCCCACGTTGTGCCCGGGTACACAAAGAGGGGTAAATCGACACCCGGTCATACCTATGGCTTCATACAGTTTAAAGAAACTTGGCTCTGATACCAAGTTTGTCACGACCCCCTATCGGGCCTCCGTGACCGGCACGGGAGGTAGGATTTCTCCTATCCCGTAAGCCTCTAATCCCTGATTGACATTTTTATATATGCATAACTACCCATTTCTAATACAAACAATATATAGTATATATGGCCATCCCTATCCGGTGACCTATGTAGCACGCAATCCACGGCTCGCTCAACGCCGCTTCAGTGTATACATATACACATAGTCAATCACACGTACATATAATATACATATTGATCACGCGCTTCAGGGCGGGTGATCTATCCTATTCACATGCAGAATCCCTGTGTACAGTCAAGTATATATATTCAATCACACACCTGTATATAATTTACATATTGATCACACGCCTCAATGCGTGTGATCTATCCTATTCGCATGCGGAAGCCGTATTTTCACACAACCAGATATTTAGTCACACATACATATAAATTTACATATTGACCACACGCTCAGTGCGTGTGATCTATCCTATTCACATGCGGAAGTCACATTCATATATATATACGCATGATATATATCATATCATAACCTATGTTCCCAACAACAAGACCAATCTTTAATCTGTTTGAAGCCGACAATTCTAGAGTGTGACATATACATATATGTATATGGCAACTGTACAAAACAATGCTATACCCAAAAGAATCATATACATATATATACTGACAAAATACATATATCAATACTACCCACGCGAACAATGCGTGCGGTCTCTAAATCTGTCCTCCTCCCTGAGATGAAGTGGAAGCGCTCCCGATGCCTATACCACCTGTGTCTGTAACATTTAACAGTGGGGTGAGTCAAACGGACTCAGTGAGAGGCTCTCCCATCCCTGGTGTAGTAGCGGGCACCACTACAACTGGGGGAAGGGAGCCAATCACAAACACATACGCATATAACGGGTTTAAATCTCAGTATATTAAGTGGTCACGCAAATAGCATATATCACATCCACAACATAGAATTTAAAGCATGGTTTTACATACGTTCAAATTCACTCATACATTATATCATAGTTTAACATACAGCTTCATGTGGATATCCATGTTCAAATAACCGTAATCATAAACTGGCCTGAAGGCATATCTCCGTTAGGAGAGAATCTGGCCCGAAGGCAATATCTCACGTGAGCGATATAGGAACCTAGTTGATCATTCTAGGAACCCCTGGCCCCAAGACTTTACATGGAACATTAGTCTAACCCCAAGACTTCACTTGGAGCATAGCCGGCGACTCATCTGACCACGGTTTACCCAAGGCAATAGCCACAATGTGGTGTACTCATATACTTTGTATTTCTGAGTGTTTGACTCAAGATAACAGACTCAATCTACTCGGACCACCCGTGCTAGACTTTGTTCCCGCTTTGTACCATAAATGACCCCTATGGACCACTACTTATTTATTTTACTTCTTCTTAGGAAATTCTAAATTTCCAAGTGGTTTTCTAATCCGGAATCCCTCGGTTTAAAACAAGGTCACCTATGTTCATTTTCTTTAAGAGCTTACATACACCACCACGCTTTTCAGATAATAATCAATAAGGTTGGTTTCTAGTACCACCAGACTCTCCCAAAAAAAATTGACTCGATCCTACCCCCGATCTTATATAGGTCCCGAGGACCTTCTTTTCATATAAGGCTCCTTGAGCCCCATTGCTTTTACAATTCACATACACACATATAACACGTTTTCACATATATTGTAATTTAGGAACAACAATAGCATGTTATCTAATATATAATTCCTACAATTAGGCAAGAAGGCAAACCATATATCCATATCCGCAGTCAACCCTATAGGACAAGGATAGGAAAGCCCCTCACCTGGTTGGCCCCTCTGATTGGCTCTTGGTGCGCCCGAAAGTCCACTCACAGAATGGTGCCCTATACACATATACTTGAGAGATTTAGAAACTTGAAATTCAGCCACTATCGTGTACATGTAACGTTAATGCTCATGTTCTTTCTAATTAATTTCATAGATTAGTTGTTGGCTTGGAATGCCCTCAAGTAGTTTTCGGATCACCTAGCATGCTCCTATTCGTGTCTAACCCTTGCTTAATCACACCATTCGGAAGCCTTGATTTGGGAATGCAAAGTTACCCAATTCCACCTCTATGTGTCCATCTGAAGTTTCCATTACCCAAGTCTTGAATTTATGGCTCAAGAGAGGCATAAATTCTACTTGTCCAAGACTTCCATTTACTAAAATAACTTTCAACACTTTACCTACACATGGATACACCTATCCGGATACGCGTAACATTAGAAAATTGTCTCTTTTTCCCCCGAACCGGGTTCCGGGTGAGACGGTGCTTACTCGGGTTTTAATCCCTCGTACATTCTAATAATTTTAACAATTATATAATCACAATTCTACCTATTAATGCATCCTCAATCAGTCCACAACACCCTTAAACCTTAACAACCACATTTTCCCACAATTTTTCCAACCCGGATAAATTTCATCGATTTAGTTTCCGGTTCCTAAGCTTCCAACTCACTTAATAACATGCAAATACTTCAATTTAGGACCCAAAATACTCAGATTGAATTAATTGGGGTTTTTCCAAAAATCCCTAAAATTGATAAAATTGGGGTTTGAGAGTTTCGGGACTTCTCACCTCGATTCAACCGGTTAGAAGGACGATATGGAGTAGAGAAGACTCCCAGGCACCTTCCACGACGAAGAAATGGCATTTTCCGGCGTGGGAGCTCTCTCCCTTTGCTTTCTCTCTCTAACCCGTAACTCTCTCTCTCTCTAGCACAACGGCGACGACGAGCTCTGGCGGACGGCGCGGCGTTGCTCTCCTCTTCCTCCTCGCGCGTCCGGTTCGCTCTTGCACGCAACTCACCTTCCCCGTGCTCTTCCCGTTCGACGCCTCAAGCTGCCCTCTCTCTATCGTGCTTCTCTTCTTCGACTCCCTCCCCCTTCTGATTTCTTTTTCTTTCCTTATTCTTTTATATAATATATATATATATATATATATATCTAATAAGTTAATATATATACCTATCACTTAAAAAAATCTGGTATATAAAAATAAATAAGAAAAAGAAGTATATAAAAATATTAGGATTTACACTTTGTATTTTTTTTTTAAAAAAATAAGCAATAGGATAGTGTGTACTTTTATCCATTTTCAACTTTAAATAAATTAATTAAATTAGACCAATGATGCTAATTAAATATCCTCGGGTATTACAAATAATAATCTTGAAACTATGAAGGTACTATACAACCAAATAGGCGTAACTCTCGCTCTGATTACCAAGATATCAACAAACCTGAACCAACACAACCACACTATCCTGAAGATTACAAATATGAACTTCTAATAGTAAAGAGGATTGATCTACCTATACAATCACACAACCACTCTGTTGAAATTCGGGCATACCTAGATGTTGGATTCAAGTAGCCACGCCCGATCCGGTCACAATGACGGACTCGGATCATGATACACAGCAAATGCACTCTTGTGGGGAGAAGAGAAGAGAGACCAGAGGAAGTTCTGGTAGTTTTCTGAGTTTATGAATCACTTTTGTGTGCACTCAGAAAACCACACCTTCATCCTTTTTTATATATACGTTAATAACTCCCACATATTATAATTTAAATAAAATGCAAATATTACACTTCATAAACCCACATGTTTATGATATTTGCATAAAAGCCACAATCTCAAATGGGCTTGGGTCCAATCCACCAAGGGTGGACTGACCCATTTTCTTACATCTCTCACTCACACTTGGTGGAATTGATGTCGTGGGTCTAGTCTCTTTGTCTCCCTCATTTTCATACTTAGTGCTTTGCCGTGACCGCGTGGGCATGACGTCTTCATTTAGGTGCTTGCACTAGAAATCCCTTTTTATAGGACCAGCACAAGTTACCTTCTCCTTCGTGTAGTTGGAACATTAGAATTATGCCTCAAATGTCCTAGATTTAACTATATACACTTTCATATGACAAATCTAATCCCTCTCGAGTCAACGTTTTGACTCAGATTTCCTTCCTCGTATGTTTAGTATCCACACTTATGACTACTCAATGTCATAAGGGACATGTCACAGACACTAACATAGATGTGTATATTGCAGTTAATCTTCCTTTCGCCCATATATCATTTAGAAATGTATCAGTCGCTTTCCTAGCATAATACCTTAGATCGTATAAGTCATGATCATAAGAAAAAAAAAGGTAAAGTAGCAGACACTGAAGCATATCCTCGTGATATTGTCAAAGTCATAAGGACATCAATGGGAACACTACAATATTTTTGCCTTTTTACAACGCACAAAAACCGTTCTCTATAATACCAAAACCGTTGCCTATTAGAATAGGCAACGGTTTTTTGCCGTACTATATTCGGTCGTTACCTATTGTATAAGGCAATGGTTTTTTGTTTCTATGGCAACAAATATAAAAAACCGTTCCCTATACTTTATCAATAGGGAACGGTTTTCAAGTTTCGAATTTGCAACATTTGTTAGCCGTTGCTTCTTTAAGCAACAAAGATTAGCCGTTGCTTATTGAATATGGCCACAGCATAAAATTGTTGCCTAATGTTTCAATATTAGGCAACGGTTTTCTAGATTCTACAAATGTTATTTGGAACAACATTTAAAAACCGTTCTCTAAAAGAATAAGCAACAATTTTTTTTCTATTATTTTTAGAAACAATTTTTAAACAAATATATACAAATGAATTATATAATAATTTCCTAATATTATACACCAACATTAAACTCATTTTACATTCAATAAAATATATTTAGATCAAGATGTGTCATCATAGAAAAGTAATATAACAATACAATATTTCCACATAAAGTTTCAACAAAATGCTCCCAAGGTTCAAGTATGATACATATCCAACAAAAAGTAATATCATAGAAAAGTTTAATAAAAGTTCACAAGATTAACAAGTATCCAAAATATATAGTAAATGTCTTCAATTCATCAATGAGCTTCATAAAAACTTGCATCTTGTTCACCAAGTTGTCCCTACATAAAAAAGACAACACATTATTAGAAAATTAAAATGTAATAAGAATGAAACATCTTATTTTTTTAAAAAAATATTATATAATTAAAGAAACTCACATTTTCTTTGGACAATATAAATGTCAAGTAAAAGCATAAGAAAGTAAAATACCGGATTTGAAGCATGTGTTGTAGAATGCTCATTACATTGTCCCTCATCATTTTGTGCATTGTTAGCTTCACTTGGAAAAGACCTGAAAAAAACATCTAAGTTCTCCATATTCATCCCTGAATTGTTTTGTTGCATCCAAACTTTTATAAAAGATTGCATTCCAAGCATTTGTTGTTTCACATGTTGTAGCTCACTTTTCAAAGAATTCACCTCCTTAGCATGCTCTTGCTTCATAGAATCCATAATTTGGTTTTGCTTTTCCTTTTGCTTTAAAGCAGTTGGTGTGACATTTCTACCACAGCAACGAACTCTACCAGCTTTTTCCTTTCCAAACACTTCTTTGAAGGCTTCGGTATGATTTTGCTCAGGATTTTGGGTCAAATGATCTTTAAGTTGTGACTATACGAAACAAATTGTTATGTCATTTTAAACACAAGTAAACTACATATATATATTGCATAAGTAAGTTATATTCTAAGTATCATAAACCAAATTTTAGAAAAAAAAAAGTCTAAGTATCATACACTATATATATCATTATAAACTAGAAATTAAACAAGTCTATCATTAAACCCAGCATCCATATGAAGCAAATAAGTCTTTCAAATAACAACTTACTATCATATCTTGTGTCTCAAGATTCACTTGCTTGCCTTTAACACTTTGACTTGTTTCAATAAACACTTCTATTTGGGTAGGCTCCTCACCATTCTTTTCAATCTATAATAAATAATAATTTTAAACTTGAAGTAAATAAATTCATATAAATGCACGATGATTGAAAACATAGAAAGTAAATAGTTTGGATTGTATATGCTACATCAAATAAGAAATTAAAATTAGATGCAAGCACTAGTTTTTGAAATATGTTACCATTCTTTGACGAACTAGAGCAAAACTTGTAGGCCCCATTTGATGCCTCCACTTTTGTATAGCCCTATTTTTCTTGTTTGATTTACTAATTTTCTACATACAACAAATATATATATATATATATATATATATATATATATATATATCAATCAATGCAAAGAACATATTTGTGATGAATTTAATCAACATATAAATATATACTTGTCTTACTTTCACATTTTCATTACTCCAATATAAACACAACTTCTTAAAGTGTGATTCTGGTATAGTTGCAGGACGATGCTTGAGCCTTTCAGTCATGTTAGCAAACTTTTCAAAGTGTAAATTCTTAATTTTGCATTTATATAGTCTCCAAGCATCTTGAATGGTCGACTCTACCCACTTTTTCCCTTCATCTGGCACATTGAATTTTGTCTATAACATAAAAGGCATGGAATGAAAATCAGTAAAAGAAGTTGCATGAATTTGTAAATGTACAAAGGAATATAACTTAGGCACATTTAATTAACCAATACTCACATTGATATATTTCCACATATGGTCTTTTAGGTCACTTGGCATAGCCTTCCAATTAGTGTAAGTCAAGGGACAAAATGTTGAATTTCTAGCCATTGTACCCAAGGAAAGACTCAAGTCCTTCACTGTTTTCTCACGAGGTCCTATTGGTTGTCCATCATCATTTAAGATTACTTCTTCTCGCTCTTCAATTGATCTAGCATGAACATTCTTGTATGATGTTTGCCCTCTTGTTCTTTTCTTTGATGTCCCTATGTCAAATTCATTTCATAGTATAAGAGAAATTAGATATAAGGTAGGTTTGGGAACATAATTTTTGTAAATTAAATTTGAAAATTCAAATGATATTACCTTTTCTTATATCACCATTATTTTCTTCCTCAACTTCATTATGATGGTTGTTGTCTTCATCATTTTGTTCAATTTCATTTTGTTAAACTTCTTCATTCATCATAATTTCTTCATTACCGGTTTCAACATTACCAAGAAAGTGATCCACTGATAATGGTGGACATATTGGCTTTCTTTTCAACTTCTTAGGAACATGTGGTGCTTCGTTGCTCTGTTGAACTTCAGCTACATTTTGATTGGGTTTCTTGGTAGTGTCAACCTTATTATATTGGCTTTGGTCTCCTTGAACTCTTTGGGATTCAACTTGAGTTGAAGTTTTAGGTAAAGGAGGCTTCTTTTGATATTGTCTTTGATGACATCCACCTTTTGACTCCTTCAATTTAATCTCCAACAATCTTTCTTGCATATTGTGAACTTTTTCACGGTTAACTTTCTTGAATTGTCTAAGCAAATCAGTGTTTGATTTAGCTTGGAGATCAAAATTGAAACCATTTCTAATGCTAGGACTTACAGCTTTTCTGTCAAAAGCCAACACTTTTTCTTTAAAAGTTTCTTCCTTCTTCATTTTCTTTTTCAGTAATCAAAACTGAAATGGTAAAAACAAACATATATGATTTGTATATAAAGATGCCCTTCACATACCATAATAAATAAAACTTGAATCAATAAATAACTAATAAAAACAATTTAAGAAAAACAACCTAGATTATGTTTCATGTCAATAATATAAGAAGAAGAAGAATAATTAACATCAAATATATGATTTGTATATAAATTTAGAAGCTTCATTGTAAGCACAAAGTAGGATTTAAAGTAGCCTACCTTCTTTTCCTTTCCTTTTAGTATTTTCTAATTTCAACCAATGACCAACAAAGATGCCCTTCACATACCATAATAAATAAAACTTGAATCAATAAAGTAACTCAATACTTCATAAAATTGTAACACCAAGGTGCACCACTATCTTCTAGAATCTACATACCTGCACCAAAGTAAAGGAAAATCACGTTACAACATGCGTAATATGTATTTTAAACTCAATACTTTATAAAATATGTGTGGGAGTAAAGAACAACAACATAATAAAGTATTCAAAGTAGTATTACTAAATTAACACATGTTTGGGATAGAAAAAAACATATTATTAAGAAAGTTAGATTAACACATATTACATGACTTTTGGAAAAGCTACTCCATATAGTCCCAATCACTGTCATCAATGTCATAATCCTCTTCATAATCTATTTCATATGGTTGGTCATCAAGTGTTGGTAAAGGTTGATCAATGATTGTAGCTGGTACAGCCGTTCTAACTAAATCAACTTCACCATCATCAACTGGTAGGGTAGGATTTGATGAAGAATCAGATGGCTCGCCCCAATGAAATTCTTGGCCACCATCTGCTTGATCTCCCATATTGAACAAATCTCTAGGGACTCTCTTCATGACATAATATCTATTTTCTTCCAAATGACCCCTAACATAAAAACACTGATGTACTTGAGTTGCTAGCACAAAAAGATCTTCTTGGTAGCATCTCTTATCAAAGTGCACAAATTTCATTCCATAATTATCTTCTTTAACTTCAAACCAATCACATTTAAATAACACATATTTGCGAAGATCATAATAGTTTAACTAAATTTTATCTATAATCGCTCCATAGTATGTTAAACTATCTTTTCTTGATCTTTCATCCTTGGAGCTTGCAAAGCTTCGAGTTATTGCCTCCACGGTCACTACACTATTTTGGGTTTTGCATCTCCCATCACGCATCCTAGTGTGAAACCTATATCCATTAATAACATATGCAGAAAACTTCTTTGCAACAGTATTTGGTCCTTTGGATAGTCCTTTAACAAAGTCTGATATATCATCATTCAACGCACCAGTTTCAAACCATTCAATGAAATTATTGCTATGACTTTTGGCTTTACTCCACTTTCTTTTCCCAGTTTGACTTTTAACAATATTCTCATGCTCTCTACAATAAGAAAGTATAACCATTCATTAATGCTTTGTATATAAAAAATATTCACAAAGAATTGTTAAAAAGATTGGCAATAAGGAAATACCTAACGTATTGTTGGACATCATCACAATTGAACAATATGTATCTATGAGCTTGCTTCTATGACTTCTGGTCTAATGATATCAAATTTTTTGCTCCGATAGGATGGCCAACAGAAGAGGCATCAACTTGAGTATAAACTGAGATCCGAATCCTAAAATGAGAAGCAAGCTTTACAAATTCATCCAAAATTCATATAACCACATCATATCTTGTGTATATATACAAATATATTTCAAGACTAGAGCACAAAAAGAGCTACTCCATTGGTCCCTCACACTTGAATTCTTTAAATTTCTAATTCTTTAGAAGTGTTAACTGTCACTGTGTTTATTATTATTTTATGGTCCTCAACCTACTCCATTGGTCCCTCACACTTGAATTCTTTTATTATTATTTTATGGTCCTCAACCTACTCCATTTGCTTCCTTTAAACACAACAAAATTGCTTCTCAGCAACACTATTTCAATTTCAAATTCAATGGTACATGATCGGAGTTGATAATTATATAAATTTTATCTCATATGTTGAAGCTTGTTGAATCCTAACTATGGAAATTAAACGAGCAAAGACAAGATAAATTGATGCGTCGTTTAATCTATATAATTGATTTCACTTGGTAAAAAAAGGACTTTATTTATTCTCTTTGTAAATTGTAACAAATTTGAGTTTGTTGAATTTTGAATTTGGATAACTTAACTTAAGAAATGGTAAAACCTATAGGACTTTTGCCAATTTTGTCTTTAACTCTAGCAAATCTCTCTTCCTTAACAGACTTAGCAGTTGGAGGAAATTCCTTGGTGGGTGTTCTTTCAGAAGCAAATTTCTCCAAATTCTCAAACTTAGAAGCACTGAACTTAGATTATTCAACTGGTTTGGAATTTGACTTGGATTCCAACTAGGTCCCACCATTTCAACTCCACAAATTAAGTCTGAGAAACATAAGTTTAGGTCCCAATTTTCCAACATGGCTATATACACAAAGTTGATGCTTTGATATCTTAACATTCTCTTTGTTGAATCTACATCCGCTAGTTTAGTCTATCCAACTTTTCTTGTTTATTTTCAGAGGACAGGGAAAAACCAGAACTCTTAGCAGAATCCCCTGCCCGGAGGAAAAGAATTGCTCAGGAATCAGGGAAAACTGAGCAACAGGTACAAAGAAACTAAATTTTGTCATGCTAGGTCTTAAAGATGGTTTTTCTATCATTCTACACTTTCTAACGTGAAGAATATACATCAATAATGTCAGGTAAGCCAACTGGTAGCTCAGCTCTTCCAAATGCGCGTGCGTATGAAAAATCTGATGGGTGTGATGGAAGGTGGATCTATTCCAACACTCAGCAATCTTGAGGAAGCACTTAAAATGGAGCAAAAGGTAATATACAATTTCCCCACATATGCAATATTCTTAATTTTGTTTTGTCTTCTTAATTTGTTAAAAGATAAAAAGAAATTAGCTCAGCATATATTTATGAAGTCTGTGAATCTAACAGTTCTTGTGTGTGAATCCTTCTCTATAGCGGTTCTGGGGCAGGTTTTTCACAAGCTTAATATATTATAGACATATTTGACGTGTTAATGTTAAAATCTACAACTAGTATTAACCCCTATTGTAAACTAATCTCTTAATTGATTTTATTCTAATTGATTTCCATTTTCCACAAATTAAATTTAATTGGAACTGCAATGCGTGTGAAGATGCCACTAACCTTGGCTTGGTGTAAAATTATAGGACCTTCTAGGCTTTCCGACCTGAAATGCGGTTATATATACAATTGCCTGCATCCCAGGAAACATAGTCACGGCAACACGATCACGGCAAAACCACAAAACAAAGAAAAACCACAAATCAAAGAAAAACCACGGTCACGACAACACGATCACGGCAAAAATCACGGCAGAACACACACAATCACGGCAAAAAGGAACCGAAACAAAGCAATCAAAGAAAAATCGAAGAAAAACCGCAACACGAACCAAACGGGAAAGTCAAAAATCGATTAGGGAAGAATCCATAATGAGAAAGAATAAATCGATTAGGGCAGAAATCATACCAGATTTCTCTCACGGCGCTATCTTCTCTCCAGTGCTGGCGTTAATGGTTCCTCTCTCGGCGCCGGCGTTACTCCTCTCTCTCACGGCGTCGAGTTCTCTCCAGTTGCGTTACTGCTTCTCTCTCGAACCGAAGTGGACTGAAGCGTCAAAGGGAAGCTGGGGTGCGTATGAGATATTTTTTTTGGCTTGCGTGCGTATAGTATGAGATATGAGATACAGGGTTTTTTTTTCTTTATTTGTTTAAGGGTTGATTTTGATGGAAGATAAGAGAAGGAGGGAAGAATAAAATATTATGAGGGAACTTTTGGTTTTTTTATTTATTTAGTAGAATAAGTTTTGATGGGAGATAAAATATTGAAAAAAATTAATAAAATTGAGAGAGAAAATTATATTTTGGCGCAAAAACATAGAGCATTGGCAACAATTTCTAAATTTTAGGTTTTTTATTTTATTGAGAACGGTTTTATTTTGTACCCAAAAAAAATATTTCATAGGCCACACATAAAAATGTGGTCTAAAAGAAAAATCATAGACAACGGTTTAAATTTGTTCCTTGTTTAATCAATGGGAACGGTTTTTTATTGTAGCTCACTAAATGTTGCCTAAAGGATACATTATTGGCTACACGTCAAAGAATGTTGCCTATTTCATGTTTAGGGAACACTTTTATAGCCGTTGCCAAGAAAAGTGTTGCCAGAACCCAAAAATGTTGTAGTGGAAGTTGATTCTTCTCGGGGACTCGCACAGCAATGAACCAGGGATCTTTCACTTGCTTCCCCATTTATGCGGTTCTTTCAGCACATGTGGTATGAAGCACATGCTACGGTGTTACTCTTTCTTTGAAGAGCGTACGTTGTTTTAAATTATTGTTATTAACACCGTACAGACTTAAGTATTAGATACTCCCAATATCTAAACCCAAATTCTTCAACTCTGCTCACATGACGTCGGCGTTGAAGAGTTTGTTATCTGGCTACAGGTACTTGTGGAAGTGGGATTCCATGTTCGATCCAAGTTTATTTATGTGGATCTCATCTTGACTCACTACACGTCAGTCAAGGTGACATATTATTTTGTGTTTATTCTCTACCATATCAGCGTTCTTGGCTGGTTACTGGTGAACACAAATGTCTCATCTTTGCACACTTCACCTGAGTGTCAAAGGCGGTTGCTCGTGTGAGAGAGCCAACCTTTCTACCTGTACGACATACTAGACATTGTATACTACTAAACAGACACATAAAGTGATGACAGAGAATTATAAAACACATTTTATAATATCTGTATATAACACTTTATGCATGCCAATGGCTTACATATGTTCTTTAACAACCTTTCACCTATTGGCTTTATGAGGGGGTTTGTTGTTATACATTTGTTGAAATGTATTGTACAGCAAAAACCTTTTGTGCTAAATAATCTCTATCATTATATTTTATGCCAATATTCTTGGTCTTATTGTGACACTTAGGATCTTTGGTATTGCTATGACTATAATAATGTCACAGTATAATAACACCATATTGGTACTCTCATTTCCAATTCCAGGTCTTCTGTAAATCTCTCTAGCCATAGAGCCTTTTGTACCACTTCAGTGCATGCCACAAACTCAATTCTATTACATGCAAGGCAATGCACATGTTCCTAATGCTCGTCCAACATATAGTGCCATTGTTGAGCAAGAAGGTATGACCTTCTTTCTTCTTCATCTCCGACTAAGTCAGTAGTGGAGTGCCTAACAAGGCGCGGGTCACTTCCTTCGTATCACAGTACATAATTGGAAGTGCCCTTTAAGATCCTTTTTCATAGCTTTCTAATTCTTTTCACTGGGGTTAGACTGGCATCTGCTTACCAGTCCCACTGCATAACAAATATCTGGTCTTCAACACATCGTTGCGTACATCATACTGTCAATTACACTGGCATATGGAATTCAGACCGCCAACTACATTGGCATATGAAACTCTTTCCATCTTCTTTTGTCTGATTCGGTTGTAGGACACATGTTTGGACTCAAGGCTACTCTAGTAGCAATAGGGGTACTCATGGGTTTGCAATCTTTCATGTTAAATCGCTCAAGAATCTTGTTGACGGAATTATCTTGTGAAAAAGACAAGATTCCCTTTTGAACAATTGCTTTGGATCTTAACTCCAATTTTATAATCTGCTTCACCCATGTCTTTCATTTCAGGTTTGATGATAGTTAGTCATTGACAATCATCACATAACCTAGACTTTTTCCGGCCAATAGTATGTTGGAATATTTTTAAATTGAAGAGATGTATTAATTGAAGAGTCATGTATTTATGTTTATTTGAAGAGTTGTATCACAAATTAATTAATTATTATGTTTATTTATTTGAAGAGTTGTATCATAAATTAATTAATTAATTAATTTATTTATATGAAAAGACAAGACTCTTCATTTAAATGAATAGTTGTGACTTTTCAAAGGCATCACTTCATGGTCTATATAAACCCCTCATCATTCCATAACACAACATATCAAATTCATTGCCTTTGTCTTTGAGTGCACACAAAGATTAAGACAAATTATCACTTTGTAAATACTATTGTTGTCTTGGCTTGAGTATTGGAAGTGCTATCCATACTCAAGGGTCTTCATTGTATCCTAAAGGAAATTTGCCGGTCTACCCAACTAGCACCCTATATAAAATAGGAATAGGTGGGGGCAAATTAAGCCTAAAGGAAAGTGTTGTCCACACCTTGAAGACATTGTGCATCACTTTCCTTTCTTATTCTTCATTTCTTCTTATTCTATTCTTCAAAGAGTCATATTCTCCAACAATCTTTAGGCTTAAATTTTTGCAAGTACAAATGGCTTCTTTGAAGGAGTTGACTACAAATTTTGTGAAGATGGAAAGATTTGAAGGAGACAATTCTCTAAGATGGTAAAGGTATATGCAAGAGGATGCAACAAGTAAGAAATTTCTTGTTACTCGTTTTAATAATTATAAGATGATTGATAAAAGATTTATCATGAAGTCGGTTATTTTACAAAGATTAACTTCAAATTTATCAGAAATTTTCAATGCGATCGAATCATGAAACATATTGAATTTTTCTGAATGATAGACGTGTTATTGAATTTTTCCAATTTTTCGTTACGAGATCCACTGTTTCATATATATATATATATAAATCAACTTCGATCGTTTGGTATGTACATATATATAATAAATCAGTTTGATTTATGGCTTTGCTTGAAATTGGGTTTCATGATATATATATATATATACATATATTGATGAATGGAGTTTCATTCTCAATTTTTTGTGCAAACTGTTTGGTATAGATGATTATGCCATGATTGAATTATTAATATATTTATTAATAATTCTGGCTTTTAAATATAAAAGTTGTTTATATTTTTTCTTTTAAAAATAATAAATTTTATTTAATATGAGAAATAAAACAAAGAAATTCTTGTGTAAAAATTTTGATATGAAAGATATGGGAAAATGAGATGTTACACTAGGTATCAAGATTATTAGAGATAATAAATGTCTTGGTCTTTCCCAATCTCATTACACAAGCAATCCAAGTCAAAATCACTGGCATGCTGTGGATAGAGTACTAAGGTACTTGAAAGGAACAATTAACTATAGTTTGACCTATAGTGGTAATCCTTCAATTTTGTAAGGATACACAGATGCCAGGTGGATAAGTTACTCAGAGGATTATGCTTCTATAAGTGGATGAGTCTACACTCTTGGTGGGGGTGCTGTTTCTTGGGGATCTAAGAAACAAACTTGTATTGCAAACTCAACCACTAACTCTGAGTTTATAGCATTGGCAGCATGTAGCAAGGAAGCAGAGTGGCTTAGAAACTTGTTACTTGAAATTCCTATATGGCCCAAGCCAATGGCACCCATATCTATCCATTGTGATAGTCAATCTGCTCTTTCAAGAGCTTATAGCCAAGTTTATAATGGAAAGTCTCGACATATTGGATTAAGGCATAGTTTGGTGAAGGATTTGATTATGAATGGAGTAATCTCCATAAGTTATATAAGATCTTAATTAAATCTTGCAGATCCTTTGACGAAAGGTCTGACAAGGGATATGGTGTTCAAAACATTAAAAGGGATGGGTTTAAAGCCCTAAAATCCTTGATTACCAATAGTGGAAACCCAACTCACATTTGAACATCTTATCAAGTCTTGAGTTCAATGGTGAAAGTACACTATTAGAGTAATTGCAAGTACTTGACATTTATACATCCCAAGGTTGAAAAGTACTTGGTAACCATGAGATTAAATGGGGAAGGTTGAGCTTTAATTTGGCTCTTAATAGACCTGTTAGCATATATTTGCTGGAGCATTAATCATGGTGATGTTCTTGACAGAGTCTACCTATATGAGAATGAAGTGGGGCCGCTTCTAGGAGTCTAAGGGCTTGACTCTAAAACTCTCATGAAAAGGATATGGACACAAGGCCATAAATGTGTCATTTAAGTGGCATACAATGGTCCGAGATCTCATGCGTAAGTCATGCACGCCTGTTCATATGGAATAGTAGGTTCAAAGCATAGTCAACCATATTATTTCGGATGGGTGAAAACATGGCTTACTTAGGTAATGGTTCAAATCCTTGAGATACCTTTACTAAAAACATGAGATTTCCGAAGTGATAAGAGTTTGGGTTCATTTTAAAAATGGTGGGGGATTGTTGGAATATTTTTAAATTGAAGAGATGTATTAATTGAAGAGTCATGTATTTATGTTTATTTGAAGAGTTGTATCATAAATTAATTAATTATTATGTTTATTTATTTGAAGAGTTGTATCATAAATTAATTAATTAATTTATTTATTTATATGAAAAGACAAGACTCTTCATTTAAATGAATAGTTGTGACTTTTCAAAGGCATCACTTCATGGTCTATATAAACCCCTCATCATTCCATAACACAACATATCAAATTCATTGCCTTTGTCTTTGAGTGCACACAAAGATTAAGACAAATTATCACTTTGTAAATACTATTGTTGTCTTGGCTTGAGTATTGGAAGTGCTATCCATACTCAAGGGTCTTCATTGTATCCTAAAGGAAATTTTCCGGTCTACCCAACTAGCACCCTATATAAAATAGGAATAGGTGGGGGCAAATTAAGCCTAAAGGAAAGTGTTGTCCACGCCTTGAAGACATTGTGCATCACTTTCCTTTCTTATTCTTCATTTCTTCTTATTCTATTCTTCAAAGAGTCAAATTCTCCAACATAGTACATCATCTACATATGAGGATAATGATAAAATTATCCTTAAACCGCTTAATGTAGATGAAGTGGTCTTCCTATTTCATTTGGAAGTCATATGAGGTTACTACTTTGTAAAACCTCAAATACCACTGTTTGGATGATTGTTTCAATCCATAAATGGATTGCAAATTTTGATCTTATTCAATTTGTCAATGAGACTTAATGGTTATACCATTTCTTCATCCATAAATGTAGTTCTTACATCCATCTGATGTAATTCTATATCTAAATTATTTACTATTGCTAGAATAAGTCTATGTGTATCCCTTTGCCATTAATCTATCCTTGTATTTGTCATTTGATCCATCCATTTTTATATTAATTTTGAGAACACACTTATTCTCAATTGGCTTTACGCCCTTTTCGAAGATCAACCGACACCCAAACGTGGTTATTTTTTATTGAGTCCATTTCTTCTTCCATTGCTTTCTCCCATTCCTCCTTGGCAGGACTTGACAAGGATTCTCGCACAGAACGGGGGTTATCATCCCTATCCGGAACAACTTAGAAAGATTTTCCTTCTATTTGAAAGCGTGGGGAACACTTTCCCTATTACTCCTTCAAACTGAAAGTAATTTTTCTTATCTTTCTTTCTTTGTTCAAGGTTTCAATGTTGACTTTTCTTTGCTCCCACTCAAATTGACATATCTAGATGATTCTAGTCTGTCAATTTGTTATGCACTGTCTTGTTCTTTTGTCTCAAAGAAACAGTGCGGTCAACATCTCCTCCATTAGGAAATGCAATCTCAAAGAATGTTGCACCTCTTGATTACATTTCAGTTATCAATCTATCTTTGTTTTCACCTATTAAAACGTATCCCTTGATTGATCTGAGTATCTCATAAAGATACATTTCTTTAATCTAGGACCAAGTGTCCCATACTTACGGGAACTGTCATGGATATACGCCACTGACTCCCCTAGGGTCTTAAGATAGTTAGATCTTGTTTGCGTGTCGTCCATAACTCATCAAGGGTGTGGAAGTAACTGATTTTGAGGGTACATAGTTAAGTATGAAGGTTTCTGTTAATAAAGCATCACCCCAATATGAAATTGGCAGATTTGCTTGAGTTATCATAGACCTAACAATGTCTAGAAGAGTTCTATTTCTTCTTTCGATGCCTCCATAAATTGTGGAGTGCAAGAGATAGTAAGTTGCCTAATTATCCCTTTTTCTTCACAGAGCAGTCTAAATCGCTTAGACAAATATTCACGACCTCGATCAATTTGTAATGTTTGTCTGTTTGATTTTCTACCTCGTTTAGGTATCCTCTGAAGCACTCAAGAGCTTCAGACTTATATGAGATCAAATAGACATGACCTTATCGCGAATGATCATATATAAAGGTAATAAACTACCACGCTCTGTGTTTCTCCCTCATACTAATTAGACCACATCTATTAGAAACAGAATAATTGCAATGGATTTCCAATTCTAATTCTCCTATCGAAAGGTTTTCATGTTGCCTTTAACCAGCTAGACAATTTTAACAAAGTGGCATTTCCATGTTTGGAATGACACTTATCAGCCCCTCTTTGGCTAATTTAATCATTCTATTTTGATTAATGTGTCCTAACTAGCATGCTAGGAGTTTATGTCAACATTTCTTGAAGAAATAGCAGAGCATTCACCAATAATTATCAAAACAAAAAAAAAACGCTTTAAACAAGAAAGCGAAACCATTAAGGACTGAGTTGCTAAAAATGTCTGCAACTTCACCATGAAGGTTCGCATCAAACCCAAATTTTAAAAGGCATATGACAAAAAACAAGTTTTTGTCAGATGTTAGGAGCATACAACACATAATGGAGTATGAAGTTCTTTCCACCACGTAGAGTAAATTTATAAGTGCTTAAAACCTTAACCTCGACTATCGTGTTGTTTCCAACGTAAAGCCACACGCTTTGATACGACAATTGACGGTACTCAATAAAAGATCCTCGATCCTAAGTTACGTGGTCTTTGGATTCTTAGCCAATAATCGAAGAAGAAGAAACAGGGTCTATATAAGTGCCTTTATTAAACTACGACTCTTAGAAGTCTCATCTTCTAAAAGCTCCCACTTATTAAAAGTATACATAAATTATTCACAAATAATCATGTATGGGTAATTCAAATAAACTTATTTGAATTAATCTCTTTATTTTGTTCATAAAATAAAGAGTTAACACATCAAGTAAGGATTAAGCAAATGCAAACATCACATCACTCTATATGAGCGCGTAAGTAATCTAGCATTGCTTTCGTCATTCTCCTATGGTTGTGTGATTTGGTCATATAGGGGGTATTGATTCCAGTCGTTTTTTTTTGTTAAGGGGTCTGCCTTCGAATTTGTCTCTAATTATTGTTGCTCTTATACATTTCAATAGGATTCTAAGGTAGAATTTTGTGTTATTCTTATCAGTCATGTGTTTGGATGTATTTGGCGAGCACACCATTGATGTCTTTTATATCTTTTAGTTTTGCTGCATCTCTCTCAGCTATATTCATAGCTAATGCAGGGTTAGAGGTTAATTCACTTCTTCGCCTACCTCTACCAGGATTTCATTGAGAAAATTTAGTGAATTTTCAATGATTAAGAAAAATTCTCTCCGAAGAGGTTCGAAATAATTCCGACGCAAGTCTGGAATCCATTAACTCATATGAGTCTTCTTGACGATCCTCTTCATAGTCATCTTCAGGATCTTCATTAGGGTCCTCCTGAGGATCCTAATCCTTTTCAGGGTCCTCCTTAGGATCTTTTTACTTTTCAGGGTCCTCTTTAGGATCCTTTTTGAAGGTTGAGTACAAATTCTGGAATTTGCTCATCTAAATATGAGTATTCCAATGTACTATAGTCGGTATTTTCAGTGCTACTAGAAGCCTCTAGCCTCAATTTAACTTAAAACAAAATAATAAAATTATTTTAAATTTTCTGGAATTTTTCTTTAATTTTTCTCATGTAAAAATACAAAAAAAACACTGAAAAACTTATAAATTGATCATGAACGACTTCAAAAATAGGCGAGTTCCAGATCAAAACAAATATCTTAAAAATTTTTTTTTTTTCGAATTTTTAGAGACAAATGGCACCTCAATCGGAGTTAAAATGAGCTCAAACAGGCCCTAAGAAGCTAAAAATAAGAAAAATAAAATAAAAATTTGATAAATTTCACTCTCACTAACGGAGAGTGTGGCCCACTCGCCGGTCGTCGGAACTCCGCCGGTGACACGCACCGGTCCAGAAGCCTTCACTCGCCGGTGGCTTTCCGGCAATGTGCCCACCGTGTTTACGTGGGTTGCCACGTGGTAATTATTTAAATATATACATATATATATTTAAACAATTGGGCCAAGTTAAAAAAAAATGTTTTTTTTTGCTTCAGGTTGGGCCTTAGCCCGTTTCATTTATTTATTGATTATTATTTCTTTAAACAGTTATTTTTGGTGGCGGTTTTGAAACTGCCGCGCTAAACAGGCAGCGGTTTGTTTAACCGCTGCTAACACTGTTAATATTTTTTTTTAATTTATCAAATTTTAGGCAGCCGTTATCTAACCGCTGCTAATGCTGCTGTCATCTTCAATACCACTTTTCCAAAATCCGGCGGCAGGAAACGGTGGAGTTCGCCGGAAAACTTCGATCTTCAATATCTCAGCCTTACGAACTCTGTTTTTAGCAAATTTTATGTCGTTTTCACACAATTTTTTGTTCTCTACACATTGGGACAAGTTTTGAAGCCTAAAAACTTCATTTTACTGAACCCAATTTTTGAATCCGAAAATTCAATCTTCCATAACTTTGTCGATCGGAATCCGTTTTATGTAAAATTTATGTCATTCTCTTCACTATTTCACCCTCTATCTAATGTCATAAATTTTCAAACATATATGCACAATTTTAAGATACCCTATTTTCGAAAACATCCTATTACATGCATATTCTTTCACTTTCAACTCATGCAATATATATAGGAAGAAAGCATCATGGAAGATTATCATGTTATAAGATATAAAAACACAGCGGAAGTATTAAAGAACCTGGCTCTGATACCACTGTTGAAATTCGGGCATACCTGGATGTTGGATTCAAGTAGCCATGCCCGATCCGGTCACAATGACGGACTCGGATCATGATACACAACAAATGCACTCTTGTGGGGAAAAGAGAAGAGAGACCAGAGGAAGTTCTAGTAGTTTTCTGAGTTTATGAATCACTTTTGTGTGCACTCAGAAAACCACACCTTCATCTTTTTTTATATATACGTTAATAACTCCCACATATTATAATTTAAATAAAATGCAAATATTACACTTCATAAACCCACATGTTTATGATATTTGCATAAAAACTATAGTCTCAAATGGGCTTGGGTCCAATCCACCAAGGGTGGACTGGCCCATTTTCTTACACACTCAAACAAAACCAAAGGTTAGCCCAAGTTAATTTGTCTTCCTGCCTTCAAAGCCAATCTCTCTAATAAAGAGGATATAACAGTTTGTCAGAAAGCATACCATACCAATTCCTTTGATCTTCTTCTTCCCTACGAAATTCATGGGTCAATATCGGTACTAATGGTGGCATGCCGGTTATATTCTTATAAGCAAATGGACAAAGAGACAGCAGAAAAAACAAAGAAAGGGCAGATGAATGCTTATGAAAGCGTCGTACTCCTCAGAGCCACTGCCATAGAAACCGTATGTCATTGTGTGCTGCAAATAAAAATTCCTCCATCAGTGAAGCAAAGAGTTTGGTCTTTGTTTATCTAAGAACCCAAATAATACATTTACCATCATTGATGTATAATAGTCTTGTCTATAAATCTTAAAGGGAAATAATTCAAGTTGTGAAGCAAACATGTTTGATCAACGGTAAAGAGAATAGTTAGGTTCAACTAAAATTCCTGAGAATTCATAACAAGGATTACACAATACTCAGGAATAAGAAGATTGGCCAGCATGTTATCAAATTATTGGTGAAAGCCAATGCACACATTTTAATAATAACATAAATCAGGCAAGATACGATGACCCAACATTAATTGCAACAATGAAATTCCACTAGTAGACACTATTATTTGTTAATGATTGATCATAAGATCTTTAGGGATTGGGTTTTTGAAGTATGAGAATGAAATTGATGGGTATTATCAGGAAAAAAGAATGAGGTAGCCAAGAGGACAGTCCAAGAACAAGGGTCACTAGAAGAAAATATCAATAAAGATTCTAGCGAGGCCAACAATAAAGAAAAGGACAAAACTAAGGTGATGTTACTTAGGTGTTTGCTAAGAAGTTCCACCAATCATAGGCTTTATCTACACTCTCTTTCTTTAATGATTGATCATGCACAATTTAGTCTTCTATATTCTCTCTCCTCCCATGGTTGATCATACAAGTAATTTTTGCCACATGTTTTATTTTTATTGGAGAACTTTATAGCAAACACCTAAGTAACTTCACCTTTAGTCCTAAAGAAAATATAACCGCATAAGTTGTAATAGAATACAATGTAAAAAGACCTAAAACAAATTCATAACATCTTAATCAAATTAGAGGAAACTGTTGACCTACGTTGAGCTACATCAAACTCTGACGTATATAAGGAGAAAAAACTTTTTGAGTGGTGACAATTTATTAATAATCTACTAGAGACATTCAGAATGGAGAAAGATCATAAACCAAGGCATGTCTATAACTTAAAATTCAGCACTATAAAATGGTTTATATGCTGGACAAAAGAGCATAATATATCTCTTGAGAAAACTAGTGAAATAAGGAACAAATCAGATTTACAAGATTGAAAAGGCTACCAGCTTCATGTCAATTGCTGAAGGAATGACATCCCATTCTGGTGAATAGAATGAAATAACTATAACTTAGGGGTATGTTTGGATTGGGGATTAAGGAGGAGAAGGGAAGGGAAGGGGAGACTTTCAAGACATCTTCCCCTTGTTTGGAAAGATGAAAATTGGAGGAGAAGATAATGGACGATTAAGCCTTAATCCTCCATTATCCTTCTCCTTCACAAATTCAAGATACCCCAAATTGGGGTATTTTGGAGGAGGTATCAACACCCAAACAAGGGGAGGACATATGGAAGGTTAACCTTCCCTTCCCTCCCCTCTCTTCTCCTCTAATCTCTCCCCTTCCCTTCCCCTCTTAATACCCAAACAAACCCTAAGGGAGGTAAGAAAAGATTTCGAATACATACCTTCTAGAAATTAGCTATTGTTGTGCACTATTTACACGCGTGGCAGCTACCTCCTTCTCCATGACAGCTACTTCTCTTCTCATCTTCTTCGCCTCAACTTCCATGGCTTTGGTCAATGTATCTACCTTGTTTGCTAACATCTGTCATATAATGACCATTTGCAAATATTAGCCAGGACTGTAGATTAAAGTTAATAGAATTAACAAGTCTAAGATAGTTATCCAAAAACAAATAGTTAAGCAACTATTAACCTCAATGGCATCATCTTTGTCTTTTAGGTTTTGATCTTTCTCATGACTAGCTTTCCTCAAGGCTAAAACCTCTTTCTGCAGCAGGTCATACAAAATGCCAGGAAGACTATCCTCTAATTCTATTGTTGGAAACTCACTTGGCTTGCCATTCGAATTTCCTTTCCAGTTATTGTTTACCTCGCTGTCTTTCATTCCTTCACAAGACCGATTGAACAAGTAACTAGGAGCTTAACCCTAGTTTACTACTGAGGGTTAACATGCAATAAGTAGTAAACTACCCATCAATAATAATAAATTAATGAACATTACTACTATGTTCTCTATTTCAGAGAAGGAAACTACCATTTTTTTTCTCATTTTTTACGTTTGAAACAAGCACTTTTTTCCCCCTAAATAACATTACTTTTGAAATAGCTAAAAAATTACTAAAAATCAATAAAATGCATGTACTAAAGAAAAATAAGGCTAAACTATATGTATTTTTAAATTTGTAGATTAAATTGGTTTCAAATATAAATAGATATTTTAATTCGTTTATTTTTAAAATAAAAATTGTATTTAAAAGTACCCTTAATTTCTTTTTGGAGGAGCTGTCCGAATTAATTATAATCAATATATGGAACACATTAGAAAAAAAATAAGAGTTGACAAATATATCTTTTGAATTTTTATGAAGGGTAGGTAGCTATATCCAAGTATTTCATTGGTTTCGTAGTATATATCCTATATGAATATATTGTAATCAGTGACTTCTTCCAAATTTAGATTACTTCATAGTTGCAATGATGAAAATAGTTTTTCAAGTGAACTTACTTTTAACATTTTTTTATTTCTAATTTATTATGTATGTAACACCCCTTTATCCTAAGGTCCATTTTTAGTGGATTAATAATATATATAAGTATAATAACATAGGATAAGTGTGTTACTAATTTTTCTACCCGTGTAATTTGTTTTAAAAAAATCTTTTACCAAGTTATTACAAAATATTCAATTCGGTTCGGGTTGTCGCTTTCGAGTTCTATGTTGATTATTACAACGAAAGAAAAATCTAAAATTAGGAAAGAAATTAAAAATATTCATATACATGCAAGACTTTCTTTTACATACACATATATAATGTGATAATTGTGCATATAAGTTAGTCAATCTTAGGAACCGGAGGCAAAAATGCTGCCTCTCAGGTTCCCTCCAAAAAAGACCATGTTAGAACAATCACAAGTCACATACAGTCTGTCAGAAGTTCCTATGATGCATGTCAAGATAGCAAACTACTAGGGTCCATACCCATCTACCTCAAGCTCCAATCCCTATCAGTCACCTATTCATCTGATACATGCCAGCACTGAGTGAGAATAGAATCTCAGTAGGAATAGCAATCTAAGTTTAAAAACTACTAGCACGTACCACCATACTCTTTACGAAAAATCATTGCATTCTTATTCTTTACAAAACATGAAAACTTTAACTATTGGATGTAATATAACTTTCCTTTACCTGACATAATGCTTATCCAGCCATGACTAAAACATATGTGCTGCGCCTACTACGGTTGTACAAATAAGAGATATAGAGAATTTCAAATAAATCATACATCATCTTGTAACATGATCCATCTTATACATATATGGAATTAAGAGAAACATATAATGACACATCAATGTCAAATCAAAAAGAAAACAAGAGTCATTGGAAGCGCTTCCCAGTGAACAACTCCACATACCTCTACAGCACACATGAATGAAAACAATTCTCTTTGTGGTAGCTTGCCACAACTTTAGTACAATCTGAGGCGTCCCTCAACCGGATCTGAGTACTTACTAGACCAATGTATCCCAAAGACCCTGACCATCGTATCCCAAATGACCATTACCCAAATAGGATGTTACCATTGTATCCCAAGGATCCGAGCCATTGTATCCGGAATGACTCCCTTCCATATTGGTCCATCTCCTGGGATCACTACCTTCATCAAAAGACAGATCACACCCGCCCCGAATTATAGGGTTTGCTTATTGTATCCCAATAAACCGGACCACCGTATCTCGATGACCGTTTCCCTTTCTTGTTCGGGCCATACGGCTATGGAATCACCACCCTTTGTGGTGGATCATCTCCCCGGTACGCTAATCACTAATACAATTACTAGGGTAATGAATTCTAAGCCATAATTATACTTTATTTTAAGTACGTGACACTCTAATTGGCCTTGAGAGTTCACTAACTTAGAATTCGCTATCAACAAGGGTTTTTGAAAACAATTTAATTAAATCATTAACCGTGGAGCAACCAATGGTCGTCCCATACCAACCACCGGTCTCTCAAACATAGGCTTAACTCTCCTTAGGATTGTACTAGAACTACTCCCCTTATTTATCTATCCTTTGTTCTCTAATTCCCTTTTCTTTAAACTTTAAGGATTCATGTTACCTTAAGTTCATCATGTAAATCCTTTATTTTGAGTGTTGTTTGAGCCTTGGGGAGGAGTTACATAAAAGTTGAACTCATTTGTAAAGGTTGAAAGAAGGTATGTAACCTTACTTGAAAAGAATGACCCATTTTCGTAATGTGTGGTAGGTTCTACCTTAGAAGCATCTAGAAAAATATAAGACTCATTCAAAATAGAAGGAGGAAGTTCATGTGTTTTAAAAGAAATATTCGAGGATTAAGAAGAAGATACAAACAAGGATTGAACTCATTTTCATGGTAGGAAAAGAACCAATTAAATCATTTGGTTGTGAAACCAATTCCATTGCATATAGGACAAATAAACGAAGAAAACGATATAAAGTTTACAAAAACCAGACACCGGATGAGAAAGATATGCCCATTTGAAGCAAGGCTCGCTGCAGGGAACAATTATGTTCGCAGAAGCGATCAGAAAGGCTATTTTTGCTAACTGCAGCAAACGGACATCCGAGAGCTGCGATTTATGATGTTCTAAGCTTCCTTTCTTCGATTTTTGGGTGTCCCGTTGTAATACCCCGGAAAATTTCAAGGATTAAAGAATGGTTTATTTAAAATTTTGAGGATTAAAGAAAGATTTATTTAAAATTTCGAGGATTTAAGAATGATTTATTCCGGGGCTAGGAATTAAAACTTTTTAAAAAATAAAATATATATGAAAGTTAAAATAAATCGGAAAATTTTTTTTTTTGAGGTTTAAAATAAAATAAAAGGGAAAGAAAAGAAGTAGAAAATAATTTTTAGGATTTAATTCAGGACCTAAGAAATTGGAAACCTGAATTAAACAGGGAAAGGAAATTAAATTAAAAATATATCTTTATTATTTTTAAGTGATTATTAATTATCTTATTATCTATTTAAAAAAAAGAAAAAAAATAAAAGAAAAGAAAATATATATTAGTTGTGTTTTAATTTAATTATTAATTAATTAATTTTTAATTATATTTAATTATTTATTTTAAATGGGGTTGGGGAGCCGTGGGTTTTAATAGAATAGATAGAAAGAATATATATATATATATATATATATATATATATATATATATATATATATATAAAGGAAAGGAAAAAGAGAGAAGAAAGAAAGGAAATAGAAAAGAAAAAGAAAGAATAAGAAGAGAGAGGGAGAGAGCATGGATAGAGAAAGAAATGAGAAAGAGAAGGAAGAGAGAGAGAGGGTGGCGATGTGGAGAAGAAGAAGGGGAAGGAGGGGGATTTCGCCAGAAACTTGCCGGAGGAGAGCGGTCCGACGCCGGCCATGACCACTGGAGCTCGACTCCAACCTCTTCCACGCCTCCCACCAATCGAATCAAGATTGGTAACCCCAATTTCATTCCAAACCCTCAAGTTTTCCATTTTTAGGGATTTCTTTGATTCACCTTCGATTGAGTTGTTTCGAGGGTAGATTGAAACCTAGAAAGTGTTCTTGAACACTTAGTTGGGGTAGGAATCGAGATTATATTCTCGGATTTGCCCAAATTTGAATTTGGAAGGATTTGGGGTTGAAATTATAATTATTTTCAAATTGGGGAAAATTGTTGATAATTAGGATTGAGCTTGGATTTGAGTAAATACGAATTTGGAAGGATTTGGGGTTGAAATTATAATTATTTCCAAATTGGGGAAAATTTTCATAATTAGGATTGAGCTTGGATTTGAGTAAATAGGCTTGGATTGATATTATTAAAATTATATGGTTGAAATATGAGCTGAACAAGACCCGTGAAGAGTTGGCCCGAGGTTACTAAGGTTGAATCTTGACGTTAACGTACTGGGTCCCTGCTAGGGTTGCCCAAATACACTTTAAGGGTGACGTTGAGAGTTTTAAATCTCTTCTCTTTAATCCTAAACACCCTAGAACACTCCTAAACATGTTTTTTGAGGATAAAATCACTCTAAGTACCTTCTTGTTTCTCAAGGATGGAAACTTGCGGAACAAATTAAGTCTAACTTCGTGAATTTCAATCTTATTCCTTCACAACCTTTAGGAAACCTTAAGTAGGATAAATTGGAGGCATATTGAGATTTAGAAACTAGATTTCTTAGAACCCAAGTAGGAACACAAGTTGAATGAAAATGCTTAGACCTTCCTAAAATTAGGATTCCTTCCAACCAAGCTAGATAAGCTTCCTTAGATGCGAATACAAGTTAGATAGAGGTCTAATACTCAAATCCAAGTATGTGAAACACTCAAGTAGGTGTTATATTCGAGTAAGTCAAGTGTTTGAGGAAGGATACGCATAAGTTGGGATAGAGAAGTCCAATAAGACCAAGAGCTTGACTCTGTGGCAACCATGGACTACACGTGAGAGTAATGGAGAGATAAATAACAAGTTAAGCTAAGTAATAATCTTAATGAAGTAAATGTTGTTCTTATAGGAATAATGGCAGGCAAAAGAGTACTCCGAGGAGACTAAAGTTACAGGAGAGGATTGCATGGAAGATTGGCCAAGGTGAGGGTTCTTCCATCTCTGCTCCTATGGTTGTATGCTTATGTGGATTACATGGGTATGTATATTCTCTGCTTATTTGGTATGTGTTAGCTAGAGTTATAGAATGTTAAAAGAATAAAAGAACTAGAAAATATGTTGTGGAAAGTAGCTTAGATAGGAAGACATAGGAGTAGAGTTTAATTTTTTGCTATGATTGGTGTGTTACAAATCCAATTAATACACTCCGGAGGCATGATGAGTATTTTATTAAATCTTTTCCACGACGGTGGCAAGAGTCCTTGTACGGAAGGACTAAGTTTTTATTTTTAAAAATTCGTCACGACGGTGACTTAAATTATAATCATGCAAAAGGAGGTATTGGTGGGTTTTGAATTTGGTTATGCTAGCAATGTGAGACATCGACTAGAACAATGTCAGATGGCACTTGAGACCTCAGTTTTATAATCACCATGACGATGGTCATTGCCCTATCCTGGCAATAGGATCAGAAAGGATTTATATTGTTATGACGATAGCTTGAGGTTCAGAGAGTGCATCTGGACGGGTATATGAGTTATATCCTGTTGAGGATACTTGTCCATATTAACAAGGAGAGGAATTGTTGATCCTTCAGGAAAGATACAAAGAATCCTATTAATATGAGAGACTAAGGTAAGGAGACACGGGAGGAACCTACGGATGAACCGTGAGCCTAACCAAGAAAAGAGAAATCATCCTGTGGAGTTGGTCCAGGGTGTATCAGCGACTAGGCTTCGAGACGTTGTGCCATGCCTGCCATTATGGCCTGGTTGCGTAATGGACGAGTGGGCTCATGTTATTGCCTCGCAGTGAGGGGTCAGAATGTCCCACTTGGTGGCTATGGATCAGTTGCTTGATAGATAGAGGTTGATTGTGTTTGATTAACAGAATTGTCATGAGGTGACCAGTACCCAAGTGAATGGGTTAAGTATTGTTTGATTAACAGGATTGTCACAAGGTGACCAATACCCAAGTGAATGGGTTAAGTATGTTTTGCCACGTGGTGGCCAGCAACCCGAGTGCACGGGTTCGAGGTAGAAAAGCCATGTAGTGGCTAGTAAATACCCCAGAGTGGGGGAAGTTAAGTAGATGTATGTTTAGTATCTATGTGTATTTAAAAATTGTCTGTGTTTGTATGTAATTGCTAATTGTGCAGCGGAGTGGTGACGTACAGGATTACGTCATCACAACGTCTTGTTTGATTTAAATATGCTGAACGTGAGAAGACCGGTAAGTAAAAGCTGGCACTATATGTTACATGTTTATTTGCTGAGTGATGATGTGGAATAAACTGCTGCATGCTTGTACCTGCTAAATGCATGTGACTGGTTGGGTTGAGATATCTGTTGTTGTGTGGTCGCCAAGAATGTATGCTAATTTATCAGTAACCAGTTGTTTTTGCATGTGGTTGTGTATGACTCCCAATCCCAGCGCCATTGTACCCGCCTTGCGCCGGGGATGGGAGAGTTCTCACTGAGTCGCGTGGTTAAGACTCATATCTCATTTTTACTACACAGAGACAGGTTAAGTACAGGTGGAAGAAGTCTCGGTGGAACGAGGGTTGAGCAACACTTTCCAAGACCCACAACTTGTTCATGTGGGTGAATAAATTGTAATTGTAATTTAATTTACTTTATCGTTGTATCATAAAGTAAAGGGTAGACATACCCAATTAGATTGCATTACTAAATCTAGAACTGTCTGCTTCACAGACCTTAAAGATCAGGATTAATTATACTGCGAGACAGGGAAAACTTGTTTCCAAAAAAATATATATATACATATATCTGTTGCATGTGAATAGGATAGGCAGCATTTTCGGATGTGTAGCCAGTACACAGGTTATATATTATGTGTGTTTCTGTATATCTATATCCTAAAGCGGCACTAGCTGTGGATTTTCTTGCCTAGGATAGGCCACCATTTCGGTGTAGCCATGGTATTATAATGCATGTGAATGTATTTTCAATAATAGATATTCTGTCAATTAGGTGATAAGGCTTACAGGCATAGGGGTATTCCCTGTGTCTGTGCCAGTTCACGGTCCTCTAAACGGGGGTCGTGACAAACTTGGTATCAGAGCCTGGTTGTTCTTTAAGGGTGAGAAGCTAACTAGTAGTCTTGGGTGTTAGTTGGGCTAGCCATTACAAATCCGGACGTAACGGTGGTTCCGACGGGCATTTGTGAGGTTGCTCAGGATGATGAGTCATAAATTCTTTCGAGTCATCGCTTCAGTCATAGAATTGGTATGTAAAATTCTATGCAAAGCATATAACCTGTATAGTACACAAGTGCCGATGAGCACTAAGGCGTAAGGTGGGGTGGCGGTGACCCCGGGAACCTTAGGACGCCAAAATAGTGAAGGGAGACATCCATGGAGGATGCTACCTAGACACAGACACATTTGATTGAATTGTAGGCAGGAATGCGCTCCAATGGGTGATTGTTTTGCAGGTGTTAAATGAGACGATCTGTTTGCTCTGTTAGCAGCGCATTGTGTGCTATGGTATAGGCACAAGTTGTTTGATTATAACATGGAATGTAAGTAGAATAGAAATATGCAGTGAATGGTAGTTCAGGCTAGGAATGGTTTGTAAAGTGAAAGAAAAGACATGCTTGGCATGTAGAAAACAATGTAAGCCCATGCCGCGATTGAAATGGAAAATTTACAGAGAAGAATAATCAGGGCCATGAGGCAGGAAACCGACAGGAAGATGACCACGTGAATGGGTCACGACTATGTGGTATGCTATGGCTAAAGGAAGTGAGTTGTCCTTCCTAGAAAGTAAACAGAAAAGAGGTGATGTATGCCACACTATAGAAGTAGAAGTCTACGGACTAGTAAATCAGGATACGGTATATGGAAGGGCAAAGTGGTCGAACCATATGCCGTAGAGATAGATGTTAAGAAGTAGAGGCATATGTAAACGTGTAGAGCGTGACCATATGCCGAGCAGGAAACAGAGTAAATGGTAAGGCACAGGGAAGGAGCCTAGTCCAACCCTGCGCTCGATCCATGAACTGCTAGTTCCTTAAGCAAACAAGGGGGAGAAAAAGGGATTAAGCCCAACCAAACTCTCTTGGGTTGCTTAAGAAAGAGCATAAGGAATAGGATATTGATCACATGAGAAATTTTTGTAAAAATCTTTTTGGTCTTTCCGGATGAGAGATTCTGAAAGACCCTCAAACTTTTCTTGAAAATACTAGGGATAACCATTGAAAAGCAAATTTTCATGAAAACTCTTTCTCAAATTGTGTCATTCCAATTGGTTAAACCCAAACCATTTACGAAAACCTTAGCCGTCATTTTCTAAGAAATAAACTTGAGTAAATTTTTAAAACCCGCAGGGTGCCTAAGAAAACTAACTCATGTGACCAATACCCTACCAAACAATAGTCCTTTTACAGATAAGCTGTATAAGGATGGTAGATGTAGTTGAGAAATCACTCGCTTGGAGTGATTAAAGTTAAGTAGATATCAAAAGGCACTAGAGGGTGCTAAAGTGCCAAGGGAGTATACCGGTAAACCTAAGGGTTACCAATTAAGGGGCCATAGGGTGATTATGGACCCGAAAGTATTAGACCGGAGCAGGTCTAGAAGTGGAAATGGGGGTAGACCTTCGGGTACCGTCCAGAGATAAGAAAATGAGTGCTATTGCGGTAGATAGCTCTCAAACGAGATAACGTGAGAGATAAACCCCAAAGGAACTCGTGGAGGCCCGAGGGGAGAGAAAGTAGATAGGGATAAGTAATCCCATAAGGGGGGAAGAGCGGAAGTCTATTGGACCCCATAGGATAAGAGTCAAGTAGGAGGTGGAGAACCAACTACTACCGTAAGTGTATGTATAGTACACAGATTGTAGTGGACATAGCTAGGTAAGCTAGTTCCACAGGTTGGTGAACTTTAAATCCGTTAGTCTGAAGCCCGTGTATGGGTGGAGACTGAGTCGACAAATCAAACGTATAAATGGCCATGTGGGTGCCGTAAAGGGAAAATTAACCGTAAGGACGGTTAATCGAGAAGGAGAATTTAGTGAGTAAAAAGTATTGAGAAATACTCGAAGAAAGAGTACCACGTAGGTACGAAATGGAAAGAAGACAGTGAATACAGGAACGGAGTCGGGTAAGCATCTAGGGTATGCGAGCCAAAATGATAAAACAGGTATGCTACCGTTGGGGCGATTGGAACCCAACGGGTAACACACTTGCAAGAGGCGGTATATGTTCGTGAACATATGCAACACCTTAAGAAAGGAAAGAGTCAAACCGTGGGAACGGATCCCGTTTGGTCAAGAGGAGTAGACCATGTCAAGAAAGGTTCATGCTGGAATTAACGGATCAAGTATTCCAAGTAGGAATACAGGATTTAAGTGAGTTGAGGAGTCCGAGTGGGCCAAGTTGGCGTAAAAGCCAACGGAAATCCAATGAGTAGAGTTAGTATAAGATGTGCAACTCTAAGTGGACTAACCTGAGGATGGTGTAGATCCACACTCATAGTTGTATTAAGCAAGGTCTTCGGATGAGAAGACCGAACTGAGCCTAAGGCAGAGTAATGAGTATGATGGTAAAGAGGAGACTGATGAGTTTTCATCATAAACAGAAATGACTACAAGTAGAAGTCAGAGAAGAGTCTAAGTCAGTCAGACATAGGATGTGGATAGGGAGTAACCTGAAGTGGTTATGAAAACCACTAAGGGTAAGTGTAGAAGTTCCGAAGAGAAAGGGAAACACGAGTCATAAATGTAAGATCTTTACCGTTTGGTGGAGAAACGGTAAGTGTAATACATATTTTTGCTAGTGTCATGGCATTTAGTTTCGTTAGGACACGAGCAGGGTAAACCGAGTCGGTAGTGAGTGTAACAACCTCGGAAGGGTTGGGTACACTGATAACACAAAGTATAAACACCTACGTAGGTGTATGACGTGTAAGCGGTAAGTCTAGATGTAGAGTAGATGGTGTAGTAAGATGTAAACGGACTTTTCTGGAGAAGTCGTTTACAAAGAATATATCGACGGAATCCCAGCAGAAGGGTAGCTGCTTGCTAGTAGAGGATACTTAAGTACGGGAACTCCGATGTAGGGGAGTACTTCGTCAGTTAGAGTTTATATAAATAGAACCTAGTGTGCTATGGAAATAGCTAGTGTCTTGGCGTGTTCCAAGACGGATATAAGAAGTCATTACGAAGGTAGCTAGACGGACAAGCAGATTAAGTCAAGGTAAGCCTCACTAGAGAAGGCAATAGCTAACTCCTTGGAGAACTAAATTGGAGCATGGCATGTGGTACGTGCCAGACACTCAATTGCAAAATTAGTAGCACAAAGTGAATTGAAACTAGGAAAGTTAGGTATCCTCGGGGAAGGATACGATGGCAGATGGAGTTTGTTGGTTAACACCTCGTGGAGGGGTGGTTAACTACGAAACTAGAAATACAAACTGTAACTGTCGTTTTTGGCTCAAACAATTGTAATTTGCAATTAGGACCGCAAGTGGTCTTAACCTTGGGGGACTTGTCCTTAGGTGATGCACCTAGGTGCCTACGTACCCTTCGGGAGGGATCAAAGTCCACGTAGTTCGTCATGGTGACGTCTATAGGAGCCGTTAGGCAAGGCGGTTACCTGTATTGGGCCGTGTGCGGCTAAGATGTGCCTAAGGTACTCCAAGTGGGCGAGCCGCTCTTAGGAGGTTGCCTTAGTGGGAGAGAGCTCAGGTCTCTGGGGGATGCTGAAAGCCCCGTAAATGGTGTACTCCGAGAGGGAGGTGAGCTTGCCGGAGGTTGGTTCGGGCAGGATCTACGGTGGAGCCTGTAATGTGTAGAGGGATTCTGTGAGGTATCCGAGGATGCTCAGGTACCGAGAGTATTTGTGAGATATCGTAGGTTAGGTGCTGTAATCCTTCAGGTTGCGTATCTCTCTAGTCCCTGAGTGAGGGTCTATTTATACTCGAGTGTGGGGAGATCGTGCTCGACACACGACCTCGTGGGACGTGGGTCGTCCCATGAGGCTTATGGAGTTCCCACGTCCGGTTGAGGGGATGCTCCGTGAGATGACGTGTGTAAGGGCCACGTAACTGGTAGATGAGTGGTGCCACGTGTCTCTATCGAGTGCTTAAGCTTGGCTTCTAAAAGGTCAGTGCCACATGTCCCAAGGTGGAATATTCCGTAGTTACATAAGTCCTCTAAGTCTACGGGTGTCGGGCACCCGCGGACATAAGTTCCCTTGTCTGTAAGATAGTTAGGAATTTTTTGTTGCCTTTACTCGTCGGAGAGCTCGTCCGCTTAGAGTCACGGTTATGGGAGGTGGTCGTTCGACCCACGAAGTGGGTTCTCTCGTATCGTCCCGTGGAAAAAGAGACGCTTTGGAGAGGACACGTGTCCCGTTTTGGATGGCTGGATGCTTGAATTCCTCAGCAAGTTTTTAAGCCGTCTCTGCAAGAAGTACGTGATTTACCGAGGTGGAGTCATCATTGCTTAGAGGGGCATTTCCCGAAATGCCCTTCGCGGGCTGGTGGGAGAAATCCAAAGGTCAGGGGTCGTTTGGTCATTTTGAAAGGCTCTCCTCTAGCTATGTTCGTCCGTGGTCAGTGGCTGACGGTGGATTTCTTGCTGAGGGTTGTTTGTTGAAGGAGTAGGCTTGTAGCAGGTGCCACGCGTCAGGGCTTGAACGGGTGCCACTGGCATTTGGGTGTTTTTCCGCCGTTTCTCCTTCATTAAATGCAGGTTCGTTTCTGAGGGCAGCCATCATTAGCCTGGGCAGAGAGTTTTCCGAAAAGGTCTCAAGTGTCTCCTGGTGACTCTTGGATTTTCGAGGGTTTTTCAGTCTTTGTGTCTCCATCGCCCCGGCTGTGCATCTTGTTCGTCCTTTCTTTCCACGTGTGCGGTTGAAGTGAATGGTTGTAGTTGGGCTTGATTGTAGAGGATAATAGGTTTTATCCGTTGCGGGATACGAGGGGGTTGATGTCTTTCAATCATCGCGCCTCTGGGTACCCTATAAATGTCCAGCGTTTGAAAGTTTGTGACTTTACATTTGCATTCACCTTTCTCTGTTGGCTTTGTTTTCCCTGCCTTTGCTTTGTTCTTTTTGATTCTTGCTTTTGTTGAGCTTTTGCAATGGTTGGTGGAGGTGATGATTATAGCTTCTACCCCTTCGATTTTACTGATTTGGAGGACCTTCCTTCTTCTTCTCCTCCTTCTCCCCCTTTGAGCCGTACTCGCGATGTCAGTCGAAGTAGGGGGAAGAAAAACATTCAACAAAGTCTTTCTCCGGAGGTAGCAGCCGACGTCCCTGCTGTGGTACCTGCTGGTGGTGAGAGGGAAGGACGGTTGCCCGTGCCTCCGTCTTCCAAGAGGAAGCGCTGTTAGGAGGTTCTTCCGAGGGAGAAGAGGAAGAAAGACAGGAAAGCCGTCGCGGTGGACCCCGGGAGGGGGAAAGGAGAGGAGCCTCTGCGGCGGAGTTATCCAAGGGCAGAGAAGGAGGGCTCAAGAAGCGGCCTTCCGATGTGGAGTTGCGGTTGCCTTCGCAAGTCGCACGGCAGAGTTCTGACTGGGGGGATGAACAGGTGGAGGCTTCGGTGGGATATACTGTTCCTGCCTCTGTTCCCGCCTCTGTTCCCACTTCCACTTCTATTCGTCAATCACCCATGAGGGTGATACTATCTACTCGTCCTCCCGTCCTTGGCCCCGTTGAGGGGGTTGATCAGCCTGTCGCTAAGAGAGCCAGGGTGATCGTTGAGGAGTCTGTTGGAGACTCTCCTGCACCTCAGACTGCGGCGGGCGAACCTGCGGCTGAGGAAATCGCGGAGTCTGGTGATGCGGCCGTGTAGGCCAGAGCCCTCTCAGATAAAGTGAATGTAGTGGCGAGTCAAGCGGTTGCAACGAGAGATCTTGTTCCAGGATCGAGCGTCGGCCCTTCTGAACCCCTTGGGCCACCGGAGTGGGGATTGCCTTTTGAACTGGTGGAATTGGGTTGGCGCTTCCCCGTGGAGATGCGGGAGAGGGAAGCCTGGGGGATGGACACTTCTACCTTGAATCTTGTTGTTCGAGGCTTGAGCCGGGTTGTTGAGGCGTTGGCTAACTTCCACCAGGCCGATTTTGAGTGGGAGAAGCGTGTGGTGAGCTCCTTTATCCTGGTGTTGCATTTCTTGGTACATTCTTTGCGTTTCTGACTTTCGTCTCTTTGTATGGGGAGATCCATCGCGATCGGGTTCAATTTTCCGGTGTTGCGTCCTCCAAGAACCAGAAGAGGTTGACGGACGTGCGTGGTGAGCTGTCCGCAAAGAAGTTGGAGTGTGAGGACCAGGGATGCAAGATCGAGTCCTTGACTCACAAGGTTGCCCGTCTTAGGGCTGAAGCTGGACATCCTTCCGAGGTTGCGCTCCTTCGCTCGGAGTTGGAGAAGACTCGCAAGGAGCTGGCCGCCCGTCGAGATGACACTGAGAGGCATCAGCGGGAGCTACATTCAATTCGCGAAGCTTTGCGGGGTGCGAAGGCTCGCGCTGCTGAGAACCTTTCTAGTTGGTTGGCGGTCGAGGACAAGGTTGCCGACCTTGCTGATCTCCAGGGGGTTGCTTGTGCAGAGGATATACGGCATGCTTCTAGTTGTCGAGCAGCTCGAGCGTCTCTATGGGGAGAGATTTCCAGCGGAGTGGGTGGCTTCCTTGCATCCTTCCTTGGAGTTTTCTGAAGGTGAGCTTCGTGGTCGGATGGAAACATACCCTCCGTTGAATCTTTCTTTTCTTTGCCAGCTAACCGACTGCCTGGTGGAGCACCAGGTGTTGTCTCGAATTGGCGGGCGAGCTACAGGGATTAGACCTACTTCTCAATAGCTAGCTGAAGCAACCAGGCGGGGGTCGTCGGAAGGTGTTGGCCATGCGGAGCCAGCTAGGGCCGAGGCCTTTGTAGATCTTGAGGACGCCCAAGAATAGGTCATGTAATTTTTAGGGTGTTTACCCTTTGTAATGGGCGGACGCCCTCTCATTTTTGGCATGTAATGAGAATGATTTTTTGCAAAGAGTTTTTCCTAGTTCCCTTTTTGCATGAGTACCGTGTGATCAGGACGGTTTGTATGCGATTTGCTAGCATGGTTTGTCGAATATTCGTTTTGTGTTTTTCGCACCCAAGGGGTTTTTACCGCGCTACTGGGGGAAATGTTAGCTTGGCCCTGGGGGCGCTTAGCGTTTCTTGGGGTGGTCGAGCCCACTGTCCTGTAGTAGGACTGACGTGAGTACTTTCCAAATTTGAAGTCTTGTCTTTAGCTGGAAAGAAGTACTTTAATAATAGACAAAATGGTTACAATCGTGCAGCCTCAGTCGGGCTAGCCTTAGTTAGGCTGAAGGTAAGCAAAATGATTACATTCGGATTGCCTAGGTCAGGCGGGCTGAAAATCCTAAATTCGAAGTAGAGACATATGCGACTTGACCTAAAGACGCTGTGAGAATGCAAAGTGCGTTCGGAGTCTAAGCAGAGGTTAGGTCCGGGCGGGCGGACTCTGGCTTCTTTCCTCCTAACTCTTTACCCTCGGGGGGTTCCTCGCGTGTTTCTTTGGGACCAAGGCGGGCGACCTTGACGGTCTTGGTTAGGCTCGCTACGTAGTATGCTCGCGCCAGTTTCTGGTCCGCCATGATTTCTCCAACCCCGTGGGGTCTTGGGAACTTCATTGTGAGCTGTGCGGTAGATACTACAGCTCTGAGTTTGTTTAGGGACCGTCGCCCTAAGATCGCATTGTATGCTGATGGTGCTGAGACAATGATGAAGTCTACATCAAGGCTCGCGACCTTTGGTAAGGTTCCCAAGGTTGCTCGGGTGGTGATGATTCCTTCTGTTGGAACCTGGGCTCCTGAGAACCCTATGAGTGTGCCGGGGAATGGCCTTAGGCTAGATTCATTCAACCCGAGTTTTCTGAAGGTGTCGAAGTAGAGAACGTCTGCTGAATATCCTTGGTCGATCAAGACTCTCTTGACTTCGTAGTTGGCTATTATGGCGGTCACCACCATGGGGTCGTCATGGACCGGTCCCTTTAGGTTGGTGAGGTCGAAGGTGATGGGATCTCCTTTGGGTTCAGTCCTCTTCTTTTGCTTCGGAGTGTAATCGAGGGCGAGTATGGAGCTTTCCATCCTCTTCTTGTTTTGCGGCAGTGAGGAGGTCCCTCTCTGCAGTCCGCATGCTATGATGTTGATAACCCCGCGGGTAGGCGCTTGATCGTTGGCCTCTCGGGGGTGTTCAGTATTAGCCCTGCTTTCTTCCTTGATGAATCTGTCGAGCTGTCCTTTCCGGATTAGGTCCTTAGGTCCTCAATCTGATCCTTTAGGTGGATGCAATCATTGGTTTCGTGCCCGTAATCCTTGTGGAACTGGCAGTACTTGGACTTGTCTACCGCTTTTCCTGTCTTCCGTCTTTTGACCTGAGGCGGAAAGCTGAGCATGTCCGAGTAATAAATTTCTTCTAACACCCCAACATGTCATTTGTTGAGGGGAGTGTAGCTCGTGAACCGTCCCTTGGGAGGTGTCCGTGGTCGAGGAGGTGACCTCTTCCTATTGTTTTTCTCCATGGGGGCTTGGTTCTCTGTCGCTGTCTTTTCCTTTTTCTTTTCCGCTCGTTCCATGTCGGCCCTGCTTATCAGGGATTTTCTCATCTTGTCCTTGGCGATCTGAGCGTTCTCCTCTTGAATGAACTATTCTGCACGGTCCATAAGCTCTTGTAAGGTGGAGACGGGGCATCTGTTAAGTTCCCCGTAGAATTGTGAACATCGAAGGCCTTGCTTTATGACAAAGATGGCGACAACGTCCTGGAGGCCTCAGACTTGGAGCGAGAGTTTGGTGAAGTGGGCCAGGAAGGCTTGCAGGGCTTCTCCTTCCTCCTGGTGGAAACCAATGAAGGAGTCTTCATTTTCTGATACTCTTTGCTGCTGGCGAACTGTGTGAGGAAGTTTTGCGCCAGTGGTTCGAAGCTGTGGATCGAATTGGTAGGCAGCAGCGAAAACCATCTTAGGGCGGCTTCTTTTAGGGTCGATGAGAAAACTCGGCACTATTAGACGTCTGTCATGCCCAATATCAACATGGTTGAGTTGAAGGTGCTCAAGTGATCTCGTGGATAGGTTTCTCCACCATAAGGTTCTATGTGGAAGGGCATTTTGAAGCCCATGGGCACATGCTCATTCATGATTTGCTAGGTGAAGGGATGTCTCCCCTTTCCCTGGAAGTCGAACGTGGGCCACTGGTAAGCATTCGCACCGCAGGCGGCGTACAGGTTATAGGCTGCTGCCCATGGCATGTGGAGGTAGGATCCCGGGGGATAGTTTGGGACTGGTGGTCGCGGATTGTTCATGACGGGTCGCACTGCTTGTCCGGCGACCATGGTTGGTCATGGTGGGATCACTGCTGGAGGTGCTGGCGCTGTCAGTGATAATCGCGCGAACTCCATTGGTAAAGTCCCAACTGAATTGCGGGTAGGTTGGTAGGGTCGTTGGAGGTTCCTGCCGTCATGCCATGTGGAGGGCAAGTTTCCTCTCTAGGTGCCGGGTTCTGGACCACGGTTTCCGCGACGGCTACCTGCGTCATTGAGGAGCTTTGAGGCTGGGTTGCACTTGATCCACCTGCCTCAGTTGTGATCGCTTCGGCCGTTCCCTGTCGGTTCCTCGTGTTGCGCCTTAGAGCGCTAGCGTCGGTCGTGGTTGCGGGGATGTTCGAGTCGATCATGATGTGTTATATCTTGTCTATCCTGTATACAAGACGAAAACAAATACGGGTTTCTGAGCGTTAGGTATATACTCCTACTCCCCGAAAAAGAAATGTCGTTTAGCGGCAGAGTGTGCAAGGCATTGGGGTCTAAATAAGACCGCGGTGGGCGCCACTGTAACTGTCATTTTTGGCTCAGACAATTTTAATTTGCAATTAGGACCGCAAGGGCTCTTAACCTTGGGGGACTTTTCCTTAGGTGATGCACCTAGGTGCCTACGTACCCTTCGGAAGGGATCAAAGTCCACGTAGTTCTTCATGGTGATGTCTATAGGAGCCGTTAGGCAAGGTGGTTACCTGTATTGGGCCGTGTGCGGCTAAGACGTGCCTAAGGTACTCCGGGCGGGCGAGCCGCTCTTAGGAGGTTGCCTTAGTGGGAGAGAGCTCAGGTCTCTGGGGGCTGCTGGAAGCCTTGTAAATGGTGTACTCTGAGAGGGAGGTGAGCTTGCTGGAGGTTGGTCCGGGCAGGATCTTCGGCGGAGCCCGTATTGTGTAGAGGGATTCTGTGAGGTATCCAAGGATGCTCAGGTACTGAGAGTATGTGTGAGATATCGTAGGTTAGGTGCTGTAATCCTTCAAGTTGCGTATCTCTCTAGTCCCTGAGTGAGGGTCTATTTATACTCGAGTGTGGGGAGATCGTGCTCGACACACGACCTCGTGGGACGTGGGTCGTCCCATGAGGCTTATGGAGTTCCCACGTCCGGTTGAGGGGATGCTCCGTGAAATGACGTGGGAAAGGGCCACGCAACTGGTAGATGAGTGGTGTCACGTGTCTCTATCGAGTGCTTAAGCTTGGCTTCTAGAAGGTCAGTGCCACGTGTCCCAAGGTGGAATATTCCGTAGTTACACAAACGATCACAGAAAGCATATGTAGAAACCAGATAGAGACCTTCAGTCTCTAGGAAAGGAAGAAGAACCGTAGGTTAAAACGGTAAAACTTCCACATTGAGGGAAACCATAGATGAAATTGATCCAAGGGAGGGCAACAAGCCAAAAACCCCACAAAGGAGATAAAATTCGAGGACCGAATTTCTTAAGGGGAGAAAAATGTAATACCCCGAAAAATTTCGATGATTAAAGAATGATTTATTTAAAATTTCGAGGATTTAAGAATGATTTATTCCGGGGCCAGGAAGTAAAACTTTAAAAAAATAAATAAAATATATATGAAATTTAAAAGAAACCGAAAAGAAATTTATTTTTTCGAGGCTTACAATAAAATAAAAGGGAAAGAAAATAAGTAGAAAATAATATTTAGGGTTTAATTCAAGACCTAAGAAATTTGAAACCTGAATTAAATAGGGAAAGGAAATTAAATTAAAAATATATCTTTGTTATTTTCAAGTGACTATTAATTATGTTATTATCTATTTTAAAAGAAAAAGAAAAAGAAAGAAAAGAAAATATATATATATATATATATATATATATATATATATATTAGTTGTGTTTTAATTTAATTATTAATTAATTAATTTTAATTATATTTATTTATTATATATTATTTAATTATTTTAATTATTTATTTTAAATGGGGTTGGGGATCCGTGGCTTTTAATTGAATAGATAGAAAGAAAATATATATATATATATATATATATATATATATAAAGGAAAGGGAAAAGAGAGAAGAAAGAAAGGAAATAGAAAAGAAAAAGAAAGAATAAGAAGAGAGAGGGAGAGAGCACATATAGAGAAAGAAACGAGAAAGAAAAGGAAGAGCGAGAGAGGGTGGCGATGTGGAGAAGAAGAAGGGTAAGGAGGGGGATTTCGCCGGAAACTTGTCGGAGGAGAGCGGTCCGACGCCGGCCACGACCACCGGAGCTCGAGTCCAACCTCTTTCATACCTCCCACCAATCGAATCAAGGTTGGTAACCCCAATTTCTTTCTAAACCCTCAATTTTTCCATTTTTAGGAATTTATTCGATTCACCTTTGATAGAGTTGTTTCGAGGGTGTAGATTGAGACCTAGAAAGTGCTCTTGAACACTTAGTTGGAGTAGGAATCGAGATTATATTCTCGGATTTGCCCAAATTCGAATTTGGAAGGATTTGGGGTTGAAATTACAATTATTTCCAAATTGGGGAAAATTGTTGATAATTAGGATTGAGCTTGGATTTGAGTAAATACGAATTCGGAAGGATTTAGGGTTGAAATTATAATTATTTCCAAATTGGAAAAAATTGTTGATAATTAGGATTGAGCTTGGATTTGAGTAAATAGGCTTGGATTGGTATTATTAAAATTATATTGTTAAAATATGAGCTGAACAAGACTCGTAAAGAGCTGGCCCGAGGTTACTAAGGTTCAACCTTGACGTTAATGTACCGGGTCCCTACTCGGGTTGCCCAAATACACTTTAAGGGTGATGTTGAGAGTTTTAAATCTCTTCTCTTCAATCCTAAACACCCTAGAACACTCCTAAACATGTTTTTAAGGATTAAATCACTCTAAGTACCTTCTTGTTTCTCAAGGATGGAAACTTGCGGAACAAATTAAGTCTAACTTCATGAATTTCAATCTTATTCCTTCACAACCTTTAGGAAACCTTAAGTAGGATAAATTGGAGGCATATTGAGGTTTAGAAACTAGATTTCTTAGAATCCAAGTAGAAACACAAGTTGAATCAAAATGCTTAGACCTTCCTAAAATTAGGATTCCTTCCAACCAAGCTAGATAAGCTTCCTTAGATGCGAATACAAGTTAGATAGGGGTCTAATACTCAAATCCAAGTATGTGAAACACTCAAGTAGAGTGTTATATTCGAGTAAGTCAAGTGTCCAAGGAAGGATACGCATAAGTTGGGATAGAGAAGTCCAATAAGACCAAGAGCTTGACTCTGTGGCAACCATGGACTACACGTGAGAGTAATGGAGAGATAAATAACAATTTAAGCTAAGTAATAATCTTAATAAAGTAAACGTTGTTCTTATAGGAACAACGGCACGCAAAAGAGTGCAACAGGAACTCCGAGGAGACTAAAGTTACAGGAGAGGATTGCATGGAAGGTTGGCCAAGGTGAGGGTTCTTCCATCTCTGCTCCTATGGTTGTATGCTTATGTGGATTACATGGGTATGTATATTCTCTACTTGTCTGATATGTGTTAGCTAGAGTTATGGAATGTTAAAAGAATTGAAGAACTAGAAACTAGGTTGTGGAAAGTAGCTCAGATAGGAAGACATAGGAGTAGAGTTTAATTTTTGCTATGATTGGTGTGTTACAAATCCAATTCATACACTCCGGAGGCATGATGAGTATTTTATTAAATGTTTTCCATGACGGTGGCAAGAGTCCTTGTACGGAAGGACTAAGCTTTTATTTTTGAAAAGTCGTCACGACGGTGACTTAAATTATAATCATGCAAAAAGAGTTATTGGTGGGTTTCGGATTTGGTTATGCTAGCGATGTGAGACATAAACTAGAACAACGTCAGATGACACTTGAGACCTCAGTTTTATAATCACCATGACGATGGTCATTGCCCTATCCTGGCAATAGGGTCAGAAAGGATTTATATTGTTATGACGATAGCTTGAGGTTCAGAGAGTGCATCTGGACGTGTGCTTGAGTTATATCCTGTTGAGGATACTTGTCCATATTAACAAGGAGAGGAATTGTTGATCCTTTCGGGAAAGATACAAAGAATCCTATTAATATGAGAGACTAAGGTAAGGAGACACGGGAGGAACCTACGGGTGAACCGTGAGCCTAACCTAGAAAAGAGAAATCATCCTGTGGAGTTGGTCCAGGGTGTATCAGCGGTCAGGCTTCTAGACGTTGTGCCGTGCCTGCCATTGTGGCCTGGTTGGGTAATGGACGAGTGGGCTCAAGCTATTGCCCCGCAGTGAGGGGTCAGAATGTGCACTTGGTGGCTATGGATCTGTTGCTTGATAGATAGGGGTTGATTGTGTTTGATTAACAGAATTGTCAGAGGTGACCAGTACCCAAGTGAATGGGTTATGTATTGTTTGATTAACAGGATTGTCACAAGGTGACCAGTACCCAAGTGAATGGGTTAAGTATGTTTTGCCACGTGGTGGCCAGCAACCCGTGTGCACGGGTTCGAGGTAGAAAAGCCATGTAGTGGCTAGTAAATACCCCAGAGTGGGGGAAGTTAAGTAGATGTATGTTTAGTATCTGTGTGTATTTAAAAATTTTCTGTGTTTGCATATAATTGTTGATTGTGCAGCGGAGTTGTGACGTACAGGATTACGTCATCACAACGTCTTGTTTGATTCAAATATGCTGAACGTGAGAAGACTGGTAAGTAAAAGCCGATACTATATGTTACGTTTTTATTTGCTGAGTGATGATGTGGAATAAACTGCTGCATGCTTGTACCTGCTAAATGCATGTGAGTGGTTGGGTGAGATATCTGCTGTTGTGTGGTCGCCAAGAATGTATGCTAATTTATCAATAACCAGTTGTTTTTGCATGTGGTTGTGTATGACTCCCAATCCCAGCGCCATGGTACCCGCCTTGCTACGGGGATGAGAGAGTTCTCAGTGAGTCACGTGGTTAAGACTCATACGTCATTTTTACTACACAGAGACAAGTTAAGTACAGGTGGAAGAAGTCTCGGTGGAACGAGGGTTGAGCAACACTTTCGAAGACCCACAACTTGTTCAAGTGGGTGAATAAATTATAATTGTAATTTAATTTACTTTATCGTTGTATCATAAAGTAAAGGGTAGACGTACCCAATTAGATTGTATTACTAAATCTAGAACTGCCAGCTTCACACACCTTAAAGATCAGGATTAATTATACTGCAATACAGGAAAAACTTGTTTCCAAAATATATATATATATACGTATATCTGTTGCATGTGAATAGGATAGGCAGCATCTTCGGATGTGTAGCCACTACACAGGTTATATATTATGTGTGTTTTCCTATATCTATATCCTGAAGCGGCATTGGTCGTGGATTTGCTTGCCTAGGATAGGCCACCATTTTGGTGTAGCCATGGTATTATAATGCATGTGAATGTATTTTCAATAATAGATATTCTGTCAATTAGGTGATAAGGCTTACAGGCATAGGGGTATTCCCTGTGTCTGTGCTGGTCACGGTCCTCTAAATGGGGGTCGTGACACCCGAGTCATAAAAACATGATACGAACATTGAGTTGTGGTTTTCTAAGCATATGCATCATTATAACATCAAAACAACACCCAATCAAGCTCAAACAACATCTCACAAGCCATTTTTGAAGAAAAAATCAATAACATGATGAACACGAACTTTCAAATCTTACAACAAACACATCTAGAACATGATTCATGAAATACATCCAATTGAAATGTTAAAAACACCAAGAATGCAAGCTCGAATACTCCATTATTACCAAAATCAAGTGGTTTTCACAAAACTTTCAAAAATCAAGAGAAGGGGTTCAAAATAAAAAATGGAGGTAGAGAGCTAATCCTACCTCAAGAGGAGAAGATGAAGTGAATGGGATGCTAGAGAGGACTCCTTGACTTATTCTCCGGTCACCGGATTCCGGCCAATATCCACCACAACCACCAAGCTCCCATTCTCTTAGCTCTCCTAGAGTTTTTGCTTCTTCTCTCCCTAAGTGTGTGTGTGTGTGTTAGCCGATGGGTGAAGGAAAGAATGGGGTGGGGAAGAGTTTAATTAGTGACACTAGGTAGAGACTCCCATTTTTGGCCCTCTCTCAAGGATTTCCTTTCAATTAGGTCCCTAATCTCTTTCCTTGACTATTTTATTTTCTTTCATCCCATCAACCCTTAGTTTTCCTTTCAGTAAAGTCTCAAACACTTAATTAAATTTCTATGTGCAACTAATGCATCAACCAATGTCACACACAAGCATTTTTAAAAAAAAAATCATTAACAACCATCTTTTTAACTAATCTAATTTAATCACATGCTAGAATTATGCGAGTGTTACACTGTACATAGTAGGTTTTTTAAATGTTGTTGACCACTTAACACTAATTAATGAATATATCAAAGTTTAAATCTTTTATGCTTAAAATATTTTTAATTACATAATCTTAGTTTCTTTATATGACTTTAGAAATCAATAGTCATGAGATTTCATAAATTAGAAATCAATAGTACATAATAGTTTTTTAAATGTTGTTGACAACTTAACACTAATTAATGAATGTATAATCCGTATCATTAGCAAAACAATAATTTAAACTCCAGATTTTATGTTATAAAATTAAATTAAAATTTTAATTTTTAATCAAAATTTGACATTTAAAGTTGTATTTTCACTTAAAATTTAATATTAATTTAGAGAAAAAATATGAATAGACAGTAAATATAAACTATTTATAAAAGAGGTTGAAAAAGTGGATAGTTTGTAGGGAGAAAAGTAAATTGTACACTGGCTATACTTTTTTTGAATATAAACAATAAAAATATTTGAATTAATAGATCCTTTATCTCATTAAATTAAAATTAGGGAACTATTTTTTCTTTAATTTATTTTCTATTTACTCATTGACTATAATCAATTGATGAACATTACTACTATGTTCGGTATTTCATAAAAAGAAAATACCATGTTTTTTTTTCTTCTAATTTTTATATGTTTGAAACAAGATTTTTCCCCCTAAATAATATTACTTTTGAAACAGCTAAAAAAATTAATAAAAATCAATGAAATGCATATACTAAAGAAAAATAAAAGCAACAAACGTCTACTTGTTTATAAATATTAAAAGTATGTAACTATTTCTTGATGCATGCCCTTAAAATCTGAATAAATATCCATGACATTGTATAAGCAATTTAGATTCTCTACGATAGTAGACCCACCTACATATTAATTGAAGATTTGAAGTTAAAAAGTTTTGATAAGTGATCGACCCGTGCGGAATACGTTTAAAAATATTTATAATAAAAAACGTAAATATATTCAGGCTAAAAAAATATGAATATACGAATAATGATTATAATAAAAAAATTAAAAATTTGTGAGAACCCAAACTAATCAATAGGGGTGCACATGGGTTGGATTGCATCGGATTAAGGTGATGAGTGCAACCAATCCAATGGCGGGTGGGATTGACTCGAGTTGAGGGAGAATAGAATTTCAAATCCGAACCAACTCAACCCGCTTTATTTATTTTTTATTTTTTCTTTTTTCTTTTTTAATTTTAATATTTGTATCAGTCATCTTGTGGCTTTTAAGCCAAACATTGTATACAATACAAAATTATATTAGATAAGTGTTCTTATTAATTGATTATAATATATTTTAAACAAAAACATCTAAATTAAAAGAAATATAGTTACAGTTCTAATTTAATTTTATACAATAAAAAAATCTCAAAAACACATTAATGATTATATAAGTATTCATTTTGTTTTATTCATAAACTTAACCAAAAGAAAAAGCCATCTCAGCAAATAACCAATTAAAGAATAAAAATTAACTTTAATATCATTCAACACAATATATTTTTTATTAAAAAACAAATATGGTGGGATGATTCCAGCCAAATTACTCTTTTGGTCCTCAACGTTTGCACCAAGTTTAATATTGGTCCTCAACATTTTTTTTTGTCTAAATTGGTCCTCCAGCGTAACTACGTTTGTTTTTTTTTTGTTAAATACTGACGTGGAAGGCTTATGTGGCACAACCTCTCTCCTACGTGTCATATTTGGATGATATGACACCCTCTCTCACTCAGTTACCAATGGAGTTCGCACGATTGTCACTAACGGCGGCACCACCCCAACGGTGATTCCGCCTGGACCAACCATGGTCGCCGGACAGGCAGCACGACCCGTCATGAACTATCTACGACCACTAGTCCCAAACTACCCTCCAGGGTCCTACCTCCATATGCCGTGGGCCGCGACCTACAACCCGTACGCAGCCAGCGGTGCAAATGCCTACCAGTGGCCCGCAATTGACTTCCAGGGAAAGGGGAGACATCCCTTCACCTAGCAAGTCATGAACGAGCACATGCCCATAGGTTTTAAAATGCCCTTCCACATAGAACCTTATGGTGGAGAAACCGATCCACAAGATCACCTGAACACCTTCAACTCGTCCATATCGATACTGGGTATGACGGACGGCCAACAGTGCCGGGTCTTCTCATCAACCCTGAAAGAAGCTGCCCTAAGATGGTTCTCCTTGCTGCCCACCAATTCGATCCACAGCTTCGAACAACTGGCCCAGAACTTCCTTACACAGTTCGCCAGCAGCAAAGAGTACCAGAAAAACAAAGACTCCTTCATCGGTTTCCACCAGGAGGAAGGAGAAACCCTGCAAGCCTTCTTGGCCCGCTTCATCAAGCTCTCGCTCCAAGTCCGAGGCCTCCAAGACGCTGTCGCCATCTTCGTCATAAAGCAGGGTCTTCGATGCTCACAATTCTACGGGGAACTAAATAGGTGCCTCGTCTCCACCTTACAGGAACTTATGGACCATGCAGAATGGTTCATTCAAGAGGAGAATGGTCAGATCGCTAAGGACAAGATGAGGAAGTTCCTGATAAGCAGGGCCGATATGGAACAGGCAGAGAAGAAAAAAGAGAAGGCAGGGACCGAGAACCAAGCCCCCAAGGAAAAGAGCGGTAGGAAGAGGTCACCACCTCGCCACGGACGCCTCCCCGAGGACGGTTCACGAGCTACACTCCCCTCAACAGATCTCACGTTGGGGTGTTGGAAGAAATTTATCATTCCAACATGCTCAATTTCCCCCCGCAGGTCAAAAGACGTAAGACGGGAAGGCCGATGGACAAATCCAAATACTGCCAATTCCACAAGGATTACGGACATGAAACCAATGACTGCACCCACCCGAAGGATCAATTCGAAGACCTAATCCGGAAGGGACAACTTGGCAAGTTCATCAAGGAAGAAAGCAGGGCCAATGCCGAGCACCCCCAGGAAGCCGACGGCCAAGCGCCTACCCGCAGGGTCATCAACGTCATATTAGGCAGACTACAGCGAGGGACCTCCTCCCTACCACAAAATAAGAAGAGGATGGAACGCTCCATGCTCGCCCTCGATTACGCTCCAAAGCACAAGAAGAGGAGCGAGGCCAAGGGGGACCCCATCACGTTCAACCTCACTAACCTAGAGGGACCAGTCCACGACGACCCCATGGTAGTGACCGCGATTATCGCCAACTACTAAGTTAAGAGAGTCTTGATCGACCAAGGATCTTCCGCAGATGTTCTCTACTTCGACACCTTCAGAAAGCTCGGGTTGAACGAGGCCTGCCTAAGACCCTTCCCCGGTACGCTCATAGGGTTCTCAGGAGCCCAGGTTCCAGCGGAAGGAATCATCACCGCCCGAAAAACAATGGACACCTTGCCAAAGGTCGCAAGCCTTGATGTAGACTTCATCATCGTCTCAGCACCATCAACATACAATGCAATCTTAGGGCGACCGTCCCTAAACAAACTCAGAGCTGTAGTGTCTACCGCACAGCTCACAATGAAGTTCCCAACACCCCACGGGGTTGGAGAAATCATGGCGGACCAAAAAATGGCGCGAGCATGCTACACAGCGAGCTTAACCAAGACCGTCAAGGTCGCCCGCCTACGTCCCAAAGAATCACACGAGGAACCCCCCGAGGCTAAAGAGTCAGGAGGAAAGAAGCTAGAGTCCGCCCGCCCAGACCTAACCTCCGCTTAAGACTCCGAACGCACTTTGCATTTTACCTTTAAGTCAATTCGTATATGTCTCTACTTTGAATTTAGGATTTTCAGCCTGGCCAAGGCTCGCCTGACTTAGGCAATCCGAATGTAAACACTTTGCTTACCTTCAGCCTACCTAAGGCTAGCCCGACTGAGGCTGCACGAATGTATTCATTTTGTTTATTATTGAAAGCACTTCTTTTCAGCTAGAGACAAGACTTCAACTTTGCAAAGAACTCGCGTAAGTCCTATCACAGGACGACGGGCTCAATCGCCCAAGAAACGCTAAGCGCCCCCAGGGAAAGCTAAAATTTCCCCAAAAGCGCGGTAAACAAACCCCTTTGGTGCGAAAACCATAAAACGAACGTTCGACGAACCATGTTAGCAAACACGCATACAACCGTCCTGATCACACGGTGCTCATGCAAAAATCTTTTTACCCAAACGTAAAGAGATAACTACGAAAAGAGAAACTGCAAACACGCACAACTTCTTATCCCGAAGTAAAAAGGAAAGCAGGAAAAACTCTTTACAAAAAATCATTCTCATTGATGCCAAAAATGAGAGGGCGCCCGCCCATTTACAAAGGGTAAACACCCTAAAAAATTATATAAACCTAATCTTGGGCATCCCCAAGATCTACAAAAGCCTCAGCCCTATCCGACTCCACGTGGTCGGCATCTTCCGACGACCCCCGCCTGGTCGCCTCAGCCAGCTGCTGAGAAGTAGGTCCAATCCCTGGAGCTCGCCCGCCAATTCGAGACAACACTTTGTGATCCACCAAACAATCCGTCAATCGACAAAGATAAGCAAGATTCAACGGAGGGTCTGTTTCCGTCAGACTGCGAAGCTCACCCTCAAAAAACTCAAAGGAAGGATGCAAGGAAGCCACACACTCCGCTGGGAATCTCTCCCCACGGAGACGCTCAAGCTGCTCGACCGCCAGGAGCATGTTGTACATCCTCTGCGCAGATAGATCCTCCTGGCGATCAGCGACATTGGCAACTTTGCCCTCAGCCGCGAGCCGACCAGAAAGGTTCTCAGCAGCACGAATCTCTGCGTTTCGCAGAGCCTCACGGAGCGAATGCGGCTCCTGCTGACGCCTCTCAGCGTCATCCCGGCGGACGGCCAGCTCCTTGCGAGTCCTCTCCAACTCTGAGCGAAGGAACGCAACCTCGGCAGGGTGACCAGCTTCGACCCTACCTTAGTCAAGGACTTAACCTCGCGTCCTTGACCCTCACACTCCAGTTTCTTGGCAGACAGTTGCTCCCGCACGTCTGCCAACCGCTACTGGGAGACCTCCAGAGCCCGACTCCTAGAGGTCGTAACGCCGGAAAACTGATCCCGGTCGCGACGAACCTCCTCCTGTAAGAAGTGCGCACATACAAAGCGGAGTCAGGAACACAAGCCTATCACAAAACGAGGAAAACACCAAGACTAGGGAACTTACCACACACTTCTCCCACTCAAGACCAGCTTGGTGGAAGTCGGCCAACGCCTCAGCAACCTGGCTGAAGCCTCGAACGGAAATATTCAGGGGCAAAGTGTCCAGCCCCCTAGCTTCCCTCTCCCGCATCTCCACGGGGAAGCGCGTGCCCAATGCCACCAGCTCAAAAGCCAATCCCCCGTCCGGTGGCCCAAGAGGTTCAGAAGGGCCGGCAGTCGACCCAGGAACAAGATCTCTCGTGACAGTCACTTGACTCACCACTACATTCCCTCCGTCTGCGAGGGCTCTGGCCTCCACGGCTACATAAGCAGACTCAGCAACCTCCGCAGCCGCATGGCTACCCGCCGCAGTCTGAGGCACGGAAGAGTCTCAGACAGGCTCCTCAACAACCACCCTGGCCCTCTTAGCAGGAGGCTGATTCACCCCTTCAACGGGGCTGAGGACGGGAGGACGAGTAGAAAGAATCACCCTCATAGGTGATTGATGAACGGGAGCAGAAGTGGTAATAGAGGTAGGAACAAGGGCAGAAACGGGAACAACATCTCTCACCAGAGCCTCCGTCGGTGCGTCCTCCCGGTTAATACTCCGCCGTACGACCTGCGAAGATAGTCGCAAGTCAGCCCCAGCAAGACGCTTCTTGGGACCCCCTTCCCTGCTTTTGGCTAACTCCGCCGCAGAAGTTCCTCTCCTTTCCCCTTCCCAGAGTCCGCTCGCGCCAACCTTCCCATCTTTCTTCCTCCTCTCCTTCAGAAGAACCTCTTGACGACGCTCTCCCTCGGAAGACAGAGGCACAGGAAGCCGCCTTTCCCCCTCGCCACCAGTAGGCACCATATCAGGTACCACAACTGGGACATCGGCGGCTCCCCTCGGTGACAGACCCTGTTGACCATTCTTCCTCCTCCCACTCTGACTAGCATCGCGAGTGCGGATCAGAGGAGAAGATGAAGGAAGGTCTTCCAAGTCGTTGATGTCAAAAGGGTAGTAGCTATAGTCATCACCTCCACCGGCCATTGCAAGGATTCGATTCGACAGAATAAAGAATCAGGAAAAAGCAAGAACAGATGAAACAGAGGCAATGGAGAAAGGCGGATGCAAATGTAAAGTCACAAACTTTCAAACGTTGGGCATTTATAGGGCACCCAGAGGTGCGATGATTCAAAAACTTTGACCCCTCGAATCCCGCAACGGATAAAACCCCTTATCCTCTACAATCAAGCCTAGCTGCAACCGCTCACTCCAACCGCACACGTGGATGGAAGCAACGGACGGGATGCACAGCCAGGGCAAAGGAGACGCAAAGACCGAAAAGCCCCCGAGAACCCAAGAGTTGCTTCGAGACATTTGAGGGCCTTTTCGTGAAACTCTCCACCCAGGCTAATGATGGCTACCCTCAGAAACGAACCCGCATTCAAAGAGGGAGAAACGGCGGCAAAACACTTAAATGACAGAGGCACCCGTTCAAGCTCTGGCGCGTGGCACCTGCAATAAAGCCCGCTCCTTCAAACAAATAACCCTCAGCAAGAAAACCATCGTCAGCCACTGACCTCGGACGAACCTAGCCAGAGAGGAGCTTTTCGAAAAATGACCAAAGCAGCCCCTGACCTTTGGATTTCCCTTACTAACCCTCGAAGGGTATTTCGGGAAATACCCCTCTGAGCAATGATGACTCCAACTCGGTAAGTCGCATACTTCCTGCAAAGACGGCTCGAAAACTTGCTGAGGAAGCCAAGCAGCCAGCCATCCAAAATGAGACGCGTGTCCTCTTCAAGACATCTCCTTTTCTATGGAGCAATGTGAGAGAGCCAACTTCGTGAGTCGGATGGCCAGCTCCCATACCCGCGACTCCAAGCGGACGAGCTATCCCACGAGTAAAGGCAGCGAAAATTCCTAACTATCTTACAGGCAAAGGAACTTAAGTCCACGGGCGCCCGACACCCGTAGACTTGGGGGACTTATGTAACTACGGAATATTCCACCTAGGGACACGTGGCACTGACGTTCTAGAAGCATGGCCCCAACACCCGCTGGAGACACGCGGCACAACTCATCCACCTGTTACGTGGCCTTCGCCCACGTCACCACACGGAGCCTCCCCTCAACCAGACGTGGGATCTCCACAAGACTCCTGGGACGACCCACGTCCCACGAGGTCGTGGGTCGAGCACGATCTCCCCACACGCAAGTATAAATAGACTCTCACTCAGGGGACTAAGCAAGTAATCTAGTCTCAACAGAATCATATACAACCTGAAGGATTATCGCACATCAACCTCCGATATCCCACACTCTCTCGATACCTGAGCACCCTCAGATATCCCTCGCAAGTACTTTCAGCTCCTTGAGCCCCGTCATTGGCCCTCCATTCCGGCCACTCTCCGACCGGCTCACCTCCTCCTTGGAGCACATCGCTTACAGGGCTTCCAGCAGCTCTTAGAGACCATAGCTCTCTCTCACTAAGGCAACCTCCTAAGAGCGGCCCGCCCGCCCGAAGTACCTTAGGCACGTCTTAATCGCACATTGCCCAATACAGGTAACTACCTTGCCTAACGGCTCCGATAAACGTCACCATGACGAACTACGTGGACTTTGATCCCTCCAGAAGGGTACGTAGGCACCTAGGTGCATCATCTAAGGACAAGTCCCCCAAGGTTAAGAGCCCTTGCGGTCCTAATTTCAAATTACAATTGTCTGAGCCAAAAATGACAGTTACACATGTTAAATGTAATTATATGTATATATATATGTGTGTGTGTGTGTGTGTGTATTCTTATACAATTATCTGTAAATGCAACTCGTGCATTGCACGGGGCAAAGACTAGAACTTAAAAAGATTATATGTGATCATGATATTTTGTTTATTTTTCCAAGTCCCACATATGATAGGTTGATGTTGGGACCTCTCACATTCTCCTATAAATAGAAGTGCCTCCCCACCATTCTCTTTCCTCTTTGCTCATATTTCTCAAGGGAGCTCTTTTACTATAGAACCTTACATAGTTCCATTTCTTTAGTTGCTTTTTTGTGATCAGTCGTGGAAAACATCTTTGTCTCTCGAAGACAAAGATAATTGCTCGGTGGGGTTGAGGTTCGAGTTGGAGTAAGTCCCTGGTGGAGTGGAGTCTCTAGCATAGGCGTCCAGCTCGGTGATTTTCTACTACTATTTATGTGTTTATTTATTACTCTTTTTGGTCCCTATGGGGCAAGTCTTGGGGATCTTCTTACCTTCATTGGCATCAAAGCCGAGTTATGCTAATGCTCTGTTCCCCAGGGTTTGATGAACTGAAAAGGATTAGAAGCATGTTTAGGTTTTATATGATTTTTTTTTAAACTTAGGAACGTGTCTAGGTTCCCAGTTTTAATTTTGTTTTAAATTTGGTTCAAAACATGTCTTAGATCATATATTGTAGGGTAGGGTCCCACGATTTATGGAATGGTTTTTGAATTTAAATCTGGTATGTGATATTTTTTAATTCAATATTGATTGGTAATCCAAACCCTAAACCTAGAAACATGTTTAGGTTCCCATTTCTTATTAAAGACCCCAATTTGCACACATATATTATTTTATTTTAAGGTATGTATACCCTACAATCTTAAATATATGTCATGTATGTATGCTACTATTTTGGGATAAGGGAGAGGGTTTGACCAGTGTTGACCAGCAACAGCGGCGTCGGCTGGCGAGCCGTAGCAGCCAGCATCGGCGCGCACTGCTGCCAACTGCTGGAAAGCCGAACCACGATGCTGGTGCTGCCATGGGGCGGCAGCCCGTCGCTATTGACCACTGTCAGACGATGTTAATTGGCGGCCGACGGTCAGTATTTACCACCGTTGACTGAAAAGCCGCTCAACGCCGGATGTTAACTGATCAACAGTCAATGCCGACCATTGACCAGAATAGTGCATTCTTCTGTTGCATGTAGGTTCTCCGTTTTAGCTTCGTTTTAATTATTTTTGCGTATTTTTTCTCCATTTTTTGAGACAAAATCTAATATGTTGAGATACTGGACCGAGTGGGAGTCTAAGATGGGCATGTGGCCACTTCTTTACTCCACACTCATAGATAAAACGGAGGAAACACACTACATGAGTCTGTTGTTTAATTTTTTAAATGAATGAGAACTTGAATAGTATGTGACTATTTCATGGGAATTGCGAATCAGACCTTCAAAGATATACGTATACTCGTATCCCATATGATGAGGGTGATTGACCTTACTTCTTGATTGTGGGACCCAATTATTATTCATAAATTCGTCTTGTCCTGACCGTGACATCTCTTATCGAGCATTGTGTAATAATCTGTTGTTTGTTCTTTGTGCTTGTGTCTATATTATTCTTTGACTGTTGGTATGGCTGCAAAATCAATACTTGCTTATCTCAACAAAGGAGTTAAGCCTAATGGGGAAGGCCCTGCTCAACAAGTGAGGCGGGACATAGAGTCTTATCACATGTGGCAGAGAAAGAACTCTATAGCTCGAATCCTGTTGCTCAGCAGCATGGAGAATGACATTATATGTCAATACGAGCACATCTCCAGGCATGTAAAATGTGGAACGCACTGCAAGATAGGTTTGGAGGCACTTTGGCCACCAAGTTGAGACGCTTGACCATCTAGTTCGACACTTACAAGCTGCGTCCTGGGAAAGACATACACACTTGAGAGAGATGTAAAACATGATCAGGGAGTTGAAGACAGCTGGTTGCTCCCTTACTGATGAACAAGTTCATGCTGTAATCAGATCACTTCCCTCCTCTTGGGAGTTCATGAAGGTTAACTTAACGCACAGTAATAGTATAAAGACCTTCGATGATGCTGAACACCACCTGCTATTGGAGGATGAGCGGCGTGAGACTGCAAAATCCCCTGAGTCGAAAGCCTATGTGGCTGAGACCTCTAAAACAAAAGGTTTCAAAAGCAAGGGCAAGATGCCCCAAAAGAAAGGTGGTGGGGAGGATGTGCCAAAGGGCAAGAAGTCTCAATTCAAGAAGAGAAGCAAAAGGGGGAAGAATTTGACTAAGGTCAAATGTTGTGCGTGCCAACAGGTGGGGCACTATGCGCGAAATTGCCCGCAGCAACCTTTGGTATCTTCCCTTACCCATGATCATTCTGTTTATGTCTCTAGTTCTGCTTTTATTGCTGATAGTGAATCTTTGTGGACCGGTTATTCAAGAGCAAAAGACCACATAGCTAGAAATCGTGAATGGTTCGTGGAATTTCGTCATTTGCCCGAGGGGAGCAGACGTGTCTTTGTGGCAAACAATGCGTCACTAGAAGTCAAGGGACTAGGCACTTACAAGCTAGAGTTGCGTGGTGGTCATATCTTAATTTTACATGATGTATTATTTGTTCCAGACATTAGGCGGAACCTTTTATCATTTGTTTATCTTTTGAACCTAGGTTTTAGAATTATTTTTTAGAACAATGCAGTTAACTTTTTCATGATTCTATTTTGTATGGATTTGGTTTTTATGACAAAGGCTTTTTGGTTTTGGACCTTGAATTACCTTATTGTAATTTCCATAGTTGTTTTACAATATCTTCCTCAAACGTTGATATATCCTATTTGGAATGCGCGTTTAGGACACATAGGTCTAGAACGCATTAACACGTTAGCAAAAGAGGGGTTGTTGTGACAAACCCATAAAATCAAGATGCCAACCTGTGAGCATTGTCTTGCAGGCCACCAGAGCTAAGTTTCCATTGCAATTAGTACATTCGGATATTTGTGGTCCAATGAGCATGAGAGCGAGGCATGTGGCCTCATATTTCATCACTTTTATAGATGATTATTCCCGCTATGGTCATGTCTACTTGATCTCCCACAAATCTGAGCATGGATGAGAACCAAACCTCTTGGAGTAGCAAGAAACAACAATGCATTTCTCTGTCTACCATGGAAGTAGAGTTTGTTGCCTGCTCATTAGTAGTGCAAGAAGCAGTCTAGCTAAAGAGGTTTTTAGGCCATTTGGTGTCACAAACAAAGTGGATGATCCAGTGACCCTATACTGTGACAGTCCGGCAGCTATTTCACATACAAAAGATCCTAAGTACCATGGAAGGACCAAGCACATAGATACGAAGTTTAACTTTTTTCGTTACATTATATAACAACACCAGGCCACCCTGAAGTATTTGTCCACGCATGAGATGTTGGCTGATCCGATGACCAAGACGATACCTAAAGATGTGTTTGAGCGACACTTAAGATCCCTAGGATTACGTAGGATAGGGTGATTTTATGGTTTATCTTTGTTAAAATATTATGACATATGGACATGCCATGTGTTTTCTTTTCTTGATTATTCATAAGAAAGAGTATTATTTGGACATTTCGTTTATGTCTTACAATAATTGAGGATTGGAAATATTTACTACACAATACATGAACATGTTGTACAGGCGAGGAAGTCTGACTCTCTCAAACAATTAACTGCCTTGGACACACATCACGAGATAAGTCACCCTAATGAGTAAGGATGAGATCCAATGGAGAACCATAAATGGATCGAATTATGAATTCACAGTTATTCATAATGCCTGTAGCCAGACTTGAGTGCTCCACTCGACGCTGTGGGAGGCGAGCGGAATGTGGTAGTAATCTTATGACAAATTCTAGGTGAATCTGGGCTAAGTTCTGTGTGGTGCAAATGATCAAAGGATCAAAATCGACATACACTGACACGCACCACAACATGCGATTCATACCGCATGTGCTTTGGGAACTGCAAAGGGAAGCATGTGAATAGATCCATGCTTCAATGCTGTGTGAGTCCCAGAAAGGATGAAGAGATCCTTTTCCCTGGTACCCTTATGTACTTTGACTCTATCATAGAGAGACGAGATGGTGCATGCTACTTTGATGACATTTCAAAAGGCTCTGGCAAAATACGGCCCAATGGAATACTGTTAAGAAAGCAACCATCTTTGATTAAAGTGACAAGAGGGCGAAAGGAAGACCGTGTTGACATTTACATGAGTGATAGTATCCGAGATTGATCCATTATGTGAACCTCATGTGGAGGAGCACATACATGTGGATACCTATCGCTAAATGAGAACAGCTGAAGTCCCAGTCTTGCAAAGACTTAGAGGGGTTGGACTAGCCATGTATTTGGATACGTCTAAGAGACCTATGGCACCTTTTCTATGAGACAGATGGTCCCATCATCACATCTTTGAGTAGTAGCACCACTTGTAGTTGGGCCCTAACAGGCTTCTAATATAAGGCTCCCACACATCGTGCCAAGAGGTTATGACTGACGTGGAATATGAAAGGCAACGACGAGAAACAGAAATAGAGAATTCCTTTGCAATAAGGATAGTCATGGGCCTCCCACCATGTGCGAGTGCGAGTATGTTGGGTTTTTGGGGCCCAAATATCTGCCCATGGGGGGAGTTCGATCGAGTCGTGTGATGACTCGTTGAAAAGTTCGTGGAGAGAAGAACAAAATGAAACCAAGATGACACTCATTGAAGGTCACACGAGCCCGCACTCGTGGCCCAAAGTGGCCTAGGTGATCATGATGTGATCATGAGCTTTTGTTGATTTTTCCAAGTCCCACAGCTGATAGGTTGATGATGAGAGCTCTCACATTCACCTATAAATAGGAGTGCCTCCCCACCATTCTCTTTGCTCATCTCTCATATTTCTCAAGGGAGCTCTTTTATTATAGAACCCTACATAGTTCTTTTTCTTTAGTTGTTTTTTTCACGATCAGTCGTGGAAAACATCTTTGTCTCTTGTAGAGAAAGATAATCGCTTAGTGGGGTCGAGGTTTGAGTTGGAGTGAGTCGCTGGAGGTTCGAGTTCGAGTAAGTCTCTGGTAGAGCGAAGTCTCTAGCACAGGCGTCCAGGTTGGTAATTTTTCGCTGCTATTTATGTGTTTATTTATTATTCTTTTCGGTCCCTTTAGGGCGGGTCTTGGAGATCCGCTTCCCTTCAAAATTGAACAATGATAATATTCTAGGTGGTGTTTGTGTTTTCCTTCTCCGGTCTCTCCCTCTGAAAATGCTGAGTAATTTCCGTAAAACATTGTCTCCATCTCTGTGGGCGAACTCTTCGATAAGAAAATTTAATGGCAACGGTAAGATCTTGAGATTGAGTGCAAGCATGGATTCTGATTTCCCTTTTGCTCATTTGGGGGATCAAAGAGAGAAAACAAGAAGGTTTTGGTAGCTTGACAGGATTGCAAAGAGGACAAAATTGAAATTGGTATTAGGGTATGATGGCATTGGGTGATCTAAGACAATGGAACGTGACCTTGAAGAGATTTAGAGATCAAGAACCTATAAGGAAGAGAAAGAAGTAGATGAAGGGAAAAAATTGGGAAAATTGGAAAAAAAATCATGAGTCATATGCCACGTCAGCAAAAAGTGCTACATAGGAGAGAGAAGTATCTAGCGAAGCAAGCCACGTCAGCACTTAACGAAAGAAAGTAACGGTCTTGGACGGAAGGACCAATATAGAACTTATGTGAAACATAAAGGATCAATTTAAAACTTTTGAAAAAAAAGGACCAATTTAGAATTTTTGTGTTTATTGTTCACTAAAGCTTTCAAATGTGACTATCACACCAATTCTTCCTGTGAAAGATATTACAACAACAACAACAATAATTAGAGTAAATTGCATTGTCATTCCTTGAAAGTTGCTGAAATTACACTGCCCTTCCCTCTAGTTTAAAATATTACATAGCACTCCCCTCACACATAAAAAAACATTAAATGTCAGTCCAAAGTTTATTTTATGCTTACAAGTACCCTCCAAATAGCTAATTTTTTTCTTAGATTTTCAATTTAACAAATATTTTTACCAAAATGTCCTTTAATATGGAAATGGTGGATGCATGACTGTTCAAGTGTTCATCTACAATAATGTTATTATTTTTTCTTGTCTATTATTATTATTATTATTTTATTAATCTATATAAATATTTTTGTAATATATTAATATTTTAACAAATTATGTAATTAATTAGTACCTTTCAATTTAATCGTATTTAAAAAACCGTAAACAATCATTTTGATAAAATTATTGACAAGTAATTAGTAAAATAAATTTTTAGAAAATTACTGACTTCCTTTATCTTTTGCAATTTTTTATAAACTTAATTGGTGTCCAAATCTAAATTGAGTACACTCTTCAATTAAAAGATCAAATGTAAACATTACTTTTTTTAAAAAGTGTAGTCTGTCATATTTATAAAACTAGATGGGTACCCGTCCGATGCACGGGATATAATTATAGGCTATTCTATAATTAGACTAAAAAATTACGAACATATATTAATCTTAGCATATTAATAACAATACATAGTAAAAAAAAGTATACTCTGGCTCAACTGATGCCTGACAAATGCTATGATATTGATTGTTTAGATATAACCTTTAACCTTATGTATTGATCTTATAAATAAGTTTTTTTTTTTTTGAGAGATATATACCATGTAAACAAATGAAAAATGTAACAAATATATACTTTTTTTATAAAAAACAAATATATACTAATATACACGGAATGTACATGATACAAAATACTTAACATTCTCCTTGTACACAATGTTAGGTGTTTTATTGGACGGACTTTAAGTTATAAATAATATGTATGGAGGTATGCATTTTGATAGTATTTTGATTTCTGAAGTATAAAAGTATGCATTTTTGATTCAAGGAAAGGAAAACAGGCCTTAAAAATTAAAATATGGAAAAAGGGCAAAAAATATTTGGCAGGTTGAACCATAACAAACCATTCCAACCCGTTCATTAACGGGTTGGTTCGGTTTGAGTTTTGTAGCATTTTTTCCCTAAAAAGACCCAACCCAACCCGTTACCTTTTGATTGGCTCGGTTTCATTACACTCACAAACACGAACCGGCCTGTGACCACCCCTAATCACATATATTCTATGATCTTAGCTTTGTCATCTCACTACTAAAGATTTTTCTTAAAAAAGTGTTAAAGTTGATTTGCTTGCTTCAATTTCAATGAACCCATATTTCTCACATTATATTGTTTTTTAGTCTCAAATTCTTCTATTTACATTACTTAAATAATATTGTAAATAAAAATATTAAAAGATCTCCACTAAAAAAAATATTAGTACACATAGTAATTGGATCACAAAGTTCTGTTTGTGGCAGCTTTTGAAAATTGCTCAACTTTAAATGACTTCTTTTTAAATGAAGTTTGAGAAATGGTGTCGTAAGAGATAACCAGTTTGTGTTTTGTAGATTGAATTGAAAAGTTCTTTTATCAGTAGCTCAAAAACAATTTGTGTTTGGTAAATTTTTATAAAAAAAAAATAGTTTTGATTGTTACTAATATTATTAAATAGATAAAAGGGCATAAGTAATTTTTTATTCTTAATTTTTATTAAATAAATATAAAATTTTAACTATGAATTTGATAAACTATTAACAAAATATATAATTAATTTTATTTAATGAATATTTTAATATATGTTTATTATTTTATTAATAAAATATTTATTAAATTTATTTAAATGAAAAAATAATAATTACAAATATTTATTATTATTATTATTGTTAAACAAATAATTATAACTTAAGTTTGATGAGAGTAAATGATAAAATACAAAATACAAAATTTTAGTAAGGGTGATTTTGTCTTGAAATATTTAAATATTAGCTTCTGTTTTTAAATTTTATTAAGGATAAAATGGAAAATGATAATTCTTAATTTCTGCTTGAAGCTAAAAAACTGCTTCTAGTACAACTCAAAAGCACTTTTCACAATTTACCAAACACCTTAAAATACAAAAATAAGCGCTTTTGAACAGCAAATAAGCTAATTGTCACAAACATGCTCAAAGTATATGGGATCTAAAAAGTATGTTAGACACAATTATTATTTAGAAAAGCAAAACCTAAAAAATAAGAATAACCTAATATGGAGGGAAAAAAAGAGTAATCAACCTCAATAAAAATACATTCTTTTTCTTTTATTATGAAAAGCCCATGAAGGTTTGACTCTTTTGTAGAGCATTTTTTCAAGATTGTGTCGTGTCTGTCAACCACTTTCTTGATGGATTGAACATATCCAAAGAGATTTAAGAGCTGATATAAATAACAAAATCATCATACAACTATTTTTTAATTGAAATATTAATTGTAGAGAGGAGTTCCAATAAATAAATAGGACCACCAAGTCAAAATAGAACATAATATGAAGGAAAAGACGAAAGAAAGCAGAGAAAAGAGGACATTACCAATGGAGTTTATGATGGACCCACCCTTGGACATAACCTTGTATTCCATCATCAAAATTCAAAATCACCAAAATAATAATAATAATAATAATAATTGTAATATCCGAGATATTTAGATTGGATTATTTTCATTATTATTAAATTTATTTTTTTTTCTTTCAGAAAGGAAAATAAATTAAATTAAAGATAAAATAAAATTAAGGGGAGAAAAAAAAATAGAAAATCTAAGTATCATTTTTAAGACCTAAAAAGAAAAAAAAGAGAGAATGTAATAAATAAATAAATAAAAACATGTAAAAATAAAATATACATATAATATAAATATATATATATATATAATAGATGGGGGGGCACGTGACCCCCTTCCACTAACTCATTAAATAATATATACATACACAATGTTAAAAGCTCACACCATCCAGCATAGACTCACGCACACAAACAACAACAAAGGAAAGAGGAAGTAGAGGAAGACGCACGAGAAGCCACGGGAAGAAGAGAGTCGGCCGGATTTTCGCCGGAAAACGTGCGTCGGTGCCGGAGGAGGTGATCGGACCTCATCTTTCATCACCACCAAGCTTTCTAACCGATTGAAATCAAGTAAGAAAGCCCCAAACTCTCAAACCCCAATTTTATCAATTTTAGGGATTTTTGGAAAGACCCCAATTGATTCAATATGAGTATTTTGGGTCCTAAATTGAAGTATTTGCATGCTAGGAAGTGAGTTGGAAGCTTAGGAACCGGAACCAAATTGATGGAATTCATCCGGGTTCGAAAAAGTGTAAGAAAATGTGATTGTTAAGGTTTAAGGGTGTTGTGGAATGACTTGGGGTGCATTGAAAGGTTGAATAATAATTATATAATTATTAAAAATTATTGGAATATACGAGGGATTAAAACCCGAGTAATTTCCGTCTCACCCGGAACCCCGTTCGGGGAAAAAGAGACAATTCTCTAATTTTACGCGTATTCGGGTATGTGTATTCATGGGTAGGTAAAGTGTTCAAGGTTATTTTGATAAATGGAAATTTTGGACAAGTAGAATTTATGACTCTTGAGCCATAAATTCAAGACTTGGGTAATGGGAACTTCACATGGACACATAGAGGTGAAATTGGGTAACCTTGCATTCCCAAATTCAAAGTTTCCGAATAGCGTGATTAAGAGAGGGTTGGACACGAATTAGAAGCATGCTAGGTGTTCCGAAAACTAGTTGAGGGCATTCCAAGCCAACAACTAGCCTATGGAATTAATTAGAAAGAACATGAGCATTAGCGTTACATATAGGGCACCATACTGTGAGTGGACTTTCGGGCTCACCGAGAGCCGATCAGAGGGGCCAACCAGGTGAGGGGCTTTCCTATCCTTGCCTTATAGGGTTGACTGCGGATATGGATATATGGTTTGCCTTCTTGCCTATTTGTAGGAATTACATGTTAGATAACATGCTATTGTTGTTCCTAAATTACAGTATATGCGAAATGTGCTATATGTGTGTATGTGAATTGTAAAAGCAACGGTGGCTCAAGGAGCCCTATACGAACAGAAGGTCCTCGGGACCTATACGATATCGGGGGTAGGATCGAGTAAATAGTAACCGAAGGGTGTGGTTTTGTAAGTAAGTCCCTAAAGAGAATAAACCTAGGTGACCTTGTTCTGAACCAAGGTTCCGAATTAGAAATCACTTGGAAATCTAAATTTGCCTAAGAAGAAGTAAAATGAACAAGTAGTGGTCCATAGGGGTCATTTATGGTACAACGTGGAAACCGAGTCTATCACGGGTGGTCCGGGTAGATCGAGTCTCTTGTCTTGAGTTAACCCACAGAAATACAGAGTATACAAGTACACCACCTTGTGGCTATTGCCTTGGGAAAACCGAGGTTAGATGTGTCGCCGGCTATGCTCCAAGTGAAGTCTTGGGGTCAGACTAATGTTCCAAGTTAAAGTCTTGGGGCCAGGGGTTCCTAGAATGATCAACTAGGTTCCCATACCACTCACGTGAGATATGCCTTCGGGCCAGATTCCCTCCTAACGGAGATATGCCTTCGGGCCAGATTCTCTCCTAACGGAGATATGCCTTCGGGTCAGTTTATGATTACGGTTATTTGAATATGGACATCCACTTGGAATTATATGTTGACCTATGATATGATGTATGCGAGAATTTAAATGTATGTAAATCCATGCTTTAAATTCTTTATTGTGAATATGATATAAGTTAATTGCCTGACCACTAAATACATGGAAGTTCAAATCTGTTATATGCGTATGTGTTTGTGATTGGCTCCTCTTCCCCAGTTGTAGTGGTACCCGCTACTACACCAGGGATGGGAAAGCCTCTCACTGAGTCTGTTTGACTCACCCCAATTTTAAATGTTACAGACACAGGTGGTATAGGCATCGGGAGCGTTTCCACTTCGTCTCAGGGAGGCGGACAGACTTAGAGACCGCACGCATTGTTCGCGTGGGTAGTATTGATATATGTATTTTGTCAGGATGTATATGTATATGGTTCTTTTGGTATAGCATTGTTTTGTACAGTTGCTATATGCGTATATGTATATGTCTTACTCTAGAACTGTCGGCTTCATACAGATTAAAGATTGGTCTTGTTGATGGGGACATAGGTTGTGATATGATGAATATCATGTGTATATACATATATATGGATGTGACTCTTGCATGTGAATAGGATAGATCACACGCACTGAGCGTGTGGTCAATATGTAAACTTATATATATGTGTGACTGAATACTTGATTGTGTGAAAATACGGCTTCCGCATGTGAATAGGATAGGTCACACGCATTGAGGCGTGTGATCAATATGTATATTTTATGCAGGTGTGTGATTGAATATATATGCTTGACTGTACACAGGGATTCTGCATGTGAATAGGATAGATCACCCGCCTTTAAACGCGTGATCAATATGTATATTATATGTACGTGTGATTGATTATGTGTATATGTATAGACTGAAGCGGCGTTGAGCGAACCGTGGATTGTGTGCTACTTAGGTCATCGGATAGGGATGGCCATATAAATACTATATTGTTTGTATTAGAAATGGGTAGTTACGCATATATAAGAATGTCCATCAGGAATTAGAGGCTTACGGGATAGGAGAAATCCTACCTCCCGTGCCGGTCATGGGCGCCCGGTAGGGGGTCGTGACAATAATAATAATGACATATATATATATAATGAGAGATAAATTAAAAACCTCTTACTGCACTCTTTGGTGTGGCAAAAACACCTCAGCCCTGCCCCGCACTTTCCATTAGGCTTCTCACACTCCTTACACAGATTTGGGATGTCCAAACAAATCCTTGTACCCATTTTGTATCCTCCATAATTCCTATGAACCCACATGTAATTTGAGCAATTCAAACGCTTAGGATGAAACCTCGTGTGTATATTTTGAGCATCATTAACCACTAAACACTCGTAATATGGCCTTTTCTCCTGCTCTTGATGATGAATCCTTTGAAGATGAGCATATTCCTCTCCTGCTTCTGCTTGAGCTTGAGCAGTTGAAGAGAATAAGTGAATTAGATTGATCTAGAGGAGAAGGTAAACCAGTCATGACATCATCTGCTTTCAGACTAAGTATATCATAGTATGAAGGAAACACTACGCACGCGGATGTGTGCGAAGGACGAAGGAATCGAGTAGAAAGAAAAGTATCCGCGTGCAAAGCAGGAGATGGCAAATGGAAACTTATATAGGTGAGGTGGCAGATTTGGTATAGATTTATATAGATTAGTACAAAATAATGATACTTAAATGCATATAATAAAGAATTAATTTATTTAATATGTTTGGTAAAAAAATTGAAATGAGAAGGAAAATAATGATACTTAAATGCAGATAATTAAATATTTAATATACATGGAGGGATAAAAGTTCAATGGTACTATACCATTGAAGTTCGGTACATCCCTCCAATCATGTAGAGTCAGTTGTTAATATTAATATAAATTCATATTAATAAGGACCCACCTTGAATGGTTTAGGAACCAACTGATTGGAGAGATGTACTAAAGTTCAGTACTACCGTACCACTAAACATCTACTCAAGATGGATAAAAGTTCAATGGTACCGTACCACTGAACTTCAGTGCATCCCTCCAATCATATTGTGCCATTTGTTAATATTAATAAAAAATCACATTAATTAGGGCCCACCTTGAATGGTTTAGGGACCAACTGATTGGAGGGATGCACAGAAGTTCAGTATTACCGTACTACTAAACATCTACTCCAAAAAGATATTGAGGAAAGAAATTAGAAGCCCAAGTTGATTAGCAATTAGCAATATATCCGTCTGACTATGGTGCATTATTTGTGTACAAAACCAAAATCTTATCAACGTATTCATGATGTGTACCCCTATTGTTGTGTGTGTAATTCAAAGTCCCACAATGGTTAGATTTAGTGAGTGAGTGGGTGAGGAGCTTATATAAATAGGTGTGAGTTATATAGGTTCCAACATGCATAAGAATACTAGCCTATAACCATTGGGTGTATTGGGTTTTGGGTATTTTTATGTATTGAGGAGGGTTTGTAATTTTTCCGTTCAAAAATTACAAGTAGTAAAGTTTGTCCCAGTTGGGATCGTGGTAGTAGGTCTTGAGGCACCGAATCACGTTAAAATTTTTGTGTGTTCTTCTTTCTCTTTTCCTTATATTTTTGTGCGGGGCCCAACAAGTGGTATCAGAGCTTTGGTTCCGACCTAGGGAGGAAGAAGGGAGAAAGAGCAAGAGGAAGGAGTCCTCATCATCCAGTCAGCAATTTGGAGAGAGGTTGATTCTGGCCTATTTTCTCATTTTTTTCAAGTTAGATTTTTTTGAATTTGGGTTGTTTGTGGTGCTGGTTGGTTGGTTGTGTGAGTGGGGAAGTATTTAGCCAAGAGTTGGGTTAAATACAATGAACACTCTGAAGTTTGAAGTTCCGTTGTTTGATGGGAGAACGGATTTTACACTGTGACAATGCACGATTCAAGATTATTTGGTCCAGCAGGGTCTTGATTTAGCATTGCAGGATGAGAAACCGAATGAAATGAAAGAGTCAGATTGGAGTACAATTCAGAAAAAGACTATTAGTACAATTCGGTTGGCACTAGCCCCACAGATAAAAGTGACTGTGTTGAAGGAGACATCACCGAAGAAGTTGTGAGACACGTTGGAGTGCAAGTTTACGTCGAAGACATTGACCAATCGATTGATGATGAAGATGGATTTGTACTCATTGAAGATGGAAGAGGGAGGTAATGTGACTGATCACATTAACAAATTTAATGAGATGGTATCTAGATTGTTGAATGCAGGGGAGACTATTAAGGATGAAGAGCAAGCGCTGCTTCTCTTGGCTTCACTACCAAAATCCTTCAAGCCTCTAGTCCAGTCAATGCTAGCAGGAAAGAGCACACTGAATCTAGATGAAGTGATGAGTACCTTGAAGGAGAGTCAGAGGATGATGGGTAGTGAAGAGTCTTTCAGGGACAGTCATATACTAATAGTGGATAGTGACAGGAAGAAGAAGGGTGATCAAATTGGAAGAAATTCTCGATCGAGAGACATGAGCACTGTTGAGTGCCATTACTGTGGACAGTTGGGTCACATGCAAATGAGATGTCCAGACTTCAGGGAGGACTTGCAGAGCATGAAGGAGAAAAGGGGCAGATCGAAGGGAGCTTCTTCTGCTAATGTGGTTTCTTATGAAGATGAGTTAATTTGAGGATGTTAGAGGATTCTGCAGCAAGGGAGGATCGTTGCAGAAGCAGAAGAAGTCAGAAAATTAGTAGGAGAGTTTAGTTTTTTTATAGAGAGAAATAATGTAGGACTTTGGATTAAGGGAGGATTTGTTGTGTGTGTAATTCAAAGTCCCACATTGGTTAGATTTAGTGAGTGAGTGGGTGAGGAGCTTATATAAATAGGTGTGAGTTATATAGGTTCCAACATGCATAAGAATACTAGCCTATAACCATTGGGTGTATTGGGTTTTGGGTATTTTTATGTATTGAGGAGGGTTTGTAATTTTCCGTTCAAAAATTACAAGTAGTAAAGTTTGTCCCAGTTGGGATCGTGGTAGTAAGTCTTGAGGCACCGAATCACGTTAAAATTTTTGTGTATTCTTCTTTCTCTTTTCCTTATATTTTTGTGCGGGGCCCAACAACTATCAATTATAATCCTATACGTGACCAGTTTGGGATGCATTATGTAGTTTTTTTTTAATGTAGTTTTGATATTGGGGCATTCAAGATTAGTAGTAAGCAGAAATGCATTTATTGTTTTGAGGACAACAAATCATGTACATTTATATATATATATATATATATATATATATATATATATAGATGATTAGAGTAATAATAAAATAATGATCATGCAATTTAAGTTTGGACGGTAAATTGATCCATAGTTGGATTCTAGTATACACCAAACAGCACCAAAATCCCAGAAAAATTAAAATATTTATATACAAGCAATTAAGGAATTTAATTAATTAAAATATAAAATCACGATATAGTATAGATAATAATAATAATATTATGTTAGGTATTTATGGACTTATATATATTAAATAAGATATTGTATGTCAAATACTATTATTAGAAAAGTGTATGGCCCAAATTAAAAAGTGATCTAATTTGGTTAAGTATTATTAGGCTTAAATTATGTGGTAAAGTATGGGCCTATATGTATAGATACTCTCATATGATTTCTAATTTTATGATGGGCTAAATTAGAAAATTGGGACTCCTACTCGAATTAGAATTCCAACTATATTAGGGTTATGGTCCCCAAATTATAAGTATGATTCTTTTCTATAATCCCATCAGCAGAAAAGAGAGAAACCCTAGTCTCTTAAAATCACGCTTACTAATTTGAAAGACCTATAGCCGCAAGATCGAAGAACTCTTATGAATTCATGTACGCTTCCGCTTCCGCTTTCAGATTTATTTTCTTGATGATTTGACATGATTAAATTGCATGTGGGTAAATTAAGTTTTATGTATTCGGGGAATTTTTCCAACAAGTGGTATCAGAGCCTGGTTCATGTTCAATCATCAGGAATTAAAATGATGAATTAATTAAGATATTGCGGCAAATTTAAGTTTGGTTGATTAAATTATATTGCTGCAAACAAGGTTTACAATTTTGCTAAAAATTTGGATCTTCGATTTTCGTGCGGCAATTGGATTTGAATTGTTGCTTTCCATATAAGGTTTTGGATTTATATATATATGGACTCATCAATGTTGTGTGCGATGTGTGTAGCAATTCGGCATTCAAGTTAAGGGTTTTGGTTTATACATATTTTGTTTCATTATGGGTGCCGTAAATTTTTGTTAAAACTTTGGTTTAATTTTATATTAATAAATATAATGTTAGGATTTTGTTTAGGATTTATATATATCTAGTGTTTTTGTCTTGCTAGTAAAAGGTTTGATTTATGAATATATATATATATATATATATATATATATATATATATAATATGAATATGAATTTATATCTGGTTCAATTTTATTTTGAACTTTTTGATTTGAAGTTTTTTTTTTGCGTGCACAACATTAGTTTGGATTCAGATTATATGTCACGGCCCCGACTCCAGGTATCCGTGACCGGCACGAGAATAGAATTTAGCCTCTAAACCCATAAGCCTTATCTATAATCATAAATTATCTACCTTTTTATTCAATCACAAATCAATATTCACATAACATATATAGTGGTCCCACCATCATTGGTGGCCTAAATAACCTGCAATCCACGGCGCTCAATGCCGCTTCAGCCCATTTCACGTATATATATACATCCATACACTCAGGTCATCCACACATAAATATATATATACATAGTGATCAAACCCCAAAGGAATGATCTATCCTATTCACACACAATATATGTATAACCTGTCATAATCACACATGTACACTCACACGCATAGTTAAGTATACGTAGTGATTACACGTCTCAATACGTGTAATCTATCCTATTCACATGCAGATATTTATATTTTTCATCCAACATATACCAAGTCACACGTATATATATAGCATATACATATTGATCACACACCATTATGTGTGATCTATCCTATTCACAAACGCAGATATGAATATATATAAGTATATCAAGACTTTCCCAACACCCAGAATCCTATCAGTAAGCACATGTGAAGCCGACATGTCTAGATATAGCATAATTCAAAAGCTGCAAATATTTACATCGCATTTACAACTTTAGAATATATACAACTCAAAATAATGAAGGCTAAATAATCAAAAGATGTCCACCCACGCGAACAAATGCGGTGCAAGTGGATAGATGTCCGTATCACTGCCCGGACGTCGAAGCCTGCCCGATTCCTGTATCTGTAACATTTAAACAGAGGGTGTGAGTCCAACAGACTCAGTGAGAAGCTTCCCATCCTCGGCGTAGCGGCGGGTACCACTACAGCTGGGGAAAGGGAACCACTCACAACCACATGCGCACGAAATACCAGTTTGTCATAAGTTATATAATGATCAGGCAACATTAATATAACGTTACATCACAGATAAACCTAAGAATCATGCTCCTCAATCCTGCTACTCATAAGCAACCAAAAACATGAAACATTTCATATCAAAACTATAAATCATACAATCGACTCTAGTGCCACGCTAGAGCAATTGCCTCAACGGCAAGTCTTTCAAATGCTATGCACCACCCTAGTGCCAAGCTAGGGCAATAGCCACAACGGGCAAGTCTATCAAATGCTATGCACCACCCTAGTGCCAGGCTAGGGCAATAGCCACAACGAGCAACCATGTATATGAAATGCACCACCCTAGTGCCAGGCTAGGGCAATAGCCACAACGGGCAACCATGTATATGAAATGCACCACCCTAGTGCCAGGCTAGGGCAATAGCCACAACGGGCAACCATGTATATGAAATGCACCTCCCTAGTGCCAGGCTAGGGCAATAGCCACGACGGGCAAATGTCTGACGTCATATTTCACTCTCTTACTTTCAGTGGGGTTTGTAACACGGACTACCCATTTCTACTCTAAAGTGTCTTTACCTCAGCAGTGTGAACTCCACTAAGAATTTCTAATCAATTATGAGATTTTCTATTCTTTTCTTAGTACCCAGCCCTTGATTAGATGATAACCTAGCTCTAAGGTATTTCCTAAGTTCATTTACCACAAATCACGTCGACGTGTATAAATAAGTCAATTTCATTTCCTTAGTGGGTTTCTAATTATTAGGACAAACCAAAAATTGAACGAAATCAATATCCTACCCCTTTTTTACTTGTACTGTTTGGCGTATCCCATGTCATCACATGGATACCCTCCAGTACCACTTCAACTTTAATCAATCACATATATACAACTATTTTCACAATTAACAGTTTAGGAACAACAATAGCATGTTATTTCCTAACAATTCTTACAAACAAGAAAGTAAGCAAACCACGTATTCACATCCTCATTCAACCCTGTAGGGCAAGGATGGGAAACCCCTCACCTGAACGGCTTCCTGTTTCTGGTCCTGGAGTCACTCCTGCTCCAGACAATTCGTGGTTACCTAACAAACATATTTACATTATTATCATCTTTATTATATGCAAATTGTATGCATATGCTATGCTCATGCCTTATAAGTACATTAAACTTTGCCAAGAACCAAGTCCTTGGTCTTAACCTTCCTCCTCTCTTTAATACTGTTTCCAAGTGTTTCACACTTATCCTCATCTCTTTATCTCTTTCTTTGAATACTCATTTTCACCTACAAGTGTTCGTATTTAATTTTCCACAACCCAAGGTTTAATTTATGGCCTATGTTAGTCATGGCCTCAATTATCAATGGTTGTCAATTTCCAAACCAACCTTTCAACTCATATCCACATACAACACATGTGGCCGGATATCCTTTAAAATTAATAATTCACCTAATAAAAGCATTTCACTATTTAAATCGATCATGAGCATCCACCACGGTCTAATCTAAATTCCTACTCAAATCTTAGCTCCATATTCTAGTTTGGATTGAAAAGTGTCTCTTTTAATACCGAATTGGTTTCCGGTTGAGATGGAATTTCTCGGGCGTTAATCCCCCGCCTATTTCAACAATTCCTACCATTCTATAACACCAATCCAACACACCAATCAATCCCAAATCAATTTATATTACACTTTATCTCACTTTAAATTCCATTGTCCTATGGTTTTCAAAGTGGGTGATTTCCATCATCAATTTTCCAACAAATATACTTCCAAATACTTCTAAACAACCCAATAGCTTCAAATTAGGACCCAAAGTAATTTATTCATGCCAATTAGGAATTTTCCAAAAATCCCTAAAATAGATAAATTTGGGGTTTGAGGGATTCGGGACTTTTTACCTCGATTCAATCGGATAGGATGATGGAATGGGGTAGAAAGAACTCCCGGTCACCTTCCCCAACTTCGAAACGGCGGATTCCGGCGAAAATTCCGGCAAAAATCACTATTCCCGTCACTTCCCTCTTCCCCTCCGTGAAGCCCACCTTCCTTCGGCGTCAGAGTCGCCGTCAACGGCTTCGGTCCCGGCGAAACGGCGGCGTCGACCTACCTTAGCTTCCCGCGCGCGTCGCTGTCGTCTCTCCTTCCCGCTGCAGCTCGGCGTCGTGTGTGTGTGTGGTCCTCAATCTATTTTCTGCTTCAAGCTCTCGGTTTGCTCTCTCTCTCTGGGCAAGGAATTGGGACCAATTAATTATAAGGGGGGTCACGTGTGTGACCCCCTTTCCAGCCACATACATATATTATTTTTTTAAAAAAAAATATTTTGTATATATATATATACACACATATATACTTAATATATTTTTATATATATATATTTAATATATATTATTATTTATTGTTAAAAAATAAATTTTGGGGTTAATAAACTTACACACAATATTTCCCGTTAGGTCCTAATTTTGGTCCAAATAAAAATTCCATTTATTTAAAATTTTCTCTTTTTCCTTCCAAATTAAAAATAAAAATTAAATTAGGACCCTAACGTTGATTGGAAAAATATTCCGGGTATTACAATCTTCCCCCCTTAAGAAATTCGGTCCCCGAATTTCAACCACATACTAACCTTAGTTTTCAAATAGGTGAGGATACGTCCTGCGCATTTCTCCACAGAACTTTAACCAACGGAATTTCTTTTGACCTGAGCTTCTTCAACTGGCGGTCTAAGATCTGCACTGGTTCCTCTTCATATGACAGACTTTCGGTCAGTTGCACATCTTGCGATTGAATCACGTGCGAAGGGTCTGGAAGATGTTTCCGAAGCACCGAAACATGAGAGACTGGATGTACCCCTTCTACTTCTGTAGGTACTCCCAACTATACACCACCTTTTCTATTCGTTCCAAGACTTCAAACGGTCCGATATACCGGGGACTTAATTTCCCCTTTTTACCGAATCGCATTTCGCCTCTCTTTGGTGATACCTTTAGAAACACTGGTTTGCCAACGGCAAACTTAAGTTCTCTTTTTCGATTGCCAGCGTAGAACTTCTGCTTACTCTGAGACGTTAACAATCTTTCTTTCGTGCACTTCACTTTTAGTAAGGCATGTTATAATGATTTTGGGTAACCTAAGATAGCTTCTCCGACCTCGAACCAACCAATTTGGGGATCTGTACATATGACCGTATAAAACTCGAAAGGTGCCAATGGTATACTCAGTTGACAACTATTTTTGTATGCAAACCCAGCCAGAGGTAATTACCTTTCCCAATTTCCGTCGGAATCCATAATACACGCCCGAAGCATGTTTTCAAGAACCTGAGTGGTTCTTTCCGACTCCTAATATGTCTGTGGGTGAAAAGCATTACTCAATCAACTCTAGTCCCCAACACTTTCTGCATAGACTTCCAAAACTTGGAAGTGAACTGTGGCCCTCTATCAGATACTATGGATACTGGCACCTCGTGCAATATAACGATTTCTGATAGATAAAGCTGCTCTTATTGACTCACTCCGCAAGTGGTCTTAACTGGCAAAAAGTGCACGGACTTAGTCATACGGTCCACTTATCACCCAAAACAAATCAAATGAACGTTGTGATCTTGGTAACTCTGTTACCAAAATCCATTGTCACCCTTTTCCATTTACTCTTTGATACTCCTAACTGTTGTAACCTTCTAGCGGTTTCTGGTGTTCAGCCTCGACTTGCTGACACATTAAACGCCTGGCTGCATAGTTTGCAACATCCTTACTCATGGCACTCTACCAATATAACTATTTCAATAATTATCCATATTATTGATTCCTAGATGAATGTTATAAACGGTTCGGTGTGTTTCTGCAAGAATTCTTGCTTCCTAGTTATCAACTATAGGAACACACCACCGTCTCTCCAACCGAAGTACTCCAATTTTACCAATACAGTGGTCGGATATCATCCCTTTTTTTTTCCCCCGTTAGTTACTGTATCTTGATTTGTTAGAGGTCGGTACCTTTATTCTGTCCAGGCTTCACCATTTCCATGAACAAGGACTTAGCTTGCATATGGCTAGAAACAGTTGGAATTCAAACTTCGAATTGAGTTCCAGACTGTTCTTGACCACAACGGTGAGTATGATGCAATTAGTTCTCCGAGGAGTTAACAGTTGTATTTTCTAATGAGGTTCACCTTAACTCAGTCTGCCCGTCAAACTAGCTACGTCCGTAGAGGCTCCTTATATTCGTCTTGGAACGCGCCTGGATATTAGCGATTTGTGTGGCACACTAGGTTCTATTTCCATAAACTCTAACTCCCACCATCGGAGTCCTTGTACCTACATATCGTCTACTTCCACGCAATTACCCTTCTGTTGGTATTTCCCCCCGACAATTTCTTTGTAAACGACTTCTCCAGAAAAGTCCGTTTACATCTCACCACTCCCTCTACACTTCATCTATACTTACCTCTTACATGTCATACACCCTACGTAGGTGTTTACACTTTACCATCAGTGTACCCAACCCTTTCGAGGTTGTTACACTTACTTTCAACTCGATTTATCCTACTCGTGTCCTAACGACGCTTAATGTCATGATACTAGCCCCGTTACATATCCCACTTACCGTTCCTTGATTTATGACCCGTGTTTCACTCTTCCTTTCTGGGCTTCTACACTCGCCCTTAGTGGTTTTCATAACCACTTTAGGTTACTCCCTGCCAATATCCCATGTTCGACTCACTTAGACTCTTCTATGGCTACTACTTGTAGCCATTTTTATGTATAATGGAAACTCATCAGTCTCCCATCATACTCATAACCCTACCTCATGCTCAGTTCGGTCTTCACATCCGGAGACCTCACTTAACACGACTATGACTGTGGATTTATACCATCCTCAGTTTAGTCCACTTAGGGTTGCATGCCCTATGTTAACTCCACTCATTTTGGGTTGCTGTTGGCCTTTACACCAACTTGGCCCTCTCGGACTCCTCAACTCATTTAGACCTTGTATTCCTACTTGGAATACTTGATCTCGTTAACTTCAGCATGAACCTTTTCGGACATGCTCTACTCCTCTTGACTAAACAGGATCCGCTCCCATGTTTAGACTCTTTCTTTTCTTACATTGTGGCGTATGTTCACGAACACACACCGCCTCTTGTACTTGTGTTGCCCATTGGGTTCCAATTGCCCCCAATGGTAACAAACTTTGTTTTATCATTCTGGCTTGCATCTCCTCGATGCTCACCCGACTCCGTTCCCTTATTCTCTCTTTTGTTTTCCCTTTCATACCTACGTGGTGCCCTTTTCTTTGAGTATTTTCAAATACTCACTACTAACCAAATTATAACCCTCGATTAACCGTCCTTATGGTTAACTTTCCTGGTATGGCAATCACAGAGCCATTTGTACATTTGGTTCGTTTACTCAGTCTCCACCCATACACGGGCTTCAGACTAACAGGTTTACGGTTCACCAACCCGTGGGACAAGCTCACCTAGCTATGTCCACTACAATTTGTGTACTATACCTACACTTACTGTAATAGTCGGTTTTCCCACTCCTACCTAACTCTTATCTTATGGGGTTCTAACTCCTATAGATTTCCGCTCTTCTACTTCTCTTATGAAACTTCTTACTCCGTCTACCTTTTTTTCTTTCATCCGAGAGCTATTTATTGCAATAGCACTCATTTTCTTCAATGTTGGACTGTACCCGAAAGGATACGCCCATTTCCACTTCTTTACTTTCTTCGGTTTAACTCCTTCGGGTCCATAATCGCTCTATGGTCCCTTAATGGTAACCCTTAGGTTTACCCGAACATTTTTTTTTTGAACTGTTTAGTGATTTTCGATGTTTGCTTAACTTTAATCACTTCAAGTGAGTGATTTTTCTTCTGCTTCAACCATCCTTATACAGTTTACCTGTAAAAGGACTCTTGCTTGATAGAGTATTGATCACATGAGTTAAATTTCTTAGGCACCTAGCAAGTTTCAAAAATATATTCAAGTTTATTTCTTAGAAAAACAATGCCTAAGATTTTCGTAATTGATTTGGGTTTAACCGATTGGAATGACACACTTTTAAAATGAGCCTTCAGGAAAATTTTGCCTTCCAACGGTTATTCCTAATATTTTCAAGAAAAATTTAAGGGTCTTTCAGAATCTCATATCCGGAAAGACCGAAAAGATTTCTAACAAAACTTTCATGTGAGCAATATCCTATCGTTTATGCTCTTCTTTAAACAACACAAAAGAGTTTGGTTGGGCTAACTCCCTTCCTTTCCCCCTCGTTTGCTTAAGAAGCTAGCAGTTCATGGATCAAGCGCAGGGTTGGACTAGGCTCCTTCCCTGTGCTTTACCATTTACTCTTCCTCATACTCGGCGTACGGTCACGCTCTACGCGTTCACATATGCCTTTATTTCTTAATATCTATTTCTACGGCATAAGGTTCGGCCACTTTGCCCTCCCATATACCGCTTTTCCTGAGTGTTCTAGTCCGTAGACTTTCACTTCTTTTCTGTGGCATTCACCACCTCATTTCTGTTTACATTTTAGGAAGGACAACTCACTTCCTTTAGCCATAGTCTACCGCACAGTTGTGACCCAGTTACGTGGTCATCTTAATGTCGACCTAATACCCCATAACCCTGTTTATTCTTATCTGTAACTTTTCAATTTCAATCGCCCCATGGGCTTACTTTCCTTTCTACACGTCAAGTGTGCCTTTTCTTTTACTTTACAAACCACTTCTGGCTGAAAGTACCATTTACCGTATATCACTATTCTGATTCACGATTGGTCACATGGTTCTGCCTTTGCTCCTTCCCATGTTTCCAATTACGCATCATTCACATAGGGTGCATGGTTCTCCCGTGTCCTTCCCATGCCCCGTACTTACGTTTCTATTCTATTGGCATTCCATACTATATCCAAATCCTTTGCGTTTATACTGTAGCACACAATGCATATTACATACTGTAGTGCATTCCTGCCTACAATTCAACTGGATGCATATGTGTCTAGGTAGCATCCTCTATGGATGTCACCTTTCCATACTGTGGCGTTCTAAGGTTTCCGGGGTCACTCCCACCCCACCTTACGCCTTAGTGCTCCTTGGCACTTATGTACTGTTACAGGTTACGTGCTCTACATAGAATTTCACATACCAATTCTACGCCCGAGCGATGACACGAAAAAATTCATGACTCAACATCCTGGGTACTCCCACAAGTGCCTTTTTACTCCCACGTTGTGCCCGGGTACACAAAGAAGGGTAAACCGACACCCGGTTATACCAATGGCTTCACATGACTTAAAGATAAACCAGGCTCTGATACCAACTTTGTCACGGCCCCGACTCCAGGTATCCGTGACCGGCACGGGAATAGAATTTAGCCTCTAAACCCGTAAGCCTTATCTATAATCATAAATTATCTACACTTTTATTCAATCACCAATCAATATTCACATAACATATATAGTGGTCCCACCATCATTGGTGGCCTAAATAACCTGCAATCCACGGCGCTCAATGCCGCTTCAGCCCATTTCACGTATATATATACATCCATACACTCAGGTCATCCACACATAAATATATATATACATAGTGATCAAACCCCAAAGGAATGATCTATCCTATTCACACACAATATATGTATAACCTGTCATAATCACACATGTACACTCACACGCATAGTTAAGTATACGTAGTGATTACACGTCTCAATACGTGTAATCTATCCTATTCACATGCAGATATTTATATTTTTCATCCAACATATACCAAGTCACACGTATATATATAGCATATACATATTGATCACACACCATTATGTGTGATCTATCCTATTCACAAACGCAGATATGAATATATATAAGTATATCAAGACTTTCCCAACACCCAGAATCCTATCAGTAAGCACATGTGAAGCCGACATGTCTAGATATAGCATAATTCAAAAGCTGCAAATATTTACATCGCATTTACAATTTTAGAATATATACAACTCAAAATAATGAAGGCTAAATAATCAAAAGATGTCCACCCACGCGAACAAATGCGGTGCAAGTGGATAGATGTCCGTATCACTATCCGGACGTCGAAGCCTGCCCGATTCCTGTATCTGTAACATTGAAACAGAGGGTGTGAGTCCAACAGACTCAGTGAGAAGCTTCCCATCCTCGGCCTAGCGGCGGGTACCACTACAGCTGGGGAAAGGGAACCACTCCCAACCACATGCGCACGAAATACCAGTTTGTCATAAGTTATATAATGATCAGGCAACATTAATATAACGTTACATCACAGATAAACCTAAGAATCATGCTCCTCAATCCTGCTACTCATAAGCAACCAAAAACATGAAACATTTCATATCAAAACTATAAATCATACAATCGACTCTAGTGCCACGCTAGAGCAATAGCCTCAACGGCAAGTCTTTCAAATGCTATGCACCACCCTAGTGCCAAGCTAGGGCAATAGCCACAGCGGGCAACCATGTATATGAAATGCACCACCCTAGTGCCAGGCTAGGGCAATAGCCACAACGGGCAACCATGTATATGAAATGCACCACCCTAGTGCCAGGCTAGGGCAATAGCCACAACGGGCAACCATGTATATGAAATGCACCACCCTAGTGCCAGGCTAGGGCAATAGCCACGACGGGCAAATGTCTGACGTCATATTTCACTCTCTTACTTTCAGTGGGGTTTGTAACACGGACTACCCATTTCTACTCTAAAGTGTCTTTACCTCAGTAGTGTGAACTCCACTAAGAATTTCTAATCAATTATGAGATTTTCTTTTCTTTGCTTAGTACCCAGCCCTTGATTAGATGATAACCTAGCTCTAAGGTATTTCGTAAGTTCATTTACCACAAATCACGTCGACGTGTATAAATAAGTCAATTTCATTTCCTTAGTGGGTTTCTAATTATTAGGACAAACCAAAAATTGAACGAAATCAATATCCTACCCCTTTTTTACTTGTACTGTTTGGCGTATCCCATGTCATCACATGGATACCCTCCAGTACCACTTCAACTTTAATCAATCACATATATACAACTATTTTCACAATTAACAGTTTAGGAACAACAATAGCATGTTATTTCCTAACAATTCTTACAAACAAGAAAGTAAGCAAACCACGTATTCACATCCTCATTCAACCCTGTAGGGCAAGGATGGGAAACCCCTCACCTGAACGGCTTCCTGTTTCTGGTCCTGGAGTCACTCCTGCTCCAGACAATTCGTGGTTACCTAACAAACATATTTACATTATTATCATCTTTATTATATGCAAATTGTATGCATATGCTATGCTCATGCCTTATAAGTACATTAAACTTTGCCAAGAACCAAGTCCTTGGTCTTAACCTTCCTCCCCTCTTTAATACTGTTTCCAAGTGTTTCACACTTATCCTCATCTCTTTATCTCTTTCTTTGAATACTCATTTTCACCTACAAGTGTTCGTATTTAATTTTCCACAACCCAAGGTTTAATTTATGGCCTATGTTAGTCATGGCCTCAATTATCAATGGTTGTCAATTTCCAAACCAACCTTTCAACTCATATCCACATACAACACATGTGGCCGGATATCCTTTAAAATTAATAATTCACCTAATAAAAGCATTTCACTATTTAAATCGATCCCGAGCATCCACCACGGTCTAATCTAAATTCCTACTCAAATCTTAGCTCCATATTCTAGTTTGGATTGAAAAGTGTCTCTTTTAATACCGAATTGGTTTCCGGTTGAGATGGAATTTCTCGGGCGTTAATCCCCTTCCACAATTCCTACCATTCTATAACACCAATCCAACACACCAATCAATCCCAAATCAATTTATATTACACTTTATCTCACTTTAAATTCCATTGTCCTATGGTTTTCAAAGTGGGTGATTTCCATCATCAATTTTCCAACAAATATACTTCCAAATACTTCTAAACAACCCAATAGCTTCAAATTAGGACCCAAAGTAATTTATTCATACCAATTAGGAATTTTCCAAAAATCCCTAAAATAGATAAATTTGGGGTTTGAGGGATTCGGGACTTTTTACCTCGATTCAATCGGATAGGATGATGGAATGGGGTAGAAAGAACTCCCGGTCACCTTCCCCGACTTCGAAACGGCGGATTCCGGCAAAAATCACTATTCTCGTCACTTCCCTCTTCCCCTCCGTGAAGCCCACCTTCCTCCGGCGTCAGAGTCGCCGTCGACGGCTTCGGTCCCGGCGAAACGGCGGCGTCGACCTCCCTTAGCTTCCCGCGAGCGTCGCCGTCGTCTCTCCTTCCCGCTGCAGCTCGGCGTCGTGTGTGTGTGTGGTCCTCAATCTATTTTCTGCTTCAAGCTCTCGGTTTGCTCTCTCTCTCTGGGCAAGGAATTGGGACGAATTAATTATAATGTGTGACCCCCTTTCCAGCCACATACATATATTATTTTTTAAAAAAAAATATTTTGTATATATATATATACACACATATATACTTAATATATTTATATATATATATATTTAATATATATTATTATTTATTGTTAAAAAAATAAATTTTGGGGTTAATAAACTTACACCCAATATTTCCCGTTAGGTCCTAATTTTGGTCCAAATAAAAATTCCATTTATTTAAAATTTTCTCTTTTTCCTTCCAAATTAAAAATAAAAATTAAATTAGGACCCTAATGTTGATTGAAAAAATATTCCGGGTATTACATTATATATACTATGGTAATTAAAGAATTTGTAAATTGTATTAAGTTTTGGAATTTGGTGTTTGTATCTAGAATTATGCGACAAATATATAAATTTGGATTTTGGGCAAATTTTTGGGTTTTTATGATTTCAAAAAATTTATATATTTGTTACAATTATAAATTAAGGTGCTGCACTATTATGGTTTATAAAGTTTGCTACAAATTTAGGAATATTTTGGGAATATAAATTTGGATATTGGTATATATAATATCCCGCTCCAAAGTATCTATATAAATATATAAAAGAAGAGGCGTAAAGCCTCATCATGCCACATAAGCTTTTTCAACATTTGCAATCTCAACATGTGTATTACAGTGGCAGCCAACTAGACAGCAATGTGGCAAATCGCATCCAAATCAGCATTTTTTAAATTTTAAATCATGAATTATTATTTTGTCATTAATATATCTATATATATATATATAATATAACAAGTCAACTGTTTCCATTAATTTTAAATTCCTTAATTCATGTTAAATGCACCTAAATATATCCATAATCCTTATCATCTACAAATTTTAAAATTCAAAATCTGATTTCCTAAAAATTAATTCATTTTTTGTATAATTTATGTTTTCATTTAAATTAATGGTAATTTTATAAAGGAAAATTATGATTATTTTATATAATTTCATAATCTGATTTTAAATTCAGAATTCAATCTCGATTATTCTTAAAACGTGTAACAATCAAACTATTATTTAATTTATAAAAAAAATCTATTAATTATTTATGATTTCGGAAATCAATATAAAATTAAATTGATCAATTAATATATTCTATGACTATAACTATAACTACTATTAAATCTCTGATTTTATTTCTTTCTATTTTCTATTTTAAATAATGTTCATAATTCAAAACCGAAAAATTTCCGAAAAATTAATAATGTTCGTAATTTGATTTTTATATCCTTTAAAATTAGCTTAGTAATTAATCTCATATTTCAAAACTCTCTATCTTTTCGGAATCTCATTTGATAATCTTCAACTCTTGGTTCTGAATTAAAGTTCATTTTCATCTCTACTACCATCAAGCCTGAGTCTTCTTCCCTCAATACTCCACTACTGTTACACTGCCACGATTCTAATGAAGGTTCATTTTCATCTCTTTTTGTTCATATCTCTCCATTCATGTAATTACTTTTGATTCTAATAATTGTTTTCATTGTGCTCAGTTCATCTCTTCGAAGGCCTAATCTTTGATTTAAGGTATTAACTTACTAATGTCACGACCCCCTATCAGACGTCCGTGACCGGCACGGGAGGTAGGATTTCTCCTATCCCGTAAGCCTCCAATCCCTGATTGACATTCTTATATATGCATAACTACCCATTTCTATTACAAACAATATATAGTATATATGGTCATCCCTATCCGGTGACCTAAGTAGCAGGCAATCCACGGCTCGTTCAACGCCGCTTCAGTCTATACATATACACATAGTCAATCACACGTACATATAATATACATATTGATCACGCGCTTCAGGGCGGGTGATCTATCCTATTCACATGCAGAATTCCTGTGTACAGTCAAGCATATATATTCAATCACACACCTGCATAAAATATACATATTGATCACACGCCTCAATGCGTGTGACCTATCCTATTCACATGCGGAAGCCGTATTTTCACACAATCAAGTATTCAGTCACACATATATATAAATTTACATATTGACCACACGCTCAGTGCGTGTGATCTATCCTATTCACATGCGGAAGTCACATTCATATATATACATGATATTCATCATATCATAACCTATGATCCCAACAACCAGACCAATCTTTAATCTGTATGAAGCCGACAGTTCTAGAGTGTGACATATACATATATGTATATAGCAACTATACAAAACAATGCTATACCAAAAGAATCATATACATATACATCCTGACAAAATACATATATCAATACTACCCACGCGAACAATGCGTGCGGTCTCTAAGTCTGTCCGCCTCCCTGAGATGAAGTGGAAGTGCTCCCGATGCCTATACCACCTGTGTCTGTAACATTTAAAATTGGGGTGAGTCAAACAGACTCAGTGAGAGGCTTTCCCATCCCTGGTGTAGTAGCGGGTACCACTACAACTGGGGAGAGGAGCCAATCACAAACACATACGCATATAACAGATTCTGAATTTCCATATATTAGGTGGTCAGGCAATGAGCATATGTCGTATTCACAATAAAGAATTTAAAGCATGATTCTACATACATTTAAATTCACACATACATCACATCATAGTTTAACATACAACTTCATGTGGATATCCATGTTCAAATAATCGTAATCATAAACTGGCCCGAAGGCATATCTCCGTTAGGAGAGAATCTGGCCCGAAGGCAATATCTCACGTGAGCGATATAGGAACCTAGTTGATCATTCTAGGAACCCCTGGCCCCCAGACTTCACTTGGAACAATAATCTGACCCCAAGACTTCACTTGGAGCATAGACGGCGACACATCTGACCTCGGTTTACCCAAGGCAATAGCCACAATGTGGTGTACTCATATACTTTGGATTTCTGAGGGTTGACTCAAGATGACAGACTCAATCTACCCTGACCACCCATGGTAGACTCGGTTCTTGCGTTGTACTATAAATGACCCCTATGTATTTATTTTGCTTCTTCTTAGGAAATTCTAAATTTCCAAGTGGTTTTCTAATCCGAAATCCCTCGGTTTAAAACAAGGTCACCTATGTTCATTTTCTTTGAGAGTTTACATACACCACCACACTTTTTAGATAATGATCTATGAGGTTTGTTTCTAATACCACAAGACCCTCACAGATAAAATTGACTCGATCCTACCCCCGATATCATATAGGTCCCGAGGACCTTCTTTTCATATAAGGCTCCTTGAGCCACCATCGCTTTTACAATTTACATACACACATATAGCACGTTTTCACATATACTGTAATTTAGGAACAACAATAGCATGTTATCTAACATGTAATTCCTACAAATAGGCAAGAAGGCAAACCATATATCCATATCCGCAGTCAACCCTATAGGGCAGGGATAGGAAAGCCCCTCACCTGGTTGGCCCCTCGGATCGGCTCTCGGTGTGCCCGAAGGTCCACTCACTGTATGGTGCCCTATACACATATACTTGAGAGATTCAGAAGCTTGAAAATTCAACCACTATCGTGTACATGCAACGCTAGTGCTCATGTTCTCTCTAATTAATTCCATAGACTAGTTGTTGGCTTGGAAATGCCCTCAACTAGTTTTAGGACACCTAGCATGCTTCTAATCGTGTCCAACCCTTTCCTAATCACACTATTCGGAAGCTTTGACTTGGGAATGCAAGGTTACCCAATTTCACCTCTATGTGTCCATGTGAAGTTTCCATTACCCAAGTCTTGAATTTATGGCTCAAGAGAGGCATAAATCCTACTTGTCTAAATTTTCCATTTACCAAAATAACCTTGAACACTTTACCTACACATGAATACACATATTCGGACACGCATAAAATTGGAAAATTGTCTCTTTTTCCCCCGAGTTGGATTCCGGTGAGACGGTGAGTACTCGGGTTTTAATCCCTTGTACATTCCAATAATTTTTAACAATTATATAACTACCCTTCAACCTTTCAATGCACCCCAAATCAGTCCACAACACCCTTAAACATTACCAATCATATTTTCCTACTAGTTTTCAAACCCGGATAAATTCCATCAAATTAGTTCCGGTTCCTAAGCTTCCAACTCACTTCCTAACATGCAAATACTTCAATTTAGGACCCAGAATACTCAGATTGAATCAATTGGGGTCTTTCCAAAAATCTCTAAAATTGATAAAATTGGGGTTTGAGAGTTTCGGGACTTCTCACCTCGATTCAACCGGTTAGAAGGACGATATGGAGTAGAGGAGACTCCCAGCCACCTTCCCCGATGAAGGGACGGCATTTTCCGGCGAGAAAGCCCTCTCCCTTTAATTTGCTTTCTCTCTCTAACCCGTAGCTCTCTCTCTCCTTCAGCTCAACGGCGACGACCGGCTCCGGTGGACGCGACTCCGGCTCCTCCTCCGTACGTCCGGCCACCACCACGCGTGGCTCCGTCCGTGCGTGCCCTCTCATCCTGCCCTCTCTCTCCGTAGCGTTCTCCTTCTCCCGTTTCTTCCTCACGGGTTGGCCCTCTCCCCTCTTTCTTTTCTGTATCCTTTTTCTTTATTCTTTTCTCTTATTCCTTTTCATATAATATATATATATATACAATAAATTAATATACATATATATTACAAAAAGAAAAAAAACAATCTGATTTCCTTCCCTCTCTTTAATTCTTCTTTTCTTTACTTTTATATATACATATATATATAATTAATTTATATATATATATATATATACATATCACATAATTAAAATCTGGTATAATAATAATAAATAAGAAAAAGAAATATATATAAAAAAAATAATTAGGATTTAAACAAATTTGTATTAAAAAAAAATGTAGTAGGATAGTGGGTGCTTCTATTCATTTTCAACTTTTAAATTAATTAATTTAATTTACTTTAATTAATGATGCTAGTTAAAATATTCTCGGGTATTACAACTAATTAGATTATTATTCTTATTATTATTACTATTGTTCTCTTATGGCCTAATTTCGGTTTAATTTTTAATTGCGTCTACAACTCTCCCTCTTAGCCTTTGATACAATTTAAAGGATACAGAAAAAGAAAGCATACAATGTGCACATTTTTCTACCACAAAAATCCTTCATCGTTTCACTGAACCCGTGCACTGCACAATGAGCATGGCCAGGAGAATCAGAAGGGTGATTCATTGTGCAAATAATCCAACCAACTAGACCTATTGGCCGCAGATGGTGGGGATTGGTGACTACTAGGTAATATCCTAAATAAAAAATCTTGATTGATTTCGTGAAAACATGAGAGCATGAATTATTTTTACGAACAAAAAAAGAGCATGACTTATTAATAGTTTTGTTTATGTGTTCCACTTTTCCATCTTATAATGTATCTTCTTGCTACTAAATTGTATCTTCTTCATTCCATCTATATATACCATTGGTGGAGTGCTTGGCTATCTTCACTTTTATTGGTACTAAGGTGAAAGGAATTAGAGGCTATGATACTGTCGGTATCCGATCCACTCATATATGGGCCATATTTGCACTTTGCATAGTACCGTCTAATGATGTAAAACTTGATTCTTTGTGCTCTCTCTAAAAGATTGCTTTGTTTCAACAGTTTATTCAACGAGAAAATTTAAATATCAAGCCATCCTTTCAAAATGAAGCAATGTGGTTGGTTTGTGTTTACCTTCATGTTTGCACTGATTTAGATTTAAGCACTACATCTGTAAATGTATAGTCAGGGAGTTAAAAATAAATATGTATACATTTGCGGTCTTATTGTTCTAGGGGTCATGTATTCATCTTTCTACCTAAATTGTATATTTATTCAAATAGGAATAACCATAATGATTCTTGGCAGACTTAGTGGCTTTAATTTAGAGTTGTACAATTTAAGTAATGTTCTTCCTCTATTTCTGTTGTCATTTTGTCATGCAACCACCATATATGTATCTATATATTATGTTTTGTTGGTGTCAATATCCATGCTCATAATGTTGACTTTATTATTTGGCACATAAAATTTAGTAAATAGTTATAAGAAGCTATATATGGACGCCCCAAAAGAACTTCTTTGTTCAATTATGGCATCAATTTTTGACCCTCAAATTTTTTACATATCACTTTGTTCAATTGATAAGCTCAATGTTGTGAATGTCAGCAAGTGGAAAACATTGATGAAAAATACACCTTCAAGTGCAACAAGACTACACGACACCACCTTCCCAACACAAGGCATATAAAGTGAGAATGGGAAATTAGTTTTGCTAAAAAGTGGATAGTTATAGGTAGAAAAATAAATTGTACTTTGCCATTATTATTTTTGTATAAAAAAAATAAAGATATATGGAATTAGTAGACAATTTATATCAGTTAATTATAATTAGTGACTTGAATTTTGCCTTTGATCTTTTTTTTTTTAATTTATATTGTAATTTGATGTTTGTTTAGAATGTGTCATTAACTATAATTAATTTTTGGACATCATTACTACTACTTAGAATTTTCTCAATTATGAAATGAATAAAAATTATTTAACTTTTTTTTGTTTGAAACAAGAATACTTTTGAAACAAAAAAAATTCTAGATTTTTTTTTGTTGCTTTTTCTTATATAACAAGTTTAAAATTTGATTTACTTAGAATTTTTAATTTTTTGCTTTTCTATATAAAAAATTAAAATTTTTATTATGTATACAATTTAAAATATACTAGCTCCATTGTATTACTTAGAAATATAAAATTTTTTAATATAAGTCTTATTTATAAAAGGGGAACAAATATTAGAGATCAAATTGATATTAAATGTAAACGTGATTGACCAAATTTAGACTAATTAAACATTATGGACCAAATTGAGAAAAATGATTAAAGTAAGGGACCAAAATGAAGTTTTTATTTAATTATAATACCTTAAACTGTTAAATGCGGATAGTTAAAGTTTGAGATTCTGAAAAATAATTACAAGCTATTTTCATTTTAAAATTAAAACATTATATTAGAATCATAAAATTAAATTCTACATGTTTATAATTCATAATTCTTAATAGTTTATGCTAAACCATTTCTACAATTAATGAGTTTTTCAAATTTAAATATATGTTCAAAAAATTAGGATACAAAATTAATTCTATCATAACACATTTAATATAATTGGAGAATAAGTGAGAGAGAAAGCAGAGATAACATGTAGTTAATAAAATTAAAAAGTGGTAAGAGATAAATTTGAGATAGTTGACAGTTAATGTAATACCCGAGAATAATTTTACTAGCACCATTAATTAAATTAAATTAATTAATTTAAAAGTGGAAAATGAGATAAAAAAATAATAATAATAATACACACTAGCCTATCACTTATCATGTTGTAAATATAAAAATTCTTTTTACAATTCTAATATACCTATATTTCTTTTAATTACTTTTTCATCAGATTTCCTTTTTATTATAGTGATATGGATATATGTTAATTTAGTATATATATATATATATATATATATATATATATATATATATTATAAAAGAAAGGGAAAAGAGACTAGACTTGCTTTAGTGATGTATGTGTATATTAATTGATTTATTATATACATATATATATGTAATAAGAAAGGAAGAAAAGTAATCAGATTGAAAAAAAAAAAGAGAGAAACGCGTGAGGAAGGAGGGAAAGAACGAGACGCTCAGCAGGAAACACGAGAGGGAGAGAGGCTGGGCGTTGCTGGGTGAGGCTACGTCCACGGGATCACGCACGGCGGAAGGCGGAGCAAGACGCGGGCTGAGCACGAGTGGTGGCCGGAGTTCATCGCCGTCGCCGTTGTGCTAGAGAGAGAGAGAGTGACGGCTTAGAGAGAGAAAACGAAGGAAGAGGGCTTTCTCGCCGGAAAACTCGCCGGAAAACGCCATCTCTTCACCAGGGAAGGTAGCTGGGAGTCTCCTCTACTCCATATCGTCCTTCTAACCGGTTGAATCAAGGTGAGAAGTCCCAAAACTCTCAAACCCCAATTTTAGGGATTTTTGAAAAGACCCCAATTGATTCAATCTGAGTATTTTGGGTCCTAAATTGAAGTATATGCATGTTAGGAAGTGAGTTGAAAGCTTAAGGACCGGAACCAAATTGATGGAATTTATCCGGGTTGGAAAAAGTGTAGGAAAATGTGGTTGTTAAGGTTTAAGGGTGTTGTGGAATGACTTGGGGTGCATTGAAAGGTTGAATAATAATTATAAAAATTGTTAAAATTTATTGGAATGTACGAGGGATTAAAACCCGAGTAATTCCCGTCTCACCCTGAACCCCGTTCGGGGAAAAAGAGACAATTTTCTAATTTTACGCGTATTCAGGTATGTGTATTCATGTGTAGGTGAAGTGTTCAAGGTGATTTTGATAAATAGAAATTTTGGACAAGTAGAATTTATGACTCTTGAGCCATAAATTCAAGACTTGGGTAATGGGAACTTCACATGGACACATAGAGGTGAAATTGGGTAACATTGCATTCCAAATTCAACGTTTCCGAATAGTGTGATTTAGCAAGGGTTGGACACGATTAGAAGCATGTTAGGAGTTTCGAAAACTAGTTGAGGGCATTCCAAGCCAACAACTAGTCTATGGAATTAATTAGAAGGAACATGAGCGTTAGCGTTACATGTACACTATAGTGGTTAAAATTGCAAGTTTCTGAATTTCTCAAGTAAATGTGTATAGGGCACCATACAGTAAGCGGACCTTCGGGCACACCGAGAGCCGATACGAGGGGCCAACCAGGTGAGGGGCTTTCTTATCCTTGTCCTATAGGGTTGATTGTGGATATGGATATATGGTTTGTCTTCTTGCCTAATTGTGGAAATTACATATTAGATAACGTGCTATTGTTGTTCCTAAATTGCAATATATGTGATGACGTGCTGTATGTGTATATGTGAACTGTAAAAGCAATGGTGGCTCAAGGAGCCTTATATGGAAAAGAAGGTCCTCGGGACCTATACGATATCGGGGGTAGGATCGAGTAAATAGTATCTGAAGGGTGTGGTTTTGTAATTAAGTCCTTAAAGAGAATAGACCTAGGTGACCTTGTTCTGAACCAAGAGTCCGAATTAGAAACCACTTGGAAATCTAAATTTGCCTAAGAAGAAGTAAAATGAACAAGTAGTGGTCCATAGGGGTCATTTGTGGTACAACGTGGAAACCGAGTCTATCACGGGTGGTCCGGGTAGATTGAGTCTCTTGTCTTGAGTCAACCCACACAAATACAGAGTATATGAGTACACCACATTGGGGTTATTGCCTTGGGTAAACCGAGGTCAGATGAGTCGCCGGCTATTGCTCCAAGTGAAGTCTTGGGGTCAGACTATTGTTCCAAGTATAGTCTTGGGACCAGGGGTTCCTAGAATGATCAACTAGGTTCCCATATTGCTCACGTGAGATATTGCCTTCGGGCCAGATTTCCTCCTAACGGAGATATTGCCTTCGGGCCAGTTTATGATTACGGTTAATTGAATACGGGTGACCACATGGAATTATATGTTAAATCATGAGATGATGTATGTGTGAATTTAAATGTATGTAAATCCATGCTTTAAATTCTTTATTGTGAATATGATATATGTTAATTGCCTGACCACCTAATATATGAAAATTTAAACCGTTATATGCGTATGTGTTTGTGATTGGCTCCTCTCCCCAGTTGTAGTGGTACCCGCTACTACACCAGGGATGGGAAAGCCTCTCACTGAGTCTGTTTGACTCACCCCAATTTTAAATGTTGCAGACATAGGTGGTATAGGCATCAGGAGCGCTTCCACTTCATCTCAGGGAGGCGGACAGACTTAGAGACCACACGCATTGTTCGCGTGGATAGTACTGTTATATGTATTTTGTCAGGATATATATGTATATGATTCATTTTGGTATAGCATTGTTTTGTACAGTTGCTATATGCATATATGTATATGTCACACTCTAGAATTGTCGGCTTCATACAGATTAAAGATTGGTCTGGGTGTTGGGATTATAGGTTATGATATGATGAATATCATGTGTATATATATATGGATGTGACTTCCGCATGTGAATAGGATAGACCACTCGCACTGAGCGTGTGGTTAATATGTAAACTTATATATATGTGTGACTGAATACTTGATTGTGTGAGAATACGGCTTCCGCATGTGAATAGGGTAGGTCACACGCATTGAGGCGTGTGATCAATATGTATATTCTATGCAGGTGGGTGATTGAATATATATGTTTGACTGTACACAGGGATTCTGCGTGTGAATAGGATAGATCACCCGCCCTTAAGCGCGTGATCAATATGTATACTATATGTACGTGTGATTGATTATGTGTATATGTATAGACTGAAGCGGCGTTGAGCGAGCCGTGGATTGCGTGCTACTTAGGTCACCGGTTAGGGATGACCATAAATACTATATATTGTTTGTATTAGAAATGGGTAGTTATGTACATACAGAAATGTCAATCAGGGATTAGAGGCTTACGGGATAGGAGAAATCCTACCTCCCGTGCCGGTCACGGACTTCCGGTAGGGGGTCGTGACATTTAATTACTTGAAAGTTAATTTGGAAAGGTAACTAATAAGCCATGCGGAAATAGTGACTTTTGCATCCTTCAACAACAACGAGAGTGTAAGTAATAGACACGACATCTAATGGGAACGGCCGTGATAAAGTGGCATCTATTACAATAATAATACGATGAGTAATAAATGCAAGTTTATGCCAAGGACGGAATATAATGGTAGCTTCTTTGGCCTTCTATGGCGACATTCTTAATTCAGTGATGTTCAAAACTCAATCATAAATGTAATATATAAACCTTATAAATTATCACATTTATCATAATGTTTTAATATAATCTGCGTTTATATATTTTGTCACTTCAGTCAGAATTAAACAATTATTGTATACACATAATTAAGTATAACCAAACATATATAATTATCTATAAATGTAATCTATAGGCACGGGTCACTCTCTAGCTTGAAGTATATTGCATATATATGATAATGTATAAGGCTTACAAATAGATTGGGGAAACCTAAATTAACTATGGTTAAGATGGATTGTGAAGGTGTATCTTACTATCCATTTTGTTTGTTGACCTTAATCTCATATATATTTATTTATTTATTAACACTATATTAGTATTCAAAATTTAATCATTTATTTATTATAAATTAATTCAAATTAATATATAAATATCTATAGATATAATCCGTGCATCGCACGAGCCAACCCCTAGATAATTTGAGCTTGCTATAAGAAGCTCAAGAGCTCTTGCTATCAATTATATTTTATTTACCATATATATTTCTATCAATTATATTTTATTTATACACAAGTGCCACGTTAGAAATGAATTTATCAAGTTTCAATCCATAAATTAAAAAAATCAAATAAAACCCATAATTACGTGATGTAATGTGTCTTAATTGAAAATTAAAATCAGAATCCTTTCAAATTTCATATATCATTAACTTCAAATTTTAAATTTAACTTAATTAAATAACAAAAGAAAAACTTTTTTTTTTTGATAAAACAAAAGAAAAACTTGATTTTATTTTAAAGGAATATTCTTATAAAATATCTTTTCATATATCACTCAACTAATTTAATTAAGGCCAAATTATTCTTTTGGTCCTCAATGTTTAATTTGCACGAAGTTTAATATTGGTTCTCAACGTTTCAAAAAGTTATTTTAGGTCCTCAATATTTTTTTTGTCAAAATTGGTCCTCTAGCGTAACATCCGTCTTCAAATAAAAGTTTCATACACATTCTCTCATTTTATTACTCATCATTATCCCCTAAATCAATTTGATTATTATTAAAAATGATATATAATATAATAGAATTACAATTCTTATACACCTTTCTTTTTAAGGTTAATCAATTCCATTAATTTTGCTCTTTTATCTAAACATATAACTAATACTTAATTTAACCAATCTTCGAATTAGATCCCCTAACTATTAAAAAAGTAATAATTAACACCTTAAAATGATTCTGTTAAATAATAATAATATGTTTTGGTTTTTGGAATGGAATTGAATTGAATTGAAAAGAAAAATTGAATTTGTGGGTTTGGAATCAAATTGGATTTCTAAGATAAAAAAGTATGTTTGATATAATAAAAATAGAATGAAAAATTTATGAAGAAAAGTGAATTAAAAATATCAAAATACCTCTCATAATATATTTTAATAAATTATATCCGTACCAAATGCAGCTTTACTACATTAATCAACTGGAGGGGCAAAAAGTTTTTTCCCACATTAATTCCAATTTAAACAAGCAATTCTTTGGTCCTATATATACGAATGACGAGAATTTCTAAGACAGTGTCTACAATAGTGATTGTGACACTTGAAGCATCTAGTCAGAGATTGAAACATTATTGATGGTGTTTAAAAATAGAGAAATAGTAGATAGTAAAATTGTGAATAAGAAAAAGATTGTAGGTTTAGGAACGAAATTGGAAATTGGTGTAAAGTTTAGGGACCTAAAAGGTACTTTTGCCTAAAATGTATGATTTGAAGAATATAAGATATAGATAAAATTTAGATAATGGATATTGTAGTTATCAAAATGTATATTTATATGTGATTGTAACTTAGCTTTTATTATAGTTATTTTATATGATCATTGGTCTCACAATAATATATTTATTTAATAATTAATAAAATTTTAAATGAAATATATGATTGCATAAGAGGTGAGAAAAAAAAGTAGAAATAATAGGTAGTAATGACAATTAACAAGAGCCATGTTAGACATTGTCTAATGTTGGTATATATATCTGCCCCGACCTATTTTCAGTCATGGCTAACTATATGTGGTCTCACGTGTTCGGACTTCGGAGACGCTCTGGTTTGAAGATTCTGGTGTCTGAGGCTGATCATTAGTGAGGTCGTTAACACACTTTTGAATTGATTTATACATAAGTACCACGTCGAATCTAAATTAAGCGGGTATTCCAACTAGAGCTGTCAAAACGGGTCCAACTCGGTGGGTTGGCCCGTTTAACCCACCAATTTGGTGGGTTGGGTTTCAAAATTTCAACCCGTTTATTAAAGGGGTTGGAGGAACCCGACCCACCTAACCCACCGGGTTAGGTGGGTTGGCTCGCGGGTTAGGTGGGTTGGTCCGTAACCCACCTAACTTAAAAAAAATTTAAAAAAAAAACATTATTCCTAATCATGTTTCTTTCTTTTTGTAATATTTTCATTTTTTATCATATTTGCAGGAGCTAAGAAGAAAACAAATGAATAATGTTGTGATATTTTGACTATGTTTCATACTTTCATTGTTTTATTTTTAACTATTTGTGAGTGACATAATGAATGATAAACCTTTTCTTTTATTTTATCATATTAAATTTCTTAGTTCATAAAAAAATGTACAAAAAAGTATAGATTTTTTAAAAAAAAATGTTAGAATTAAAAAAATTTCAAAAAAAAAATAGGTGGGTTAGGTGGGTTGGCCCGACCCACCACCTGAGTGGGCCAACCCGTCACGGGTTCAACCCGTGGTGGGTCAACCCATGTGGGTCGGGTTGGCCCACTTTGACAACTCTAGTTCCAACCCATAAATTTAAAAAATCAAATAAAAACCATAATTAATAATTAACTGTCACCAGCGTATTAATGAAACATTTGAATATAAATGAAATTAAAATAATCTTAAGAAATAAATGAAATTATAATCCTTTTCAAATTGTTTCAAGTGTCACATGTATGAAATTTAATATTTAATATATTTAATAATTAAGCAATAACAAAAATTTATTTTAACCCATAAAAAATAAAATAATTTTGTATATTCGAAATTGTACTAAATAAACTTGAGGAACTAAATTTGTTATATGTAGATAAAATTTTAGAAAATAAAGTAAAATAAAAATTTTCAGATAAACATATTTTTTTATTTCAAACATTATAAAAATGATTAAAAAATTACAAAATATGTAATCATAATAATTTAACATAGATTCAGATATGTGCCACTAAAACTAAGATTTCAAATTGATACTAAAAAGAAAAAGAAAATAAAATGGTATAATAAAAAGAAAATAAAAGCCTATAAGAAAGTTGAGCAAATAAACATAATACTTGAATCTAAAAGGCCAAATTACTCTTTTGGTCCTCAACGTTTGCACGAAGTTTAATATTGGTCCTCAACGTTTCAAAAAGTTATTTTAGGTCCTCAAAGTTTTGTTTTGGTCAAAATTGGTCCTCTAGCGTAACATCCGTTTGGTTTTGTCATTAAACGCTGGCGTGGAAGGCTTATGTGGTACACCCTCTCTCCTACGTGTCATATTTAAATGACATGGCACCCTCCCTCACTCAAACTCAGCAAAACGACGCCGCTTTAATTCAAAACAGAACATTTAAGTGAATCAAAATGGCATCGTTTTGTTAAATTTGAGTGAGGGAGGGTGCCATGTCATTTAAATATAACACGTAGGAGATAAAGTGTACCAGATAAGCCTTTCACGTCAACGTTTAATGGAAAAATCAGACGGATGTTACCCTAGAGGACCAATTTTGACCCAAAAAAAAAACATTGAGGACCTAAAATAATTTTTTGAAACATTGAGGACCATATTAAACTTCGTGCAAACGTTGAGGACCAAAAGAGTAATTTGGCCAATCTAAAAAGATCATGCAGTATAATACCAGCCAGTTTGAATATAGTCATATCAAGATTATTTGTGAAAATATTTATAAACTTAATATCTCATATGAATTGTTACGAAGAGAATTTAATATTTTAATTTTACAAGAAATAAAATTTGCTTCTTTCACCAACATGATAAAGAGAATTGTGCTCATAATAAAAATTACCCATTCACTTCTACAATCATGCAAGGTTATTTTCTACATTATATCCGAGTTAAAAATCTCTTAGATTTAATCAATTATGCTATAAATCTATGATGGTATTGGCAAAGTTGTATAAATATTTACAAAGAGACAAATTGGTGGGAGGCCCATGGTATTGACCAATTAACAATTTTGAAGTATTAGTTTTATATTTTGGCAATGCTAATACTTTTTTTTTTATGATTAATAAGTGTGGCTAAGAAGGTGTATAAATATTTAGTCTAAAAATTTATGTTAGTTTATATACTGTGTAAATTATATATCTGTCATTGTTCAATAGTTAGCAATTTTAGACAGTGAAAATTTGTAACCAAGACATATGCATTGCATAGCAAAATTCTTGATTATTTATTTTACTATAGTCAATGGTAATATATCGTTTTGAAGGTAAAAGTGTAGCTTCTACGTAACAATGTCCCACCAAATTATTATATTATTATATGAATTTAAAAATATATTGTTAAAAAAATTATGTAAATACATGTAGACACGGGTACAAAGACTAGTACTTTATAAAATAGTTAGACGACTTAATTAAATTAAATTTAAGATTTATAAATAAATAAAGCAAATTTAAGAATTTAAGTAGTTAATTTTGAAATAAATAGTTAAAAGGTAATATACCATTTAATAGTAAGAAATTTATCAAAGCCTGAATTCTTCAGATTAAAAGGAAAACAAGATTTAATAAATCAATTTAATTCGCCAAAATGAAATTTAATTACGGACTAGTGTAAGTTATATAAAAGAAAATTTAAAATAAATAAAGTACTTAAACAAATAGAATTGGGACCAAATAATAAAATAAAATTGACAATGGAGTTAAAAGCTGAAATTCCATTACCATAGTGGGGTAGAACACTAAAATACACCAACACCTTACTACCTTACGTGTGAGACATTAAGGGAATCACCTTCTCTTGTGGTTGGATATAGAGAAAGCATCTCACTCTTCCTTACTTAAGAATAAGCCATTCAATTTTTATTTCTTTCCCTATTAGATTAAGTTAGCCACCTCTCTAACCCTAAAAGAATATGTTCATTCTTCCTTTTTCCTTTCTATTGTTACAAGAGAGATTGAGAAAGAGAGAAGGGAATCAAGAGAGAGAAGGATTCGATTGAGAGAGAGATAGAGATGAACGAGAAGAAAACCACCGGGAGGAAGGGGGAACATCACCGACAGCTGCAACGTGAGTGACCAACGGTGGGTTTTTGTCGTTTCGGTGATGCGTTGTTGCTCTTGTATGAGTAAGAACGAAAAGAGGGAAACCGAGGAAAGGGAGTGAGATGGGGGAAACGAGAGATGGAGGAAGCTGAAGTTAGAGAGAGAATTGGGAAGAATCAAAACTGGGTTTAGAGCTTAGTAGAAGGAAGAAGAGAGCGAGAAGCAAGAACATCATCTTGTTGAGTTCGACCTAGGAAAACCGTGAGCTAGCAGTGGAAAATCATCCTTCTTCCTCGAATTTCTGACCAAGGAAGAGCAAGGTAATGTAGCCAACCCTTCCCTAGGTTTAGAAATTGTACACCAACTCTAAAAGCATCCACTTTTGCGGTTTAAGTCTTGAGAGAAGTCTAAAAAACGTTGTTGATGTTTTTCTCAGATTTCGATCTGAACATGTCTTCTTTAATTTCGTTTTCTGAATTCGTTTCTCCGTGGATTCATATGATTCCAAAGCTGGGCGAAACCTAACATCCCAAGCTTTTTAGATTGTCCATTACATGCGTGCTCCAACGGTTAGATTTTCTATAAAGGAGCTCGAAATGTGGCTGTTCTGCACTTACCTCTGTTTCTGGGGTATTTGAATTCTTTACTATTTTACTCTATTAATTGTTCTCTCCATAAGCTGATTTTTTTTTTAGCGTTAGAGGACATACAAAGATGCTTTCAGAAACTTAGAACTCCTTTAATTGGTGAAGTTTATCATGTCTAAACCTTGTTGGTATACATATGAAAGTGAACTGGTGTTTGTAAAATCTTTGTTTGAATTTTCATTCGAATCTTATTTCTCTCTGAATTCTTTTCTTCAAAATGGGTTCTGAGTTAATAATTATGTTGTTGGGATCTCATTAAGACAGATTTAATTAAAGGAGAAGTTGTTGGAAAGATAGAAACTTAATTTGGGAAATTACTTGGGAAAAACTAGAATAGTGAATTTTAGAGAATATTTCCCAATTAGTTATGAGAAATTGTTTTTTTTTTCAGAATTAGAGACAAAGTTTTAGCTGCTATAAGATTTGTCAAATAACTAAAGAACTCTTTGGAGGCGAAGACACTCAAGAGTATAATCAAGGGAGTTGCCAAGGTGAAGGACTATCTCATCTTAGCCCCTAAAGGGTTGATTGGATGACGTAATTGCGTAATCAAAATTGTGAATTTCTTAATGTATATTTGTACTCATGGATGGTTGTTAATGCTTGATATAGACGTGAAATTTGTAGATTGAATGTGAGCTTGTGCATGAATAAGGATTCTTGATAGGATGAGTGAATTAATTTGCAAATTATCTCTTTGATTGATGTGTGCTGTATGATGATGACTGTGGGTAGGAAATTGTGCACTGTTCGTATTAAGTATTGAGTTAGGGTACTAAGATGGTGTATGGGAAGGACCTTGGGTGAACCATACACCATGTGTGAATGTTGCATGGTTGAGAACATGGGAAGGAGCAAAGGCAGAACCATGTGACCAATCATGAGTTAAGATACTAAGGTGGTGTGTGGGAAGGACCATGGGTGAACCATACACCATATGTGAATGTGGCATGGGGGTAGTCCATGGGAAGGAACACGGTTGAAACATGGCACTCACCTTGTGTTGATGTACAACGGCGGACATGGGAAGGAACGGGGTTGAACCATGCGCCGTTAAAAATGTAAAAATTGGGAAGGTGGTGGGAAGGAACCTAGTTGAACCATTTAACCAACCTATTTCTTATGAACCCATAAGTGAGCAAGGGAGGAGAGAAGGAAGTTAGTTGAACCTCATTCCTTGTTTGCTTGTGGGAAAGAAATTGTGTGAATAGGTAATGTTGGTCACATAGTTATTTCCTTTTTAAACCATATGAACCCTTTTCTTTATATAATGCATTCATCGTCCTTTTGAAAACTAAATAAGGGATTCTTTCTCTTAATACTTGACAAATCTTGGACTCCAGTTTGTAAACTAATTCTTTTCTTTTAAAGCTATATCATTCTTAAAACTTTCTTTCACTAGATGGCGTCCAAGTGATCTTAACTCTATGTGGCCAATATTACCCCCAAATATTTGTGCATCTTGGATTGGTCTCATTTGCGTCTAGATCTATGATTGTTCTTGAAATTGATGTATGGACACCACTTGAGTGAGTTCTATCTTGAATGTGTAAATGACTCTTGTGAATGGTGTGTTTGTGTTAGTGTGATTGGTACCTGGACTTTGGTTAGTGGTTGAGAAATTTTTTGTTCTTATCTAATAAATGACAATGTAACTGTTTATGTGTGACATTCCTTTCCCCTTCGTGGTGGTACCCTTCTACCATGTCTAGGATGGGTTTGTCCCTCACTGAGTTGTATGACTCACCCCTCATGGTTTACATTTTTCAGAAACAGATACAGGTTAGGCTGAGGCATACACATCAGCCCTGTGAAAGTGGCAAAAGAAGAATCTACACTTTGTTCATGTGGGTGCTAGCTTTGATAATATTGTGCATTTTGTAAAACTATTGAATTAGTATTGTGTAATTGAATTAAATTGTATTTTGTGTTGAATTAAATGGAAATCAAAAGATGGGTTTTGGAATTGACAATTAGGCTTACAGGCTCGAGGGCCCTACCCTTAGCCTATGCCGGTCACGTGCCCTCGGGTGTGGGTCGTGACAGTATATAAATATATATATTTTTTAAGATTAATTAATTGAAGCATGTGTATGTTATGTGTATGTAATTTATATGAATATTGATTGGCCTAAAGGAAAGCCTGTATTCAATATATTTGCATATACACTTGTGGTAATAAATACGTGATAATTATTTGACTTTACATATGAGCAACAAATCGGCCCAAAGGAAGGTTTATTGTTTGATATGTTACTTTATTATCAGTATTTGATTACTACGCCAAGATGTCACTTACAAGTTAATATTTTGTCCAAAGATGAAATATTAATGGAGTGCCCGATATCTTGAGATGGGGTTTACCTTTACTCAAATTTACTATTTCACTTTGGGTTTGTTTTGGTACTTATGTAAGCATTTTTATTTGTTTTGTTCTTATTTAATTTCTACTTTAGCATAAACCATAACTGCCAAACATTATGTTTTTTTATGATAAATGGCACAAATATAAGGCATGGCAAGAGAGTCTTACCCACTTTCGGAGTCATGGACCTAGACTATGCGTTGAGAATTTCTCAAACCCACTTGTCTCACTCAGAGTACCTCACATAAAAGGAGGAAGAGGGAAAAGTAGAAAAATTCCAATTTTATAAGTCTAATGATAATCAAGTGTGCCATTTCAGAAGTTTTTTAGGGGCATCTTGTCCAATCAAGTGGATACGGTCAAATATTTCCTTGAAAAGATGTTTGCTAAGAGAGAAAAGGTTGAAACCAATATAATTTTAGCAAAAGTCATCTTATGAGGTATACAGACAAAGGAAATATAAGGGAGTACATTATAGAAATGTCTCATCTTGCTTCAAAATTGAAAGCACCCAAGTTGGACTTGTCCAAAGACTTGTTAGTGTAAAAGGACAGATTGAAGCAAGAAAAGATATTAAGTTCTTGTTTGGCCTCCACTTCAAAGGACAAGAAGATAGACAACATAAGAGAAATAAGAATAAGGAAAATGCCGATACAGCACTGCAGAAGAAACAACATAAGGAACCAACTTGGGATGGTTGTTTCTTTTGTGGAGCTACAAAAAAATCATATTTATTTGGTTAATTTTGATTTTTGTTGGGATACAATAATCTAAATTTTCTTGACATAATTGCATCGTTTTAAGGTTTTATACATGTTAATGTCATATGTGAAAGTACAAATTAACCAATGAAAATTCAGCTTCATTGCGACACAAGAGATTAGGCCATATCTCCAAAAGGAGAATTGAGATACTTGTGTCCAATGGTATTAAGAACCGTAGTATATATACTCAATAGAGTTCCAACTAAGGCAACTGAAATGTAATACCCGAGAAAATTTTCGAAGTTTGAAATAAAATAAAAAGAGGAAGAAAATGGAGTAAGAAATATTTTTGGGTATTTAATTTGGGACATAAAAGAAAATAAAATTAAATTGGAAGGAAGGGGGATCAAATTGGGGATATTTTCAACCTTTTCTTTAATATTATTATTATTAGTAATATTATTTAGTTATTTTATTTTTATTTTAATTGATTGTTTTAATTTGGGGTGGGGGGTGACGTGACTTAGTAAGGAAGAAATAAAAAAAAAAGAAGAAAGGAGGGAGAGAGGAGCCGAGAAAGAAAGAAAAGAAAGAAAGAGAAAGAGAAAGAGGAGAGAGAGAGAGGGTGGAGACGTGAAGGAGGAAGAAGGAGAAGAGGTGGGTTTCGCTGGAAAAGTGACCGGAGGGAGCTAGCCGACGCCGGAAAAAGGCCATCAGAGCTTGGGTACGACGTCTCTTACACCTTCCACCAATCGAATCAAAGGTTGGTAACCCCAATTTCATTCGAAACCGTCAATTTCTCCATTTTTAGGGATTTCTCCGATTCACCTTCGATTGAATTGTTTCGATGGTAGATTGAGACCTAGAAAGTGTCCTTGAACACTTAGTTGGGGTAAGAATCGAGACTATACCCTCAAGTTTAGCCGAATTCGAATTTTGAAGGATTTGGGGTTGAAATTCTAATTATTCATAAATTGAAGAAATTATTGATAATTAGGAATTGAGCTTGGATTTGAGTAAATAGGCTTGGATTGGAATTACTGAAATTATATTGTTGAGATATTAGATGAACAAGACCCGTGAAGAGCTGGCCCAAGGTTACTAAGGTTGAACATTGACGTTAACGTGCCGGGTCCCTGCTCGGATTGCCCAAATATACTTTAAGGGTGATGTTGAGGGCTCCAAACCTCTTCTTTTCAATCTTAAACACCCTAGAATAATTCTAAATATGCTATCCAGCATCAAGAATTATTTTAGGTACTTTCTTGTTTCTCAAGGATGGAAACTTGCAGAACAATAAAGTCCAAAATTTAAAATGGCAATTTAATTCCTTCGTAATTATTAGGAAACCTTAAGTAGGATAATTTATAAGCATATCGAGGTTTAGTAACTCAAATCCAAGGCTCCAAAATGAATTCAAGGTGAGCGATAATTATACGAAACCAAGTGTGTAGCACTTGGACTCTCATGGAAGAGAGGGAAGACGGATAAGACCAAGAACTCGGTTCTTGGCGACGTTTAGGTGCATTTTTAGGCACGAGCATACCATACGCATATGATTTTCATATAGTTAAGATTGTTAACCACGTGAATGCAATTGTTAGGAAACCACAATTTTTCCGGAGCGGGAGTTACTCCAGGACAAACACAAGGAAGCCGTCCAGCTGAGGGGTTTCCCATCCATGCCCTTTGGGGTTGATTGAGGATGTGGATATGTGGTTTGCCTACTTGCCTATTTGTAAGAATTATTTAGTGGTTAACATGCTATTGTTGTTCCTAAACTGTTATATATGAAAGTATTCGTATATGTGTGTTTGATTACAGGCAAAGAGGTACTGGAGGGTATCCATGTGATGACATGAGATACACCGGACTTTTTAAAATTAATAAATAAGGACAAACATCGCTTCTGGATGGCTTATGTGGACACCGCCTTTTGTCAACCCCAAAATCCACCAAAAATAAAATAGAACAAAAATCGTCGCGACCCCCTCCTCCTTTAAGGGACCCATCACGACGTATAGGCCCATACGTCGTGACCCCCTTAGTATTTATGGAAGATCTAATAAGATTTGAGATCGGGTACCCGTCGCGATGGGGAAGCCTACCCGTCACGACCCCCAACCCGTTAATGCCCATTAATACCCATTGGTGCCCATTAATGCCCATTGATGCCCATTAATACACATTGATGCCCATTTATGCCCATTAAGGCCCATTGATGCCCATTAATGCCCATATTCAATCTTCCTTTTATATGACCCATGGAACTCACTATAAATAGTGAGTCCCATCACTTGTCATAGGGAAGAAAAAAAAGATGGAGGAGAGGAAGAGAGGACCAAAAGGCTGCTAAGAAGAAGTAAGAGGTAGAAAATATTTCGATTATATTCCATTATTTTTCTCATACTAATCCACCCATATTCTCTTGATTGGTTGATTCTTTTTGCTTAAGTAGTTTCTTTCTTTGTCGCGACCTCCTGTCTTTTGGGGGACAAAAATATTCGATTTATTACTTTATTATGTAACCTAGTGCCACCAAGAGACTTTTGTCTTTTTAGGAGCACTAGCCTTCACGCAATCTGGGTATTATGCTTGATGAGCCTTCACACATGCACATTTCATATTCTTGATTGATCGTATGGTAGATAAGTACCAAAAGGCATTGGCCTCTTTAGGTACGTGGCACTGGGAGGCCATCTGAGTATTCACTTGATGAGCCTCCCTCCACTCACACACTTGTATGTCACAGGAACTACGTAGGCCCTAGGCTTTTATCCTAGGTCAAGTCCTCCCTCTTTCCTTTCTCAATTTTCTCCCATAATTGTATATATATTTGAGGCCAAATAATTTTAATATTAATTTTTAGGGTAACCTTCCCTTCATCTCAATTAAACTCCCGAACCCAACATTTTGTGAAGATTCATTTTACCCCATTTTTTAACTTATTTTTCTTTTTCCAAATTTTGATTGAAAATTTGGTGGCGACTCCCGTCGAAGGCTCTGGTCTTCACAAGGGGTGAGTCATATGACTCAGTGAGGGACTAATCCATCCTAGGTGTAGTAGGGAGCACCACTACGACTGGGAAAGGGTAGCTACCACATACACAAGTAAAATATCCCATGCATATCATACAGAATATAATGTCTTCAAATTCAGAATGCATAAATTAATTCGTATCATATGCGTCACATACAGTTTACCCGTCATAGATTCCCAAATATAATACAAACAGTTGCTTTCCAACAGTCATCCATCCAACGGAACACAAAACATGCCCATTCATAGTACTGTACCTTACAAACGAAAATAACCATACCAACATCATCATTCAAACACAATTCAACGCATACCAATACATGTCACAACTTTTTGAATCATTTCACATCATATTACCCACATATTTGTGGTGGGATGTTGGCCATGGGCTTTTGAAAAGTCCTTGAACATCTTGAGTAAGCAAAGAAACCAAGTTCCAAATTCTCTTATTTCAGAAATTATGTTTTCGCAATCCATGTTCAATGTTTTTTTACGTGTCACCAGAGGTTTAATAATCATAATAAAGTATTTAAAAAACTGATTTTGAAGTTTTATGTAATACCTCGAAAAATTTCGAGGATTAAAGAATGCTTTATTTAAAAATTTCGAGGATTAAAGAAGGATTTATTTCGGGGTTAGGAATTTAAAACTTTAAAAAGAATATAGAAAAAATATATATATGAAAGTTAAAAGAAACCAGAAAGGAATTTTTCTTTTTCGAAGATTGTATTCCGATAACTTTTTCTCGAAGTTTAAAATAAAATAAAAGGGAAAGAAAAGAAGTAGGAAATAATTTTTAGGATTTAATTCAGGACCTAAGAAATTGGAAACCTGAATTGAATAGGAAAAAGAAATTAAATTAAAAATATGTCTTTATTATTTTTAAGTGATTATTATTTATCTTATTATCTATTTAAAAAAAGAAAATAAAATATATATTAGTTGTCTTTTAATTTAATTATTAATTTATTTATTATTTAATTATTTAATTATTATATATATATGTATATATATTAATTTTTAATTAATTAGGAGGGGAACCGTGAGTGGCATGAGATTAAAAGAAATAAAAAGAGAGAAAGGGAGATATGAGAGAGAGAGCCGAGGAAGAAAACGAAGAGAGGGTGAGAGAGAGTAACGAGACGGAGAGGAAGAAGGGAAAGGAGGAGGAACCGCCAGAAACTCGTCGGACAAGAGCTAGCCGACACCGGGAAAAGTCACCGGAGCTCGGTTACAACATCTTTCACACCTCCCACCAATCGAATCAAGGAACAACGACACGCAATAGAGTGCAATAGGAACTCCGTGGAGACTAAAGTTACAGGAGAGGATTGCATGGAAGGTTGGCCAAGGTGAGGGCTCTTTCATCTCTGCTCCTAGGGTTGTATGCTTATGTTGATTACATGAGTATGTATATTCTCTGCTTGTCTGATATGTGTTAGCTAGAGGTATAGAATCCTAAAAGAAGTAGAAAATAGATTGTGGAAAGTAACTTGGACAGGAAGACATAGGAGTAGAGTGTAATTGTTTGCTATGATTGGTGTGTTACAAATCCAACTCGTACACTCCGGAGGCATGATGAGTATTTTATTAAATTTTTCCCACGATGGTGGCAAGAGTCCTTGTACGGAAGGACTAAGCTTTTAATTTGAAAACTCGTCACGACGGTGACTTAGATTATAATCATGCAAAAGGAGTTATTGGTGGGTTTCGGATTTGATTATGCTAGCAATGTGATACATCGACTAGAACAACGTCAAATGACACTTGAGACCTCAGTTTTGTAATCACCATGACGATGGTCATTGCCCTATCCTGGCAATAGGGTCAGAAAGGATTTATATTGCTATGTCGATAGCTTGAGGCTCAAAGAGTGCATCTGGACGGGTATATGAGTTATATCCTATTAAGGATACTCGTCCATATTAACAAGGAGAGGAATTGTTGATCCTTTGGGAAAGATACAAAGAATCCTATCAATATGTGAGACTAAGGTAAGGAGACACGGGAGGAACCTACGAGTGAACCGTGAGCCTAACCTAGTAAAAGAGAAATCATCATATGGAGTTGGTCCAGGGTGTGTCAGTGGCCATGCTTCGAGACATCGTGTCGTGCCCGCCATTGTGGCCTGGTTGGGTAATGGACGAGTGGGCTCAAGCTATTGCCCCGCAGCAAGGGGTCAGAATGTGCCACTTGGTGGCTATGGATCAGTTGCTTGGTAGAGAGAGGTTGATTGTGTTTGATTAACAGAATTGTCATGAGGTGACTAGTACCCAAGAGAATGGGTTAAGTAGTGTTTGATTAACAGAATTGTCACGAGGTGATTAGTACCCAAGTGAATGGGTTAAGTATTGTTTGATTAATAGAATTGTCACGAGGTGACCAGTACCCAAGTGAATGGGTTAAGTATGCTTTGCCACGTGGTGGCCAGTAACCCGAGTGCACGGGTTCGAAGTAGAAAAGCCACGTAGTGACTAGTAGATACCCCAGAGTGGGGGAAATAAGTAGATGTATGCTATAGTATCTGTGTGTATGTATAAATTGTCTGTGTTTGCATATAATTGCTGATTGTGCAGTGTAGTGGTGACGTACAGGATTACGTCATCACAATGTCTTGTTTGATTCAAACATGCTGAACGTGAGAAGACCGGTAAGTAAGAGCCGGCACTATATGTTACATGTTTACTTGCTAATTGATGACGTGGAATAAACTGCTGCATTTTTACAGTTATTAAATGCATGTGAGTGTTTAGGTGAAATTTCTGTTGTTTTGTGATCACCAAGAATGCATGCTAACAACAGTAACTAGTTGTTTTTGCATGTGGTTTTGTATGACTCCCAAACCCAGCGCTATGGCACCCACCTTGCGCCGGGGAAGGGAGAATCCTCACTAAGTCGCGTGGTTAAGACTCACACCTCATTTTTACTACACAGAGACAGGTTAAGTACAGGTGGAAGAAGCCTCGGTGGAGCGAGGAACGAACAAAACTTTTCAAGACCCACAACTCGTTCATGTGGGTGAATAAATTGTAATTGTAATTTAATTTACTTTATTATTGTATCATAAAGTAAAGGGTAGACTTACCCAACTATATTGTATCACTAAATCTAGAACTGTCAGCTTCACACACCTTAAAGATCAAGATCCGTTAGATTACGATGCAGGGAGAACTTGTTTCCAAAATATATATATACATATATCTGTTGCATGCGAATAAGATAGACAACATCTTCGGATGTGTAGCCAGTACACAGGTTTATATATATTATGTGTGTTTTCCTATATCTATATCCTAAAGCGGCACTGGTCGTGGATTTGCTTGCCTAGGATAGGCCACCATTTCGATGTAGCCATGGTATTATAATGCATGTGAATGTATTTTTCAATAATAGCTATTCTGTTAATTAGGTGATAAGGCTTACAGGCATAGAGATATTCCCTGTGTCTATGCCGATCACGGTCCTTTAAACGGGGGTCGTGACATTTTAAGTAAAGTGTTTTTGGAAATTTTGAACAAGAAATAGAAATTTGTTGTAAGAAAAAAAAAAGTCTTGAAATATTACCTCTGGGTTTTAGGGAAAAACAAGTTTAAAAGTATATTTCTAAAACATGGAGGCATTAGGGGAGTTTCTTAAAACATGAACTTGTAGAGATAGCCCTCCATGTCCTACCTCTTATGCTTCAAAATGCCAAAAAATTATTTATAACCTTATTTACAAGACCCCTTAATGACATTTAAAACATTTCGAAACTTCTACATAGCCAACATCCCTATCATATCAAATATCCGTCATAACAAGAGGGGAAATGGACTTTGGTAACCCTTCCTCCACTCTTTAACTCATTCCCGTGTGGAACGCGGCTAAATCTCTTTAACTCGCTCCCGTGTGGAATGCGACTAAAGCTCCTCATGTTCAGGATAAACAAAAGTTGGGTTGAGAACACTTGTTGCGAATATCTAAGCCATCTGGTAGTACCGAATGCACACAAAGTCTCAAACCTCGGCCTGTACAAAAATAAGGTCGGCACATGGTTCACCCTTGGTACTTCCCATGCCCTTCACTCCTCATTAGGCTCAAACACATACAGAATCACATGATTCAAAATTTGGGATGAGCACACTTGTTGCAACTATCCTGGCCGACATGTAGTACGGAAGGCACACAACAGCTTAAACCCCCGGCCCTTATAAAGGTAAGGTCCATGGTTCACCCCTAGTACTTCCCATGCCCTTCCTATTCTTGTCAAACTTGTACTTGTTCTCAAATTTCAAAAATACTTGGCTTATCGAAAGGAAGACACATGGTTCACCCCTGGCACTCCCCATGTCCTTCTTATACTTGTCTTGTACATATTCACAGACAAAATACTTGTTTTAATCTTTCACAACAACAAAGCACTCACAATCTTAAATCAATTGCAATGGCACCGGTCCTTAAAAGTAAATCAATCACATTACATAGCAACAACCAATTGTCAATCACAAGTCAAATCATATCCAAACATACTCCACATCAATTTATGTCCACAATACCCAACTAATCAAAATCAACAATTTGGAAAGCATACAATTCCTCACTTCTATGAATAAATCACAACATGCAAGTTTATATTTTTCACACATGTAAACATCCCTCTAAGGGCTAAGATAAGAGAGTCCCTCACTTTGGCCGCTTTACTTAGTAATCCCCTTGAGCACTCTTGTCTCCAAGGAAGTACTTGAGTTCTATCACATATATAGGACCACAATCAATCAACTCTAGTTCCAAACAAAATTTCCTAATTTCTCTACTTATGGCTTCCTACATGTTCCAATTTTTAAATTCGTTTACCTAGCCTATGGTCATAATTTGGTATTCTCATTTAGTTCAACTCAATTAATGCATAAATAACCAAGTTTACAAACTTGTTCACTCTCCAAGCTTCATCAATGGAGCATTTGCCAAATACAGAAAGTTCTCATTTTCACCAAATGTTCACATATCATTATTCCAATCATTGGGCATTCTTACAAATAATTTAGAATACCTAAATAATTCATTTCAAGTCCATACATGCCATCAAGTTCAAGAAAATTTACAAATTCCATAAATTTTACCAAAATTCGTAGGTTAGGAACACTATGGTAGAAATCTCCATAGAACTTAATATTTGGATGATCTCTATGTTCAAAAATGATCCTAAGGTGATATATTATTGATAGGTAACTCATTCCCATCAAGAAACCTATCATTTAAGAGATGAAAACATGATTTTGGTGCTTACCTTTGGGGATGTCCAATTTGGAAACCCATGGAGGTTGCCCAAGCTTGTTAATGCTTAACAATGGTGGAGGGAGCTTGATGAGACTTGGAAATGGTGGGAGGAAGCAAGAAACATGGTGGAAAGTTAATGATTTCCTCACTTGTTGCTTGCCCTAAGAGAGCTTGAGAGGAAGAGCAGAGAAGAAGAAGATGAAGAAAATGGAAAAGAGTGGCGTGGTGGATTCTACAAGGAAGAAAAGAGTGTCATATATTGGATTTAAAAATTAAGGGTAATTTGGACATTTGACAACTTTTGGGGTATGTTAAAATGAATTTCTCATGGGATTTTCTTATCTAGATTCATTTGTGGGTAAAAATAAGAAAGTTTAGAAATTTTTGGGTTATCATAGGCCTATTAAAAATATCGGTCACTCCCCTCTGACCCACCAAAAAATACCTGTCAGTGAGTCTTTAGCATATGAGAATTTCCTATCCAGTATAAATTTTACTTTTGAAAAATTCTCAAATATAAACTATAAGCTCGAAATAAATTATATTATTCATATTTAATCCAATTAATATTTTTCTATTTGAATTTCCTATTTATTTTAATTTCTTAAATTCTCAAATCTAAAGCAATTTATATCTTAAAATTAACCCCAAAAAAGTCTTATTTCATTTCAAAAAATTATTTTTATTTTGTTTAGTCAAAATGTCCAACTTTAACATCAAAATTCTGCCAATTTCATATTATCCCATCATTTCTTAATTAAGTTTATTTACATATATATACATAATTTCTATTTATTTACGTGTTTATTTGTTTGTTTTTGTTTTTGTTTTATTTTTAATTTTTACATTCCAACTCCAAATGATGACCATTCTAAGTCTTTCTATATAATTGACTTGATTCCAAAAATACCCCTAAGGTATTACAATTTTACTTCTAATTTTCGTTGCTTCTTTTTTTTATCATTTTTGAACAATGCCTTGAATAACTATGTATAAATGACTATATTAATGTTGGACTAAAGGCTATTGATGGCCCTTGTTTTGAATTGCTGTAAATATTTCTATATGCAAGTGTCCATCCCCTAAAACAGAAATAAACAGGTACAAGATAGGGGTGGACTAAAACCCCCTACACCCGAATATGGAATGCCTGAATCTAAAGCGTGGGGGAAGAAAATCATGAAATTGGCTGATAAATATTCAACTATTGAATTCTTTTATAAATGAACAGGTGAAAACAGAATGAAAAGGAGCAGAATAAGCGCTTTAAGCCCATTTTGCCACACTCCCCATGAGCAAGCTCGCCGTGGCGAGTTAGTAGAAGCAAAAAAGGGTCCTCTGGACCATTCACCATGGAAAGTGCAGGAGGAATCGCCACAGCGAACCCAGCAAAAAAGAAATAGAAAGAAAAGTGATTCAGAATAATACGAGAATCAGCAAAACCATTCATTTTCATTCATAGTATTCATGCAAGGTAAGTATTTCTTTTCCCAATTACTCGATTTTTTGTGTGTGAAATATTAACTGCCAAATAAAATGTGGGGGAAGAATAAACTTACTTGAAAAATTTTGTTTAAAAGTTCTGCATTTTTTATTAATTTTGTTTATTTCCAAATTTTCTTTTTGTTCGATTTTATTTTTCTTTGAAATTTTGATTTAAACCCTAGGAGCCATTGCCACTTGATGCCGCAAACCCTCTCTTTAAATTATGAGTATTTTATTTTCTTTATGCTTTTATTTACTAAGTACTATTCTGTCTTAAAACTTCTTGTTCTTGAGGATTAAGGACAATGCTTGTTTCAAGTGTGGGGGAAATCACTCCGCGATTAGAAAATTTAAGACTTCAGGGTCCTGCTAACTATTTTGTTCAGGAAATAAATAAATTGGTGAATTTTTCAAAAAATTAATATCTTAGGTAACGAACCTAACATGTAGCAGTTAGAAATTTTTTTTCAAAATTTAACTAATATGTTTTTCTTAAAAGATATTTTTTCAAAAATAAATGAACCCCATTTAGGCTTTCCAAACTGGATTTAGGAAATTTAGAACTAGAAAGTTCTTGATTTAGCAAGATTTTTAGGGCGTTAACCCAATTAGAAATTTCTTTATACCATGTAGGATATTCTTGTTTGCTTGAGCGAATTAACACATGCCTGAGAGAGTTTGAAGGATCACTGAAAGGCCAATATGAGTGACCTAACCCTGTTGGAAGGATAAGCCCCAAACGCTTATCTACATGTTCACATCAATTAAGTGTTTTGACTGCTTAACTTGTTTTCTTTTAGAACTTGCAATGGGTCTTAATTGAGGTTGACTACCACACAAGGACCTGGGAAGATTGAGGCATTCATTTATTGTACCTAGTGCCCCAACACAAGCTTATATATATATATATATATATATATATATATGAAAATATACATACCACTATCACCTTGTTTTGAGACTTATGTAAGCAGACTCTTCTAGCATTTCTTATTAATATCGATTGTTTGATTGTCCAGGTTGAAAATTTTCCATCCTCCCAGTAATGTGAAAGGCCCAAGAGACCGAATGAGTAAAAAAGGTTTATTCGAAAAGTGAAAAAAAATGGTACAAAAGTACCAAGGGCATAAATAAGGTTGAAGGATGAAAAGAAAAACCTTAGTTTTCAAACAGTCAGGACTTAGTATATATGCAAGAGGCTTCTGCTCTTTCTTTCTTTAAACAATATATATATATATATATATATATATATATATATATATATATATATATATATATATATATATATATATATATATATATAGCCTCCATCAGCAATGTTACAAGCTCAAAAGACCTCTTAACTAGGAAATTGTGCGCAACAAATAGTGGAGATAGAGACCCTTTACAAGCCTAGGGTAAGAAACATGTAAGTAAGTTATGAGAGAAATCTTATCCCAAATTATGGTGAGGCTATCAGTGAATTGGTCCTAAATCATCGTGAAGAAATTGTCATGCATGATTAGTTTGCCGAACTGATCGTAGGATCAAAAATTTCTTGAGTACTTGCATAGTAGATTTTTATTTATGATTGGAAGCACTAACCCTTTAAGTTAGCTTGATCTGAATGCTCTAGGTTTAGATCTTCTTTGTCCATGAGTACAAAGATTTAAGTGTGGGAGATTTGATCACACCCAAAATCAACCTAACTTTAGGGTGTTAAATAACATAAATACTAGATAAATATTTAAATATACATAAATATATATATATATATATATATATATATATATATATATATATATATATGAATTTACACCAAAAAGGTTGAATATTTTGACATAAGGAATAAGTAAGCATCAATTCTTGATATTCTTGATTATCTATAAAACCTATGGAAAATTGGATAGGTGCATTTGATGTTTGTTAAGTGCTGCAGACTTAACAGAGATTAATGGGAAGGATATATTCAGAGCAAAAGAACCGAAACCAAAGCAAGAACTAATAGCAGGGCCAAGAAGGTGATCAAGACAAGCAAAGAACGGAGCATCCGCCATGGCAAGCAGAAAGGCTCGCCATAGCCAGCAAGAGAAGACTTGCCATAGAGAGTATAAGGCAGCTTGCCACGGCGAGCACAAAGGGACTTGCCACAACGAGCCATGCAGATGATGTGACAGATGACGTGGACAACAGCTTAATGAACAAAAAGAAGGAGTCCATTCATATGAAGAGTTGGAGAATCATTTAAATTGGTTTGAATTCAAAAGTCAAAACACGTATCAATTATCACTTATCTCCATCTTAATCCCAATCAAACTGTGACTCCCGGAGCATTATAAATAAGCTTCATCAAGTTGAGAAGAGGACGTCAATAGGCCATAGATAGATAGATTCAATTAGAGATTATAGAGAGAATATGAGCAGCCAAGTTCTTGTTTCCAAGAGGAACTAGTATAGACATGAGCCAATGGGTTTTCATTAGGGTTTATTAATTCATTCTTGTTCTTCTTTGTACTCATCTTTTCCTATTAATACGATTGTACGTCGTATTTGCTTCGTATCACATGTCATTATTTTATTTTATTCTTCCATAAACAGACGTGTACTAAGTCTGTTGGATCCTTCATATCGGGCCAGTAATCATTGATTATGTGGTACGGTACTTAGGAATTCTAACCTTTTGGAATTCAATACAATTCTATCTATTAGGTTCTTGATCGAATGCATATCTTATTGTGATAATATTTTATTAAATTAATTGACCCGGTCGGACGGTTGTTTGTCTAATAATATAATAAAATCTCTTGGTTCATGTTATTGCTGTTTCCGGTCGAAGATAACATAATCATTAAGTTGGCTTTTTGTAATGTTTAACTATCTTGAATAGGGTGAATTCAAGAATGAACTAGTTGAACCTAACAACCTTTAGATTGGCTATTGTAATACCCGAGAAAATTTTTCGAAGTTTAAAATAAAATAAAAGGGAAAGAAAAGAAGTAAAAAATCATTTTTAGGATTTAATTCAAGACCTAAGAAATTGGAAACCTGAATTAAATAGGGAAAGGGATTAATTTAAAATACATATTAGTTATTAGTTATTTAATTATTAATTAATTTATTTTTAATTATATTTATTTATTTATTTAATTATTATAATTATATTAATTATTTTATTAATTAATTATATTACTTTTTATTACTTATTTAATTATTTATTTTAATTATTTATTTATTTTAATTTGGGGTGGGGGTCCGTGGGTTTAGAAAGAAAGAATTAAAAAGAAAGAGAAAGGAAAGAAGAAGGGGACGAGACAGAGAAGAAGTCGAGGGGTAGAGAGAGAGAGGGAGGACGCGTGAGGGAAGAAGAAGGGGGAAGGAGGAGGAATCTCGCCGGAGGAGAGCTAGTCGACGCTGGAAAAGCTCACTGGAGCTCGACTACTACATTTTCCACACCTCCCACCGATCGAATCAAAGGTTGGTAACCCCAATTTCATTCTAAACCCTCAATTTCTCAATTTTTAGGGGTTTCTTCGATTCACCTTCGTTTGAGTTTTTTCGAGGGTAGATTGAGACCTATAAAGTGTTCTTGAACACTTAGTTGGGGTAAGAACCGTGGCTGTAACATCGGATTTAGCCGGATTCGAATTTGGAAGGATTTGGGGTTGAAATTCTAATTATTCCTAAATTGGGGAAATTGTTGATAATTAGGAATTGAGCTTGGATTTGAGTAAATAGGCTTGGATTGGTATTATTGAAATTATATTGTTGAAATATTAGCTAAACAAGACCCGTGAAGAGCTGGCTCGAGGTTACTAAGGTTGAACCTTGACGTTAACGTGCCGGGTCCCTGCTCGGTTTGCCCAAATACACTTTCAGGGTGACGTTGAGAGTTTTAAACCTCCTCTATTCGATCTTAAACACCCAAGAATAATTCTAAATATGCTATCAAGCATCAAGAATTATTTTAGGTACTTTCTTGTTTCTTAAGGATGGAAACTTGCGGAACAATAAAGTCCAAATTCTAAAGTGGCAACTTTATTCCTTCGTAATTATTGGGAAACCTTAAGTAGGATAACTTAAACGTATATTGAGGTTTAGTAGCTCGAATCCAAGGCTCCAAAATCAATTCAAGGTGAGCGATAATTGTACGAAACCAAGTGTGAAGCACTTGAGACTCTCATGGAAGAGAGGGAAGACGGATAAGACCAAGAACTCGGTTCTTGGCGACGTCTAGGTGCATTTTTTAGGTACGAACATGTCACATGCATATGAGCTGCATATAGTGTACGATGTTAACCACATGAATGCAATTGTTAGGAAACCACGATTCGTCCGGAGCGGGAGTTACTTCAGGACAAACGCAAGGAAGCCGTCCAGGTGAGGGGTTTCCCATCCTTGCCCTACAGGGTTGATTGAGGATGTGGATATGTGGTTTTCTTACTTGCCTATTTGTAAGAATTATTTAGTGTTTAACATGCTATTGTTGTTCCTAAATTGTAATATATGAAAGTACTTGTATATGTGTGTTTGATTACAGGCAAAGAGGTACTGGAGGGTATCCATGTGATGACATGAGATACACCGAACAGTACAAGCAAGGGGGTAAGTTATTGATTGAGTCCAAGGTTTGGTTTACCCTATTAATTAGAAACTCATTAAAGAAATCGTAAAGAATTTGTTTGTAAACGTCGACGTTTTATGGTAATCGAACTTAGGAAAGACCTTAGAGCTAGGTTATGATCTAATCAAGGGTTGGGTATTAAATAAGGATTAAGAAGATCTCATAATTGATTAGTGAGTCATAGAGAGGTTCACACTACTTAGGTAAAGTCAATTTAGGAACTTGCTGAGGAAGTCAAGCTATCAGCCACTCGAAACAAAACGCATGGCACCTTCCAAACGTTCCCAATTCCACGGAACAAAACAAAGGACACCATTTCGCAAGTCGGACGACCAGCTTGTAGTGACCATGCCCACTTGCAGACGAACTCCTCTTTACAAGGACAACAAAAATTCCTAAGTGGCTTACAAACAAGAGAACATAAGTCAATGGGCGCCTAACACCCGTAGACTTGGAGGACTTATGTAACTACGGAATATTCTGCCTTGGGACATGTGGCACTAAGCTTCCAGAAGCCTTGCGGCAGCACACGCTAGCAGCACGTGGCATCACTTACCTGCTACTTACATGGCCCTTGCCCACATCACCTCGCGGGGATACCCACTCAACTGGACGTGGGAACTCCCTGAGCATCGTGGGATGACCCATGTCCCATGAGATCGTGGGTCGAGCACGACCTCCTCCACACTCAGTATAAATAGACCCTCACCCGGGGGACTAGAGATACGCAAGTTCAAGGACTATAACACTAGATCCTATTCCTCAAATACTTCCAGAGAACATTACTCACTGCCATTCTAGCGGGTAGCCTGAGCACCCTCAAACGCCTCACACACATCCTTCACGCATCCCGAGCTTCGCCGTAGGATCCGTCAGGTCCGACCACCGACAAGCTCATCTCTGTCCCCGGAGCATCCCACCAATAAGGCTTTCGGTAGCCCTCAAAGACCTGAGCTCTCTCCCATTAAGGCAACCTTCTAAGAGCGGCCATGATGAACTACGTGGACTTTGATCCCTTCCGTAGGGTACGTAGGCACCTAGGTGCATCACCTAAGGACAAGTCCCCCAAGGTTAAGACCCCTTGCGATCCTTAATTGCAAATTACAATTGTCTGAACCAAAAACGACAGTTACAGTTAGGTATTTTGGTTGCGATAAGTGATGTTGTAAATTAGGTTTCAAAGCAATGGCTTCGATTCTCACTATATAGATGAAGTTCCATTCACAATGAATTATGACTTTATGAGCAAGAATGAGCTAAGTGTAAGGAAATCATTTTCACTCTTATGAGATTAAGGTAAACATTTCATTTTGTTTCAAAACATTCACTTATAATTCTTGACTTTATATTATTGTATATCTTGAACATCCTACTCTTATGTATCTTATATCATACTCTTGTATGATAGTTTCTTCAATCCTTATGCAGCAAAAAATTTACAAGATTTAATTATACTAAAAACGCATGGATGTTAAATTTTTTTTTCTTTTCTTGATTCTATTTTTTTTCCTATTATCTATTTGATTAAGATTTTCAAGTTTTTTCTTTCATTTTGTATGCTATGAAAAATTCTTTATATATTTATTTTTTAAAAATAATTTTTTTTTGATAAATTAATTATTTAAGAAACAATATACTTATTTGACAAATCCTATCACTTTACAAATTTAATTTTATACATTTTATCTATAAAATTGAATCTCCTCATGAAACATTAATTAAAAAACACTTGAACATAACAACTATAGTTCAATCTAAATATCTAAAACTTTTAAAATTGTAGTCATAATTATATAATTTTCAATAAAAGGTTAACATTTAATAATTTTAAATTTTGTAATTGCGAACAACCATTTCAATAAAGTTTTGTATTTGCTCTTTTTTTCTATTTACTTACATAATTACCTAAGTTTTTGTAATTTTTTTTTTTTGATAATGGAAGGGGGCTAGAAAAGACTTAGCCAGCAAAACCCCTAGGAAGCCAAAGGCCCCTAACATCATCCTGTACAACATCTTTACACTCATGGGGAGGGGTACTCCAACTTCATAAACCAAAGGGCAACCTATGAGCCAGATTGGCTAACTCATTTAGCTACTTTGTTCCCTTCTCTAAGGGTATGACAAAGAGAGACATCCCATTCTCTAGCCATTAAGTTCCTAATCTCATAAATAATGGGACTGCCTTAACTAAGTCAATCACTATGAAAGAGTCAGCTTCTAGAATGAGCTTCTTCACCTGCAAATTCCAAGCAACTTCAAGCCCAATTTTAACAACCCAAGCTTCAGCTTAGCATTGCCTTTCCCCACTTCTTTGAGAACCCCGACAAACAACGACCATTAGAATCCCTATGAACCCTGCCAAAGCCAATCATACCAGAGTGACTCCAGCAAGACCTGTCAACATTCATCTTGGTCCAGGCCCCATTGGGAGGATGCCACTTGATGAGATTATCCTTGCTCTTATTTTTAGACTTTGAACCTTGCAAACTAACATTTACAGCAGCTTTGTAACCATCTATATAACACTTATTCATTAGTGTAATGCTCTTGGTGTCTCTCCTTATCATTAAAGATCGCCCTATTTCTTTGCTTCCAAATTGCCCAGCAAGAGAAGGCAAATTTAGAGCTCCAAACATCTGAACAATCAATAATATTGGTCTTAATCCACTCCCTGATATCGGAGCTGAAGAAGTCTTGCCATTTGTCTCTCAGAATGAGGTTTTTCCAATAGCTCTTGATAAAAGGGCAGTCTCGAATGGCATGAATTGAGGTCTTGGGGTGCATCTTGATAGAAAGGGCAATCATCGTTTGAGCTAAAGTGTCTCTTCTTTCTTTGGACATTGGTCATGATCCCATCATGGCAAAGAGTCCAAAGGAAGACTTTGACTCTCTCAGTAATATGGCACCTCCAAATATTCTTCCACAAATTACTAGTACTATATCTTCTTCCCTTCTGAAAATTTCTTCATAAGCAGTTTTGATGGAGAAATCACCACCAAGAAAGGGTACCAAGCAATCCTATCCTTCCCTGCATTCAACATGGGATAGCGGATGGATTCAATTGAAGCCATTGCTTCATGAGGGAGGAGCGAATGGAAGGCATTCCAATCCCACTCTCTACTTCCAGTAACGAAATGACACACTTTTTCTTGCAGCTTTTCTTGTGGAATTGGACTCAAGGCAACATCACTAAGATTTTCAAATCTGAGGACCCAATGGTCGGTCCAAAAAAATGTATCTTCACTATTCCTAATCAAAGCAACAATATTTCTCATGAACTCACTCCACACACTACACACTCCGGACTAGAGGTTAGAGCATAAAGCAGGCTTATTGAGTTGAACACTCTTCTCCGAGGTGAATTTATATTTTTCTTTTAAAATCCTCACCCACAGACTATTACTTTTTGTAGCAATGCCCCAAGTAATCTTCATCATGTAAGCCTGATTAAGGGCTTTCAGATCCTTCACACCGAGGCCACCCCTATCCTTTGGCAACTTGACCGTATCCCATTTGACTAAATGAGGTCTAGCACTCAGTTGGTCAGCACCCCGAATGAAATCCCTCTCCAATTTCTCGATTTCTTTAATGGTACCTGCAAGAAGCATACCGGTTTGTATTGAGTATGCTATAGCAGCGGAGATGATAGACTTAACCAAAGTTATTCTTCCAACTTTAGAGAGTGTTTTGCGTTTCCACGCAGACAGCTTGCCTTGGATCTTCTCGGCAATGTGCTTGTACGTGCTTCTATTAATTCTTTCATAATGAATGGGAACTCCCAGGTATTTTCCTAGGTTACAGGTCACAGCAAATCCCAAAGCACTTGAGATCTCTGAAGTCCTATTATGATTAATGTTCTTTGAGAAGCAAACTCTAGACTTGTTATGATTGATTCTCTATCCAGAGGAATAACAGAAATAGCATTTTTTAATAATATTGGCTTGTTCAAAGCCCGCTTATGAAAAAAGAAGATCGTTAGCAAAAAACATATGAGAAATAGGAGTACCATTTTTAGTAACCCTAATTGGCTTCCAAAGACCTCTAGAAGAGGCTTCGGAAATGAAGTGAGCAAGTCTCTCAATGCATAACACAAAGAGGTAAGGAGATATAGGATCTCCTTGTCTAATCCCCCTATTTGGCTTAAAATTATCTAATTTTGCCCATTCCACAAAATTTTCATTGAAGCCGAAGACACACAAGCCATAATTAACCTAATGATTCTAATAGGAAACTTATACATGTGTAAAGTTTCTTCTAAGAACCTCCAATTAAGTCTATCATATGCTTTCTCCAAGTCAACTTTTATAGCCATCATACCCTTGTTACCTTTTTTGAATCTCATAGAGTGAAAGATCTCTTGAGCTATGATTATATTATCTGGGTTATGTCTATTCGGGACAAAGCTACATTGAAGGGGAGAAATCAAGTGTTCAAGATGGGGTTTCAATCTATTAGCTATCGTTTTAGTAATTATTTTGTAAATAACATTACAAAGACTTGTGGGTCTAAATTGCTTTATGTTTTCCGGGATATCAACCTTAGGAATAAGGATAATTAGGGTCTTATTTATACTCCTAATTCTAGATGGATCTTCATAAATGTCCAAAATAAGCTTAGTCACAGATTTGCTAATCACATCCCAATATTTTTGAAAGAAAAAAGCATGTAACCCATCATCACTCGGGCCTTTGAAAGGATTCATACTAAATACCGCATTCTTAATTTCAGTGAGACTAAAAGGACTATCAAGAAAACTGAAAGAGCTATCAAGTAAGGAAGGGAAGTTTGTTACCACCATAGGAGTATCAGGTTTATTATTGATAGTTGTCCAAAACTCCTTTGAATTTCTTTGAGTCGAGATTTCGACCGGTCGTCATGGTCCTGATCAAATAAAAACCTCGGGGTAGCACAGGGCGTAACCCAAGGGTCGAATCTCTTGCGGAATCGTCGGATTGATCCTGCAAATGGTTAATAATCTAGAGCAAATAGGTACTCGCAAAATGATACAGGAATAGTTGGGTGTTGTAGAATGTAACTAATATGTAATTAAACAAGTCCCAAGAAGAGATGGGTTCAACAATCATAGCCAATCAAAAAATCTTCAGGTTTAACTAATTCATTATAAGATTTATCCTATTCAAGATAATCATGCATTACGAAGGCCTATCCATGTAATTATGTTATTCCCGAACGGGTACATTGATAACATGCATCTCGAGATTTTATGATATTATTAGAGAAACTATGTCCTAACCAGGAATGGATAATTAAATAAATAACATCACAATTTAGATATGCATATAAATAAAGAATTCGATAGATCTAATTATATTGAATTCCAAGAACTTGGAATTCCTAGTGCTCTTTCATATAATCAATACCGACGACTAATTCATAATGAAGAACTTAGCAACTTTGTACATGCTCTAACACGGTGAATATAGCATAATATTAAAATACATGAATTGAAACAAACATAATTATAAAAATAGAAAAGCATGAATACATAGACAAAATTATCTAAACCTAATGCGAATCCATCGACTCATGCCTGCACTAGTTCTTCTTGGAAACCCAAGAACAACTTAGTCACTCATAATCTCACAAGCTCTCTCTTCTAAGAATTTGATGGTGTAAATTTTGATTTTGTTGTCAACTTGATGAAACTTGTATTTATAATGTTCTAAGAGTACCAGTTTGATTAGGTTTAGGATGGAGATAGCGGATAAGTGATTCCAGGTTTAACTTTTGAATTTGAATGTGTTTGAACGTTTCTCCACTTCTTCGAATGACTGGACTCCTCCTTAAAATCGCTCATTAAGTTGCTACTTGCGTTATCGCCACGTCATCAATATACACTCGTTGTGGCGAGTGGTTTTGTGCTTGCCACGGCGAATAGGCCTTCATTCGCCGTGTAGCGAGTGTCTCTGTATTTGGTTGACTTGATTTCGTTTCTTGGTCTTGCTACTAGTTCCAGCTCCAATTCCAGTCTCACACTTGGAGTGTCTTCTTCCCATTGATCCCTGTTAAGCCTGCAGCACTCAAAAAATATCAAACGCACATATACAATATTCAACATGTTTTGCAGATAATCAAGAATATCAAGAATTAGTGTCTTTTATTGGACATTTTATCATATTTCTAATCTATTCCTTGTGTTGAGATATTCAACCTAATTGGTATATTTTCATGGATATTTATGTTATTTAACTTCTATTCTACACCCTAAAGTTAGGTTGATTTTGGATGTGATCAATTATCCTCCCCTGTGTAGAGGGACTCATAATAATTTTTGACCATATTTCTCAACTCTTCTTCCTATGTAATCCAGCTACCATGCTCTAATTTGAGCATCTCAATTTTGTTCTTTCTTCTTCTAGCAAGGGTAGAGGAGTGGAAGAACTTTGTGTTCTAGTCACCAAACATAATCGAGTTAGTACGGGAATTCTGGAACCACAGGATTTCCTCTTGAGTGAGGATGTTATCATACTCCTTCTACAACTCGTTTTTCAGCTTAATCAAACCAGCCAAGAACTTGGAGTTCAGTGCTCTCTCGATTCCCTCAAGACTCTTCATGATTTTTCTTTATTTTTGGAAGATGTTGCCAAAAGTTTCTTTGTTCCACTTTGTAACTTTGTTAGTGAAGTTGATAGACTCAACCAACCAATTGCCATCATGACCCCATTCGGTTTTCACAAACTGACTGAAGGAGTCATGCAACAACCATGTAGCCTGGAACCTGAAAGGTTTCTCACTACTCGAAGCAACATCATTTCCCACCATTTTTAATAATAAACCATTACGATCACTCTTAAAAGTGGGCAAGTAAGAACAGTAAAATTATTAAAACAAGAAGTCCAGGAGCTATTACCAAGCACCCTATCAAGCATTTCCATGATTTCATTCCTTCTTCAGGTGAATTTTGGGCCTTTGAACCTGAGGTAATAAATGTAACACTTGTAAAGGAAATCAGCAAAGAGGTTAATAATGTTAACATTAGGCTGCCCACCACCCACTTTCTCGTGAGAAAAAAAAGGTAGCTGTTGAAGTTGCCTAAAATGATCCATGGCTCCATAATATTTTTCGCAATGCTTTCAAGCTTTTGCCAGCAATGCTCCCTAACATGGATACAAGGATTAGCATAAACAAAAGTGGCCAAAAAACTATTTATACATGATTTCTCAATGAGGCTGTATGCGTGTTGGAAAGAGGAGTCGTGGAGACTGATGGAGATATCAGTATTTCTCCACAAGATCCATATTCCACCCGAGAAACCATCTGCTTCAATTCTGATAAATTTTTTTAATGTTAGATTTCTGAATAATGTTTAAAGCTTTGTCCCCACTAACTCTTGTCTCATAAATTGCAAGGATATCTAGCTTATAGATGCTAAAAAGATCCTTGATTAAACCTGGGAAAGTTTTGGAGGCAGCCCCCTGCAATTCCATGACATTAAATTAATAATAAAAAAAAGAAATAGAGAAAAGGGAAATCATAACCTGTTGTCGTAAACCTGGTTAATACCGAGATCTGACAAGGTGGTTCCTGAGGCACGAAGCTCTTTTTCAATAATCCTTATTAATCGAAGCTGTTCTTCATACTCATCATTGTCAAAAGGTTTTCTCTGCTTTGGGCTAGCAGCCTCCACATTAGCCTTAGTAGTAGCTTTATTTGTGTTCTCTGTCGGTTTGCTAGGCGACCTACCAAGAGAACCAGAATCTTGCTGCTTCTTAGGCACTCCTGCTGAAGTGACAACCACATGTTCATTAGCTTTTTCGAAGGGAGTCTTAGCTTGCTTCTTGCTGTCTTGAGTTCCTTTAGGGGCATTTCCGGTTTTCCTACTAATGCTCATGGGCGTCTCCATTTTTTCGCCTTGACTTTAACTCATTTGGATTTGCTGGGTAATTGACTTTTGTTTGTCAAATTTTCATTCACCTGGGAGGGTTGAGTACTTTGTTTTTCATATACTACCACCTAGTTCTGGTTGTAGTCTACTTCCATTTGTTCATCAGTTCCTTCATCTTGATATAATGCTTGAAACCTCGATCTTGAACCAGTGTTTTGCTCATTATTCTGGGGGTTGGTACGTCTATTATTTCTGGTATGCATCTAGGGTCCGAAGGCCTCTTCTCTGATGACTATCTTTCTATTATCACTCATAAAATTGCTCTGGGCAGCACTTTCTTTACCTTCTTCCTCCTTTGAACCATCTTCTTCTTTCTTATTGATGGGGCATCCTTCCTTACTGTGACCAAATTTTCCGCATTCAAAGAAAATAAGCTTCAGATCTTCATTTCCAATGTGTAAGACTTTGCTAAACAGCCTAAATTTGGAAAATAACTTTTTCCTTTGGTCAATTTGAATGCAGATCCTGGCAAAGTTCGCCCTTTCCACTTTTGTGAGGCCATCTTTTTCTTTGAGGGCATGCTCGTCTATCTTTAAGGTCCTGCCAAAGAGATCCCCCAATCTCCATAGAATATGTTTTTCATAATATTCTATAGGAAGATTGGGAAATTTAATCTAGATTGGCATTTTTTTTGTAAACGAGGTTATACGGGTCAAAATTTGGACGCCACCGTTGAACAAGAAGGGTGTGTTCTAAAATTACCTAGGGGCCTTCATGTAAGGCGAATTGATAATCTAAAGGATTGGTAAATGTAACCGAGAAGAACCCATTCCCTATGTCTATGACTCCAATTTGTCCATTCTTTTGCCACAACCTTTCAAGACGACCCTTGAGGAAAATCAAACCAATGGGCTTACCTAGAATTTTCACAATGAGAGACCTTTTCCAGTTCTTTCTTAGCTTTGAATGTTCCTCAGAAGAAATACTCAAGGTTTGGCATAGGAGTTCCGTTTCATCTTTATTTATTGGCTGTTGGATGTCTTCTTCCATATCCCGGTCCCACTCCTCTTTATCTTCACTAATGTGCCCTTTTATTCTTCCATTGAAGCTCATCAATCGCTCTTCGTAGGTCAATTTTTTTTTGGGTCTGCCTTCCAGATGGCCCCTCTTGACCTTATTAGGATCAATCTCCTCATTTCGAGCTTCCTCCATGTTCGAATCTAATTGATCATTGTTACCATGGGTTCTTGCGACATGTGCTGCTGACCCCGTCGGTGTGACACCGCCAATCTCATCCATCTGAACATCATGATTGTCAGCGGAGGAATCATTCTGCTTTACTTTCTTGTTGCTCCGCTCGAGGTTATCTCTTTCCTCGGCAGAGAGATTGGTGCCTTCTGGTTCCAGATCTTGAACCATTCTTGGAGCTTTTTTCTCTTCCATACCTTGTGTAAACTAACAATGGTAATTGTTAGACTCCTTTACCTTCCTCAATATTTTAGCATAAGTTTTTTTTTTTAATTTCATTATATCTCCAATATGTCAAATGTATTATTAAGTATATTTTATAATATTAATTATAATAATAAGAATTGTTTATTATTTTTGTATTAGTACAAAAAAAATGTTAGCCAAACTAGTTATAAATAAAACAACTATTATAAGAAAATTATATTTGCTAACAAAAAAATTAAATGTAGGTATAATTTTTTTTTTAAATTGCTATAACATTTGTTGTTCAAAAGATTTTATTTTTAAGTATCGTTTTAAAATTGAACTAATATGAGAAGTATAGGGCAAAATCCGCGAAATCAAAATTGATAAGCACGAAATTCAAATCCACCTATTTCGTCCATATCATTCATTAGTTATCAACATTATTATTATATAGCGTTTGAGGAACAAAATATATAATGAGAAGAGACAGCAGGAGGCTTATTGCTGTTGAGATTGTTGACGATTACCCTGGATCTGAAATCTACCGCTATCTCTCCAAAAGGATAGAGATTACAGAGAGAGAAAGAGACAGAGAGAGAGTGAATGAATGAGTAAAGGAGGGAGTGAACGAGAGTGTGATTCTATCGCCGTGCAGTAGCGTTATTTGGCGGAATACATCCCTTCCTTTCTTTCATTTCAACCCTTCGCTCATGGATTCTTACGAAGTCTCGAACGTAGTTCTTGGGAAAATCAAGAACTTCGACCCAGAAAATGCCTCGAAAATTTTGGGTTTTCTCTTGATTAGCCTGCAGGATAGCGAGTTGATACGGTTGTCTTGTAGCCCAGACCATGTTCTGCATCCGATAATTCTCAGGGTGAGGTCTCATTTGGGACTTTCCTCAAACACCTCGCCTACAGCTTCTACTACCCCTTCTTCTCTGAACCCCATAGCGAGACCTACTAGTAGCAACCCATTCTCCCAGTCGTCGCCAAGAATCGGTGACAATGGTTTTGACTTCAGTAGGAGCGCATCTTCGCCGTCTTCCCGTCCTTGGCCGCTTCCTGGGCTCCCAAACAACCCCATTAGCCCAAACTCAAGCTCTTTACTCTCTTTCAAGAATATCCGTGCTGGGTTCCCGAACAACTTTACTAATACTGTTAACGACTTCGTTGATGAGCACCGATTGAACGATTACTTTTCCTTCCTCAACGAGTCCTCCAAGAACGATGATTTGGTCGATCCACGCCTTGAATTGGGACCTGGGGTTAACAATTGGCAAGCTGTCAACAATGGCGATATTCCTCCTTTTCATAGAAGGAGCTTCTCGGCTAGCGACGTGTGTTTTGAATCTGACGAAGCAGGTTCGGGAATTGGGTATAAGCCCTGCCTTTACTTTGCGAGGGGAAACTGTAAAAATGGCAGCAATTGCAAGTATGTGCATGGTGTTTTGAGTGATTCACTGGAGTCTCCCATTGTTGGTTCTCCTAACAAGTTTGAGGGGTTCGAACAGCGTGAGGAGATTATGAGGTTGAAGGCTACGCAGCAAAGAATAATGGCTGCGTCACGCTTCATGGCTGGAGTTTCACCATCCTCGCAGGACCAGTACTTAAATTATTTGATGCAGCAGCCTAATGATCCCCAGAGCCAGAGGTATCATTCCAGATATTATGAATAAAAATTATATCTTATCATCTATATCTCAAAAAAGTTACCAGTTTTAATTGTTTGTTTACTTAATCCTGTACTTGTGACGCGTCTCAGAGCGGCTGCAGCAGCAGCATTGATGATGGGTGAAGATTTTTTCAACTTGGGAAGGTCCAGGCCAGAAAGGAATGACTTTTCAGCTATGTTATCAGCAGAAAAAATGAACTCTGCTTCTAGACAGATATATCTAACCTTTCCTGCTGAGAGCACATTTAAAGATGAAGACGTGTCCGAGTACTTCAGGTATAGCATGCTAACCTTTTTATTTATCTAGGTACCTGATATCCCCATGTAATCATGCATATCAGTGAAGTATATTTAAAATAAGGAGACGTCCATACATATTTGATACTCATATTAGGCACTACGTCACCCTTTGCGTTACATATAGACACTTGGTTTTGTCGTCGTATGCCGGTGTTGTATCTCGTGTCCATGCTTCTTGGAGTTGTTATCAAGGGGGAAATGTTGAGAAATATAAAATATAATGGTTTAGTGACATGGTAAACTCTATAAGAAAATGCAGTGCTGACAAATTTTGTAAGATATATTGCAAAATAGGTGCTTGGAACCGTCAATGTGAAGGGCCGACAACTATGTATGACATACTGCAAAATAAGAGCTTGACTTTTTGCATAGGCTTTCCGTGTGGACGTGAGATGAGACATTATTGGAATCTCTTCTCATTTTTGTTGCATCTAAATACACATTTTCAACGTAAGGAGATAAAAATGTTATAGTTCCACTGTTCTCGACTTGAGTGAGCACATCTTTAAATGTTTTCGAGTGTCAGGCTTCGTATTTCTTAGTCCCGTAATGATTCTTAAGTCATAATGGTTCTGGAGCTTTTGTGACTGATGTTGTTTCTGACTTCTAATTAGAGTAATGCTAGTTTCTTTTTCCATACTTGATGCAAGATTGCTTTATTATGAGTTTCTCCCGGGCCATAGGCAGTATTCCGTAATTAGTGGTTCGGACATAGAAATTTTCTTTTGACTTGGCCTTGGTCTGTCGGCTGTAGGAACTCAAGAATATAACGTTGCATTTGGGAAAAGGAAAAAAAGATCTGGTTGGGGGGAGCCTGAAGTAGTGTTGAACATAGGTCACGCATCTGAGTATTAAGTTTTGTGTTTATTTTTACAGTTTAACTTTTCAATTGGCAAGCAAGTTTGCAGAATAAAAGTTTGGATTTGCTTCCGACTTTTTTGTAAACTCAAACATTTAATGAAGACAGTTTCTTCTACCTTGGGTGTAGGGCTGAAGAACTGAAAAATAAATAAAAAAGCCCTTTGGGAAGGGAAAAAAGTGGGGTTGGGGTAGGCAAGCCTCCTGAAATCATGTTGAAAATTGATCATGTATCCAATTCGTAAGTTTTGCATCTATTTTTTAGAGTTTATCATTTTCATTAGGCGTAAATTATTGTAATGAACGTTTAAGTTTTTGAAAGTATTGCTTGCTATCATCGCCATTTTATAGTCAACTACCTCGAGTTTCCTCTCAGCAGCATGTACAATATACACATATTAGGGTCCTTTCAACTAGTTAATGAATTGGTTTCAAGTTAAAGTCTACATCAAAGTTCAAACTACACGACAACACGACTAATAAATATGGTTTGTTTAAAATATAGATATATTTCAATGGATGTTTTAAATGTTACCTTTTTAAGTCCTCTGTTTATCATTGATCAAAGTGGACTGTTATTCCTATTCTTCAAGTTGTCAAAGCTGTATATATGCATAAAGTAGTCTAAGTTGCAATGGTGGAGTTATAATGTTAGTATTCTTTATTATAAAATGTGTCTCTCCTAATTAATGAAATGATTGTTGAGTATCTTGTTTTAGGAAAGAGACCACTAGTGCTTTTTTTTTTTTTTTTTTATGACATGACGATGGTAATATTTATGAAATGAGGGTGTTAGGATGCTTGCGTTTATCTTTCTGTCAGTTAATATCCGATACATAGATCAATCAAGTCTGACAAACAAGATAGGTGGCCTAAATTATTTGACTAATGCAAGCACAAATTTCTGTAGAGCGACAATAGGTTTTAACTTGGGGTTCGTAAGAAGTATTATTGATAAATTGTAGACAAGGATGGATGGAAGTCTACACTCGTGATTTTAAGATTTGGGTCCTTGGGCTTATGGCCCGACATGGTTGCCATTTATAAGACAGTAGTATTTATCTCTAAAATTTGAGCGTTGTATTGAGAAATTTCATTGAATTGACTTTATTTTCTTGAAGCAAATTTGGACCTGTGCAAGATGTCAGGATTCCGTACCAGCAAAAGCGAATGTTTGGCTTTGTTACTTTTGTCTACCCAGAAACAGTAAGACTCATCTTATCCAAGGGGAATCCTCATTTTATCTGTGATTCACGCGTGCTTGTGAAGCCCTACAAGGAAAAAGGAAAAGCACCCGACAAGTATACAGCCATCATTTTTCTTTTGTTCGTCATGGATTATATCTTATTCCTATTAACAATATCATGACTGATTTATGCAGGAGACAACAACATCAACAGCAGCAGTTTGAGAGGGGAGATTTTTCACCATCTTTAAATCCTTCAGGGTTTGATTCCAAAGAACCTTATGATCCCCATCTGGGTAATCAAAGTTCTCATTGGCATTACGTGGTTCTTGATTAGTGTTGCTTAAAAAATTAGTTTCTGTCATTCTATGCATTTTCTATTCCCTGTAAATGCTCACACTTCACAAAGAAACTTGTGCATGAAGTTACTTCCACAAAGAGTCTCATGTTGCTTCCATTTTATCTTCATTGACTTTCTTCTCAGCAGGAGCAAGAATGTTCTATGATCCAAAGGAGATCTTTCTTAGAAGAAAGCTGGAGGAGCAGGTTGAGTTGCAGAAAGCCATTGGACTTCAGGAAAGAAGGCTGATGAATCTACAGCTTCCTGACTTCAAGAATAATCCCATACACCATCACCAACGCAGTCTCTCAGTTGGTTCTCCTCTGCCCGCACTGCAGCAACTTCATAGTCATATTAACAATGAAGTTCTTTCTTCTGATAGCCTTAAAGGAGATACTACAGGTTTGACATAACAGTTTTAGCCTTATGTTGTAAAATTCCTGTGAAGCTTACTTTGTTGAGATGTATTTTGTTGCAGGCTATAGTAGCAGTCAGGCTCCTACCATTCCTGTACCTATCGACATTCCTCCTGTTGAGAAGCAGCAGCCACAAAATGAAGTTAATCCAGCTTCCATTCATGATAATGCGGGTGGAAACAAAAAGGATAGCATAAATACAGAAGTCCTGAACAAGAGGTATGGAGCTTCTCTGTTTCTGATTTTAATTTCCCTTCTTTACAGGGATCTGATTTTTGTCTTGGTTTCTAATATTATTTTGTCCTTTTGGTGCTTGTGTTTTCTGGCTTATGGGCAGTGAGGAGCAAGTACTTCCTGATAGTCTATCTGCTTCGCCAACGAAAGCTGCAGGTTTGTCTGAGGTCAATGAGAGTGCTGCAGTCTTGAATAGCTCATCTGCTGATAACAACTTAGAGCCGACAGCTTCGTCTAGTGACACCTCTTCTCGCTAATTTTTATTTGGATCCCAGGTACGATCAGTTAGCTTGTATGCTTATGCTGCCATTTCCTACCATTAAGGTATGGACTAAACCTTGCTGACAAGTTAACACATGTTTTCTTTGGTTCTATTCTGCACATTAAGGTTTTGAATTTTAGGCAACAGAAGTGGCCATCAGGGGTTGATTTTTATTAGGGTAAGATTTTTCTGCCCCTTTTTGTTTCCTTGTTCTTAAACTGAAATTCTTCTCAGCATTTTTCCTTGTTTCTCCTTAATAACATGGTTCTCTTTTTTGTTTGTTCATAACTATGCAGATTTATAGAAGCATACAGAAGAATCCTCTAGATGTATAGCCGGATAATATAACTAGTTCAATGACTAGATCCTTAGATTGTGATTCAAAGTCCCCATGATTTTCAATACATACTACTAACAGGAAGCGATACATATTCCATACTTGGTCAGACATATTAGCTTTTAAGTAGTAATAGTAATTTCTCTTTCCCTTTTTTTTACCCTTACCCAAACATTCTCTGTAGTTGTGTTTGATCAGACTGGCAGAACAATGTACTGTAGATTTACCTTAGTGTAATATATACAGCTCTGTTCTATCTAGATTGGAAATTATTTTATCCATCCTCATGGTTTTACACAGACCACACACTCAATGTAGTATATAAATTTTAAACCATTTTTCCAAGTTTTTTTTTTTTGACTTGAAAGAATTGGATTTTACTTATTTACCTTAGAGGGATATGTATGTAAGTAGCCGATTCATTTTTTACAAGATATTTGTTTACGGCTAGGTATGAATATGAAGTGGGAAGGGTAGATAGGGAATTTGCGAGTGGTAACAAAATAAGTTTGAGATGGTGATGAGTAGTTTTGTCTGTAATGCGTAGTGTGAGGTGGGTGGGCATGTGGGGGAGGGGGTCACCTGTTGTCACATGTTGCTGACATTATATGAAGTGTTGTACATCGGGCAGCACACTCCTTTCGCTATCAAATCATTGAAATGTTTGATTTTGAATAATTGTCTTTAAACATTATTTAGCTTTAAATAATGAGTGAATGGGAATGACTGAGATGGATGAATTAACATCGTCGAATAATTTGATATTTATGTTTGAGGTTTCATAAAACTTTTTAAATGTAAAATGAATAATAAATACTATATTTTAAAATTATAAAATTAAATTATTAAAAGTTATTTAATATTTTTTCCGCTTCTGATATTTATTTTAATTATAATTTTTTATTCAATTTTTAATATATTTTAAAATTATAATGTTATTATATTTCTGTAACTACGAAATATTCTGCTTAGGGACACGTGGTACTAAGCTTCCAGAAGCCTAACGGCAGCACGCGCTGGCAACATGTAGCATCACTCACCTACCTCTTGCGTGGCCATTACCCGCGTCCTTCTACGGAGACTCCCACTCAACGAGACGCGAAGACTCCCTGGGCATCGTGGGACGACCCATGTCCCACGAGAACGTGGGTCGAGCACGTCCTCCCCACACTTAGTATAAATAGACCCTCACCCGGGGGACTAAAAAACGAGATCAGAGACAAAAAATACCTCTAGAGAACGTTATTCGTAGCCATTCAAGCAGGCATTCTGAACACACTCAGACATCCTCTTGCCCGTCCTCCAGCACACATCCCGAGCTCTACCTGACGCACCGCCAAATCCGGTCACCGGCAGACACATCTCTGTCCCGGAGCATCTTACCAATTGGGCTCCCAGCAGCCCTTAGAGACTCAAGCTCTCTCACACTCTAAGGCAACCTCCCAAAGAGCGGCTCGCCCGCCTGGAGTACGTTAAGCACGTCTTAGCCGCACACGGCCCAATACAGGTAACCACCTTGCCTAACGGCTCCTATAGACGTCACCATGACGAACTACGTGGACTTTGATCCCTTCCCAAGGGTACGTAGGCACCTGGGTTCCTCACCTAAGGACAAGTTCCCCAAGGTTAAGACCCCTTGCGGTCCTTAATTGCAAATAACAATTGTTTGAACCAAAAACGACAGTTACAGTGGCGCCCACCGCGGTCTTCCTCAGACCACAATGCTTTGCGCACTCTGCCACTAAACGACATTTCTTTTTCGGGGAGTAGGAGTATCCACCTAACGCTCAGAAACCTGTATTTTTACTTGTTTCCAATATAGGATATACTAAAACATGACCGACTCAAACACCCCCACAGCCACGACCGACGCAAGCGCTCCAAGACGCAGCACAAGGAACAGGCAGGGAGCGGCCGAAGCGGTCACAACCGAGGCAGGTGGTTCGAGTGCAACTCAGCCCTAGAGCACCTCAACAACGCAGGTAGTTGTTGCAGAGACTGTGGTCCAGAACCCAGTACCCAAGGAGGAAGCATGCCTCCGGCATCCCTATGGCATGCCACACAATCCTTGCCCCTACAACAAGCAATCAAGAAGCGGTGGAGCCGACAAGGACTCCGCGGGGAATAGAGCTCGCCCGACTTGAAGCAGAAATAGTGGCCATACGCCAACAACAATTGGAAGAAAGCAGGATCCTCTCCCAAGCAGGCACGAGCATCCAACTACCGCCGGCACCACATGGCGCAATAGTAGGGCCTTCTGGCGAACCTACCAGTCTACCCGCGATACAGTTCGGGACCCTACCAATGGAGTTCACACGACTATCGCTGACAGCACTAGCTCCCCCGCTTGGACCAACAATGGTCGCTGGACAAGCAGTACGTCCGCCCACGGATTACCTCCGATCGCCGGTCCCGAACTACCTGCCAGGATCCTATCTCCACGTGCCTTGGGCAGGAGCCTACAACCCGTACGCCCCCTACGGCATGATTACACTCACTAGTGGCCCGGCTTCGAGTTCCAAGGAAAGGGGAGATACCCTTTTACCCAACAAGTCATGAACGAGCACGTGCCCATGAGCTTCAAGATGCCTTTCCACATAGAACCCTACGGCGATGAAACTGATCCACGAGATCACATTAACACCTTTAACTCGGCTATGTCGATATTAGGCATGACGGATGGTCAGCAATGCTGAGTCTTGATGTAGACTCCATCATCGTCTCAACACCATCATCGTCTCAACACCTTCGGCATACAACGCCATCCTAGGGCGACCGTTCCGAAACAAGCTCAAGGTTGTAGTATCCACCGCACAGCTCACAATGAAGTTCCCAACACCCCATGGGGTTGGAGAAACATGGCGGAGGAAAAACTAGCGCGAGCATGCTACGCAGCAAGCTTAACCAAGATCGTCAAGGTTGCTCGCCTTGGTCCCCAAAAATCACGCGAGGAACCCCTCGAGGGTAAAGAGTCAGGAGGAAAGAAACTGGAGTCCGCCCGCCCGGACCAAACCTCTGACTAAGCTCTGAACACACTTTGCGCTCTCAAATCACCTTTCGGTCAAGTCACGCACGTCTCTATTTCAAATTTAAGATTCACTTTAGCTTGACTAAGGCTCGCCTGACCTAGACAACTCGAATGTAATCATTTTGTTTACTATTAGCCTGACTAAGGCTAGCCCGACTAAGGCTGCTCGAATGTAACCATTTTGTCTATTATTAATCGAAATATTCCTTTCCAGAAAGAGGCATGACTTAAACTTGCAAAGTACTCGCACAAGTCCCAAGGAAGGGCAACGGGCCGATCGCCTGAAAAAACTCTAAAGCGCCTTTAAGGCCAAGCTAACATTCCCCCAATAGCGTGGTAAAAACCCCTTGGGTGCGAAAACACAAAATGAAAGTTCACACAAAACCATGCTAGCAACTGCATACAAACCGTCCTGATTACACGGTACTCATGCAAAAAATGTTTTTACCCATACGTAAAAGGATAACAAAAAAAAACTGTGCTCGCACAAACTTTTTGCCCAGAAGTGAAAAGAGAGGCAGTAAAACTCAAATTCTCATGAAATATCAAAAATGGGAAAGGCGTCCGCCTATTACAAAGGGTGAACACCCAAAAACCTATATAAACCTATTCTTGGGCATCCCCAAGATCTTCAATGGCCTTAGCCCCCGCAGGTTCGATGTTGCCAGCTCCCTCCAACGGCTTCTGATGAATCGTCTCAGCCAGCTGCTGAGGAGTAGCTCCAATCTCGAGAGCACACCCGCTGATATGAGAGAGCACGTGGTGATCCACCGGACGATCAGCCAGCTGACGAAGATAGGGGAAATTCAACAGAGAGTCGGTCTCCATCCGACCTCGGAGCTCACCATTAAAAAGCTCCAAAGAAAGCTACAGAGAAGCCACCCACTCAACCGAAAACCTCTCCCTGCGGAAACACTCAAGTTGCTCAACTGTCATAAGCATGCCATACATCCTCTGTTGCCAACAACTCTCCCTGGAGATCGGCAACAACAGCAACTTTGTCTTCAGCCGCCAACCAGCCGGCAAGATTCTCATTCGCGCGAGCCTCCACACTTCGCAAAGCCTCGCGAAGAGAGTGCAACTCCTGCCAGTGCCTCTCAGCATCCTCCCGACGGACGACCAACTCCTTGCGAGTCTTTTCCAGCTTTGAACGCAGAAGCTGGACCTCCGAGAGATGCTCGCCCGCGGCCCTAAGACGAGCCACCTTGTGAGTCAAGGACTTTATCTCACGTCCCTGCTCCTCACACTCAATTCCTTCGCGTACAGCCGCCCGCGCACATCCTCCAACCTTTTCCTAGAGGCCTCCAGAGCTTGGCCCCTAGTGGTTAAAACATCGGAAAGCCGGCCCCTGTCGAGACGGGCTTCCTCCTGCAAAAAAACAAAAATCAGGACACAAGAAACTAAAGGAAAACTCAAAACAACGGAGCATCAGAGTAGAGAAGCTTACCATGCGTTTCTCCCACGCAATGCCAGCATGGTGGAAGTCAGCTAACGCTTCGGCAACTTTACGGAAGCCCCGGACAGCAAGATCCATGGGGGTGGAGTCTAACCCCCTAGCATTCCTCTCTCCCACCTCCACGGGAAAGCGCCTGCCCAAGGCCACTAACTCGAAGGAAGGCTCTACCTCTAGCGGCTGGATAGTTTCAGAAGGGTCGACGCCCGACCCCGGGACAACATCCCATACGGCAATCATTTGACTCACCACTACATTCCCTCTGTCAGAGAGGGCCCTGGCCTCCACGGCCACGTCATCAGCCTCAACACCTTCGACTGGCGCCTCAGCCATGGACTCATTTGTCGGAACCCGAATCACAGCAGAATCATCAGTAGGTTCCTCAACCGACCTCCTGGCCTTTTTGGCTGCAGGTTGATCAGCCCCACCAGCGGAACTTGGGACTGGAGTGCGAGTCGACAAGATCACCTTCATAGGTGATTGACAAACAGGAACAGAGTTAGGAACAACACCCTCCACCAAAGTCTCAGCCCGCGCATCCGCCTGGTCAGAACCCCCTGGGCAACCTGCAATGATAACCGCGGTCCCGCACCAGAAGGTCGTCTCTTTAACCCTCATTCTCTACCTTTGGGCACCTACACCGCAGAGGCCCCCTTTCTCTCCCTCTCTCGGGGTCCACCGCCGTCACCTCTCCCATCTTTCCTCCTTTCCCTTTGGAGATCCTTTTGCCGGTGGATTTTGTCGGAGGACGGCGGCACAAGAAGACGTACGTCTCTCCCGCCTCTGACTGGTACCACGACGGAAGTTTCCACGACTGCCCCTGGAGAACGATCCTGCCCAGATTTCTTCCCCCTACTCTGACCTTCGTCACGAGTACGGCTAAGGGGAGGAGGAGGAGAAGAAGAAGAAGGAAGGTCTTCCATATCAGTGAAATCAAAAGGGAAGAAGTTGTCGTCACCGACCATGGCGAACATGAGAAAAGAAAAGAAGGGAATAAGAGTCAGGAAAAGAGAGTAAGGCAAGAAGGTAGAAAAACGCTAGGAACAAAAGTTAAAACTACAAAACTTTCGAACACTGGATATTTATAGGGAGCTCAGAGGCACGACGACCAGCTCGTGATGCCAAACCTGCTTGCAGACGGACTCTTCTTTGCAAAAGAACGTAGAAATTCCTTAGTAGCTTGTTGGCAAGGAACTTAAGTCCACGGGTGCCCGACACCCGTAGACTTAGGGGACTTATGTAACTACGGAATATTCTGCCTAGGGATACGTGGCACTAAGCTTCCAGAAACCTAACGGTAGCACGCGCTGGCAACACGTGGGACCACTCACCTACCTCTTGTGTGGCCATTACTCGCGTCCTTCTACGGAGACTCCCACTCAACGAGACGTGGAGACTCTTTAGTCATCATGGGACAACCCACGCGCCACGAGAACGTGGGTCGATTACGTCCTCCCCACACTTAGTATAAATAGACCCTCACCCGGGGGACTAAAAAACGAGATCAGAGACATCAAAAGTACCTCTAGAGAACGTTATCCGTAACTATTCAAGCAGGCATTCTGAACACACTCAGACATCCTCTTGCCCGTCCTCCCGCACACATCCTAAGCTCTGCCTGATGCACCGCCAGATCCGGTCACCGGCAGACATATCTCCGTCCCGGAGTATCTCACCAATTGGGCTCCCAGTAGCCCTTAGAGACTCAAGCTCTCTTACACTCTGAGGCAACCTCCCAAAGAGCGGCTCGCCTGCCCGGAGTACCTTAAGCACGTCTTAGCCGCACACAACCCAATACAGGTAACCACCTTGCCTAAGTGCTCCTACAGACGTCACCATGGCGAACTACGTGGACTTTGATCCCTTCCCAAGGGTACGTAGGCACCTAGGTTCCTCACCTAAGGACAAGTCCCCCAAGGTTAAGACCCCTTGCGATCCTTAATTGCAAATAACAATTGTCTGAACCAATAACAACAGTTACAATTTCGTTTAATGTTCTATTTTGCACGGCTTTTTTGTTTTGAAAATAAACCAAGTAGCCAACACTGTTGATATTAGGGGACCGGCACCCCTTTAAGGACTCAGGCTAATCGCACAATTGGCAGGCCTAACTGTCTAACCAACTCCTGGGTCCCTACATATGCGAATGCGATCCTCTCTTTGAAGTATATTCAAGCATAAATCAGCTATCAAAGCACTCTGCCCTCTCGCTTCATTCCCATTCTTCGATTGCTCTCACAACCTCTAAGCTGGGATTCTTTCCAAACAAGCGAATTACATGGACTTTGATCCCAACTAAGGGTACGTAGGCGTCGAAATCTTCTTCGTCTTGAGTCCATCTCTTCAACAATCTCCTCCGTCCCCCAAGTTTCAACAGTCCTACGGGTTATCAGAATATTAGTGGCACCTACCGTGGTCTTTCCCAGACCATTCATAGAATGTCGGAAAAACATTCAAGAAACACCCAAGAAATGATGCAAAAATCAAGAAAGCACAAAGAAGATAAGCAGTCTTGCCAAGATTATGATCTATAGCATTAGAGGCAGAAGAAAAGGCACCATAACACTCGTACAACATTTGCAGAGGAAATTACTTTCGAGCATATCATTCACCATGATGATAGTAACACAGAACCGTACCCAATGGTCATCGCAACAAACATAAACGGATATATGGTGAAACAGATCCTTATCGACCAAGGATCCTCTACAGACGTGTTGTACCATCACGGCTTCAAAAAGATGGGAAGCAAGGACAAAGATCTGCGACCTGCAAGCCAAAGATTGGTAAGATTCACTGGCGAGGAAATACAAATATCATGTACAATCGAATTACCTTTCTCTTTAGGCAACTCACAGAAGAAGGTTGAACATAAGGTATGTTTCGTTGTGTTAGCTATAGAATCAACCTATAATGCCATAATAGGGAGACCAACGCTAAATCAAATGAGGGCTATAATCTCTATAGCTCAGTTAAAAATGAAATTTATTACATCGGCTGGAGTTTGGTGAAATAAACGCAGACTATGAAGAAGCCAGGTCATACTACATGGCTAGCATGACCGACCAAGATACCAGGGAGAAACAACAAGACACTCGGCTAATTAAAAACAAAGATATAGAACCTCATAATACTATGGATATAATTGATCTTTGAGACGAAATCCTAGAAGTTAGACCTGAACCATCATAGGATCTAATACTAGTAAGAATATACGATGAAGATAACCCTAGAGAAATACAAATAGGATAATGTCTCCAAGAACATATTAGGGAAACCCTAATAGGCTTACTAAGAGAGTATAAAGACGTATTTGCCTGGGTACCCGCGAACGTGCCAAGAATAGACCCCGCACTAATATGTCATTCACTAGACACAAATAATAGACCTCCACTTATCCAAAACAAAAGGAAATTTGGGGAAGAAAAATAGAAAGCAATAAACGAAGAAATCTAGAAATTGCTTGACACAAGATTCATAAGGGAAGGTAAATACCCACAGTGGTTGTCCAACTTAGGCATGGTAAAAAAGGCGAGTGGAAAATGGTGAATGTCTATCTACTTCGCAGACTTAAAATAAAGCATGTCCAAAGGATGCCTACCCACTACCAAACATATATAAGCTAGTCGACGGTACTTCTGGCCATAAGTTGCTAAGCTTCCTAGATGCTTTTTTAGGATATAATCAGATAAAGAAGAATCCAAAAGATGCCGAGAAAACATCATTTATTACTGATAGAGGAGTCTTTTGTTATAATGTCATGCTCTTCTGCCTCAAAAACATCGGAGCAATGTATCAGAGAATGATGGATATTGTCCTCAAAAACCAAAACGGCAAGAACTTAGAAGTATATGTAGACGACATGGTCATAAAATCTATAGAGGAAAACCATCACCTACAAGACCTAAAAGAAGTGTTCGATGAATTAAGACATAGGAATATGAAACTAAATCCAACTAAATGTGCTTTTGGAGTCTCAATTGAAAATTGCTTAGGATTTATGATAACCCAAATGGGAATAGAAGTGAACCAAGAAAAGTGTCGAGCAGTCTTAGAAATGGAGTCGCCTAAGACAATGAATGAAGTACAAAGGCTAGTCAGTAGACTAGTAGTACTATCTTGATTCCTATCCCATTCATCAGACAAGTGTCTCCCCTTCTTTAAAGCATTAAGAACGGCTAATCCCTTTTAATGGACCGATGAATGCGAACAAGCGTTCACTCAACTAAATAAATACTTAGCTAATCCCCCAATACTTACTAAACCTTTAAAAGGTGAGACCCTATATATTTACTTAGCAGCAACACAACGCTCGGTAAGCTCGGCCCTCTTTCGGGAAGATGCAACTAGACAACTTCCAATATATTTTACAAGTAGGATTACTGCAAGGAGCCGAGGCTCGGTACCAAAGCATAGAAAAACTAGAATATGCACCAGTTATATCAGTTAGAAGGTTAAGGCATTTCCAACAACAAGCTATTATTGTGAGAATTGACCAGCCTTTAAGACAAATCCTTCTAAAGTCGGACCTAGCAGGACGGCTAATAACTTGGGTAGTAGAACTTTCAGAATTTGAGATGTCTTATGAACCACGCCGAGCCATTAAAGGCCAGGCACTAGCAGACTTTATTGCCAAAATGACATTTCCTACTCAAATACAAGAAGAAACTCAGGGAGGTCCGTGTTGGACCATATATATTGACGAATTGGCAGAGGCCACTTGTGGTGCAGGTAAAATCGTGGAGAGCCCATCCGGGGTCACTATGGAACAGGCCATCCGATTTGCCTTCAAAACGTTGAATAACCAGGCAAGATACGAGGCGATGCTAGAAGGACTTGAACTGGCACAAGAGCTAGGAGCTAACAAAGTCAAAGTTTATAGCGATTCGCAATTGGTTGTCAACCAACTAAATGGGAACTAAGATATCAATGATGCGACCATGAAAAGGTGCGTACAGTTAATTCAAAAACTGATCAAAAACCTTTCAAGCAGTAAAGATTGCCTGAATCCCTCGCGAAAAGAACGAGAGAGCAAACAGACTCTCAAAATTGATGAATACAAGAACAACCGGAGGATTCAAATCAATCATCTGAAGACAATTGGAGAAACCCAACATAGAGTGGCAAGTGCTGCCGATGGAAATAGAAGATAGCTGAATAACCCATATTGTGGCATACCTTAAAGACAACGAACTACCGCGAGGGAGGGGGTCCCAACTCCTTGCACCTACACACAAGGGTTGTGGCCCCTAACACATAGGGATTACGGCCCCCATGCACCGGCTGGGGATCGCGGTCCCTATGCACCGGGGGTAAGAGGCCCCCATCCAAGGGGGTCGTGACCCCTTTCTTATACAGTCCCAACTTCTTTATTTATTTATTTTATTATTTTTATATTTAAATTTTTATTCATTTATTTATTTCTTTTTATTTATTTGACCGAAAAAAATTGGGTGTCCACACTCTTCCATAAGCTCCTTCCTAGGCCAGTGTGACAAAGAAACATTCTCAGTCGAATCATCAGAATTTTTAGCAGCAGCAACGAAAGGAGGTATCTAACCCTATAGGTGGACTCGACTACTCTCGTCTCAGTTGCTGGACTCTCCAGTGACGGAGAACCCCCAGAACCATCCGGTGACACCCCCAGGGGCTCGCTAGAACTAATAAAATCCATAGAGGGCCTTACAATACTTTGCATGGAAGCCACATATTGGGCATAAGTGCGAGCTGCTAGAAAAAGAAGAACAGGCAAATAACATTAATACATCGACAGCAATAGAAGAAAAAAAAGGAGGTCAAAATCCTTACCATCAAGGCATCCCATGTCTCGAGGGCATCGGATAAGCCAAGTGTAACATCCTAACCTAAGCTAGGGTTAATTAATTTTAACATGTTTATTTTATGTGTGTGACAAGTTTATTATTTGATGATTTCATTATTGTGTGATTTAAGTTAGGGAATTAAAGACCTTGATTAGGAGGAGAGAGAACCTATGATGACCATTGAATTAGTAAAATTAGGTTAGAAATCCCTATCCCAAAACGTAGGGACTAAATTGAAAGAAAATAAGTTTATAATGGGTAGAAATTCAGGGACTAAATTGAAAGAAATGAAAAATTTACTCAATTAATTTATGGAAAAAACTTAGGTCCATTTCCTTATGTCCATTTCATCCAATTCCCCAATATAATTATGACACGTGGCAAAAAGTGTTTAAATGACCAATCACACTAGAGAGAGAATATAGAAGACCACCTTTTATATGACCAATCATAGAAGAAAGAGAGTGTAAATACAATATATGATTGGTGGAATTGGATGAAATGGACATAAGGAAATGGACCTAAGTTTTTTCCTTAATTTATAAGAACACTTTAGGAGTGACTCTTGAGTCAAATTAGAAGAACCAAAAATAAGAAATAATCGAAATCCCCAAATTTTCTCCGGTAGAAATTCAGGGACTAAATTGAAAGAAATGAAAAATTTACCAAACTCCCTCCTAATTAAACTAAAACCCGTTGGAGCTGGACAATTAGTGAACTAACAGCCATGAGTCATCAAGGTTATATGGAAAATTAATAACAAGTCTGAATTTGAGGGCTTAACATCTCATTACTTCATGCAACATCACATATGAAAGCAACTTTCCCTTAAGTTAGAAAACCTTAAGAAATCGAGACTAATGCACCAAAAATTAGAAGCATAACGAAATTAGAGAGTGGAGAGTGAGTAGAAAGAGAGAGCTGAGGAGAATTGGAAATTTGGAGCTGAGGAAGAAGGGAGAACCCGAGATGATGTCGTAAATATGAGTGCATGTCACGACCCCAAATCGGGAGTACGTGACCAGCACGGGAATAGATTTTTACCTCTAAACCCGTAAGCCTTACTCTATAAACATAACTATAACTACCCTGCTATACAATCAATAAATACAACATAATAGTGGCCACACCTCACTGGTGGCCTAATTAACCTGCAATCCATGGTTCACTCAATACCGCTTTAGCCCAGTATATAGATATATCTCAACACACATAGTATATATCTATATCATTTGACCGCACGTCTCAATACGTACGATCTATCCTATTCACATGCAACAATCACACGTAATATATATCCATATCATATTTTGATTATACGTCTCAATATGTACGATCTATCCTATTCACATGCAGCAGTTATAGACTCATACATATATCCTAGTTTTTCCCTAAACTGGACCCTGTCTTCAAGTACATGTGAAGCCGAAAATTCTAGAGTGGACGTACATCAAAAGCTATAAATATATACACAATATCTACAACTTAGAATATGTACAACATAATCAAAATATAACGAAAATATCCACCCACGCGAACAAGTGCGTTAGAGTTGGTCTGATGTCCGTATCACTGTCCGGACGTCGATGCCTGCCCGATACCTTTATCTGAAACATTGAAGTAGAGGGAGTGAGTCAAACAGACTCAATGAGAAGCTTCTCATCCTTGGCGTAGCGGCCGGTACCACTATAGCTGGGGAAAGTGAAACACCCACAATCACATGCGCATGAAAATTCAGTTTATCAAATGTTATATTACAGTTAGGCAATATTAATATAACATAAAGTCAAAGATAAACCAACGGATCATGCTCTTCTATCATGCTTCTCATAAACAATCAATCACTTTTAACATGTCATCTGAAAGCTATAAATCACTCAATTGGTCCATGTATCTCACAATGGACAATGGCCTCAACGGGCAAATCTTTTAATCATTAACTGATCCTAATGCCAGGCTAGGGCAATGGCCTCAACGGGCAAATTTCTTTTAATCTTTAACTGACCCTAGTGCCAGGCTAGGGCAATGGCCTCAACGGGCAAATCTTTTAATCTTTAACTGACCCTAGTGTCAGGCTAGGGCAATGGCCTTAACGGACAAATCTTTTAATCTTTTACTGACCCTAGTGCCAAGCTAGGACAATCGCCTCAACGGGCAAATTTATTTGACTTGTTTCTCCTCCCAAGCTTTCAGCTGGGATTCTGACTCTATCTACCCATTACTATCCTAAATTGACTTTACCTAGGTAGTGTGAACCTCCCTATGACTCACTAATCAATTATGAGATCTTTTTAATCCTTATTTAATACCCTAACCCTTGACTAGATCATAACCTAGCTCTAAGGTCTTTCCTAAGTTCGATTACCACAAAACGTCGACGTTTACTAACAAATTCTATACGATTTCTTTAATGAATTTCTAATTAATAGGGTAAACCAAACCTTGGACTCAATCAATAACTTACCCCCTTGCTTGTACTGTTTGGTGTATGTCATGTCATCACATGAATACCTTCCAGTACTTCTTTACCTGTAATCAAACACACATATACAAGTACTTCCATATAATACAATTTAGGAACAACAATAGCATGTTAACCACTAAATAATTCTTACAAATAGGCAAGTAGGCAAACCACATATCCACATCCTTAATCAACCCTATAGGGAAAGGATGAGAAACCCCTCACCTGAACGGCTTCCTTGTGCTTGTCCTGGAGTAACTCTCGCTCCGGACAAGTTGTGGTTTCCTAACAATCACATTCACGTGGTTAACAATCTTAACTATATGCAACTCATATGCGTATGGTATGCTCGTGCCTAAAAATGTACCTAGACGTCGCCAAGAACCGAGTTCTTGGTCTTATACGTCTTCCCTCTCTTCCATGACAGTCTCAAGTGCTACACACTTGGTTTCGTATAATTATCGCTCACCTTGAATTGATTTTTGGAGCCTTGGATTTGAGTTACTAAACCTCGATATGCTTCTAAATTATCCTACTTAAGGTTTCCTAATAATTATGAAGGAATTAAATTGCCATTTTAGAATTTGGACTTCATTGTTTCGCAAGCTTCCATCCTTGAGGAACAAGAAGGTACCTAAAATAATTCTTGATGCTTGATAGCATATTTAGAATTATTTTAGGGTGTTTAAGATTGAAAAGAAGAGGTTTGGAGCCCTCAACATCACCCTTAAAGTGTATTTGGGCAATCCGAGCACGGATCCGGCACGTTAACGTCAAGGTTCAACCTTAGTAACCTCGGGCTAGCTCTTCATGGGTCTTGTTCAGCTAATATTTCAACAATATAATTTCAATAATTCCAATCCAAGCCTATTTACTCAAATCCAAGCTCAATCCTAAGTATCAATAATTTTCCCAATTTATGAATATTTAGAATTTCAACCCCAAATCCTTCCAAATTCGAATTCGGTCAAACCCGAGGATATAGTCATGGTTCCTACCCCAACTAAGTGTTCAAGAACACATCCTAGGTCTCAGTCAACCCTCGAAACAACTCAATCGAAGGTGAATCGAAGAAATCCCTAAAAATGGAGAAATTGAGGGTTTCGAATGAAAATGGGGTTAGCAACCTTTGATTCGATTGGTGGAAGATGTAGGAGACGTCGTACCTGAGATCCGGTGACTTTTTCCGGCGTCGGCTAGCTCTCCCCGGTCACTTTCCGGCGAAACCCACCTCTTCTCCTTCTTCCTCCTTCACGCGCCACTTCTCTCTCTCTCTCTTCTTTCTCTCTCTTGATCCGTCCCTTTCTTTCTCTTATTTCCTTCCTTATGCTTTTTCCTTTCTTTCTTTTATCTAACACACACATACCCCTTCCCCTTTTTAAAATAATTAACTAAAATTAATATAAAATAAGTAAAAAACTAAATAATAATAATATTAAAGAAAAGGGTGAAAATATCTCCAATTTAATCCCTCCTCCTTCTAATTTAAATTTATTTTCTTTTAAGACCCAAATTAAATACCAAAAAATATTTCCTACTCCATTTCCTTTTTTTATTTTATTTCAAGCTTCGAAAATTTTCTCGAGTATTACAGTGCACATGTGGAATTGTGTGTCAAAGAAATTCTTACATTATTTTAAAACAAAGGAGACCCAAATATGGAATGTGTATATTTATTAATTTATAATAATAAGTAATTGGATTATTATTGTTATAATTAAATTATATATATATATATATTATAATTGTTGGAAACGTGTTGCACCATGACATTGAATTCGTCAAAGGAGATAAATCACAACTAATGTGATTTACTTTGCTTAAAGAAACGGTTTCATTTTGTGCTTGTTGAAAACGGCTTCATGGGGTGCAAGTGACCACGTCTTTCACTGATTGAAATATATATATATATATATATATGATACAAGGATATAATGTCTGTGAAAAAGTATATACTCTAATATTTGGGTTCCTCCATTTGGGTGTTTTTCATTTGGAGTCTCTAAAATTCTTTTGTTGTTCTTGTCTCCTCCAATGTGCGACATCGGGAACGAGTTTGTTTTATCCTGTGAGAGTGCCGTATTACCTATTTTGTGAGGGTACCGGAATATCTCTTAAGGTGAGTGTCCTAATCGTCATGACTCGAATTAAAATTATGTGAAAATCTCCAACAATCTTAGGAGATATTCAATCCATGTTTACCTAAAGTTCCTTGACCGATGTTTTGATTCTTTGTTGTAATTGGATTATGAGATCGGAGACATTTTGAGCGCCTGTGGTTTCGAGAGAGTGGAGGAATGTGGAAGCGAGTGTGGTGCGAGCGAAATCAAGAGAAGACCGTCCAAGAAAAATTTGAATTGGATGTTATTATGATGATGATTGTTGAGAAATTGGGGACGAGCGTCTTGTGTGGAGGCGAAAGAATTGAGTTCAAGTGGCCTTGGAAGGCAGCGGATACCATTAGGACGTGTACTAATTTTTGCTTCTCCGATTCCATTATCATTGCGTTTAGAGAATATGAAGAAAATTAGAAGCCAAAGTCTTTTGACCAGGTATTTAATCAATCTTGTCTTGAATTTTAATTTCATGACAAAAAGAAAAGAAGAATGGAAAAAACAAAAATTAGGTATTCCTTTGATGCAGTTAATTAAGAATTGTTTGTTGTTTCTGAGGTCAAACAAATGGTTTCTTTTAGGGTTTTCTAGAAAATACTGCTGGATTATTATTATTATTATTATTATTATTATTATTATTATTATAAATTAAACAAAATGATTATAAATGTGTTTGTTTATAGTGCTTAATTGGATTTAAATGTGTTTGTGGTTTTCATGACTGTTGGAACATATTGTTTTTATTATGTTCATATATCCTATAAAATACTTTATAGTAAGTTAGTATGACCACAAAATAATTATATGTGATGCATCTTAACTCACATGTCACATTATCCTTTTTCTAAGCTTATATGTGATAAAGCATGAAGATATTAGAGATATGTTCATGCATAATATATATTCTATGTTTGTGGGATTTTTAATGACTATATATTTCTTGTGGGGTTTTAGGCTCTTAAAATATGATTCAATTTGGAGAATGTGTCTATATTTGTTTGGTGAAATATTTTGAGACTATATGTTTGCAAACATTGAGATTTAACATTATAGTGAATTGTGAATTGTGTGACACATGCATAATAGTGAAAAATAAAATTTCACATAATTGTAAATTTTGTGAAATATTCATATATATATATATATATATATATATATATATATATATATAAATTGTGATTTCACATGTAATATTTTAATGTGTCACAAGATTTTTTTTTAAATTTAGGGTGAATTAAAATTGTCAAACTCTTGTCAAAGACACCATACCTATCTTATTTTTGTATATTGTAATTGCTTGAAATTGCTATGCAATTTATAATGTATATTTTATTTTTGTGAATATGTGACCAAAATATTGTGGATAAAGGCAGTTAATTATTTGTGATCAATTTATAAATTGATTATGCCATCTCAAAGGAGATGATGATATGTATTGGTGATAGCCATCTCAAAAGAGATGATGATATGTATTGGTGATAGCCATCTCAAAAGAGATGATGATATGCCTAATTTAAATTTTCATTGTGTATTTGGTGCTAGTGATTGAGAAAATATTACTGTACAAAGAGGTCAATAATATTAAATTTTAGTTACATAATTGAGATTGATAAAGTTCCTTAAAAGAATATATGTTTTATTTTATTGGTTTATATATTATATGGTGGAATAATATATTGAAATATTTAAAAGTGAGGGGGGGGGGTCTTGCAAATTTTATTACCTTATTGTTTATGCTCTAGAAATTGCTGCATTTTTTTGAGAGTGTTGTTTGAACCAATACCAATTATTGAAACTAGATAAGCAGAATTTTTGAAAATATCTTTTCTTTGAAAGTTGAGCATGTTCCTAAAAATGTTTAAAAAAATCTTCTACTTCTTTCCTTTTTTTTCATGAAGATGGAGTTATATTATTATAAAGGCCTCACTGAGGCAAAACAAAGGAGAGATAGTTCCTGAAAAGGTTCGAAAAATCAACATTACAAGTCGACGAGAACGACAAAGATAAACTAGAGGAATTACAATATGAAGTAACCCTATCAAAAGTGACCCATGGAGGTCAGCCAAAAAGTAGATCTTCAGGAAGGGAAGGATATTCTGGTAAACCGTATAAGGTTCACAATTCAAAAGAGAAAGCTTAGCAAGATTATCAGCACACTGATTTCCTTCTCTGATGGTATGAGGTAGCTTAACATCAGAAAAGTTCCGAAGGGCATACCTGCAAAAAGAAATGAGATTCCAATGCTCAAGAAAATTAGTTAGAGAATTATCAAGTAATAGCTTGCAGGCCAAAAGGGAGACAAATTCAATCCATAACTGATTGCACCTGATACTGATTGCCACTTTGATACCCGAAGCTATAGCCCATAACAAGGATTTAAGAGCATTCCCAAAACCAATGTAACCCGAAAAAACCGCTATCCAATTTCCCACATGGTCTCTACTAATTCCTCCAATAGCAAAAAGGCCCGGGGTTACCCGAACAAGCTCTATCGCTATTAAGCTTCCACCATCCATCATGAGGAGGTTTCCAATTAATACTAATGATGGAAGAGTGAGGGGAGGGAGTAGACAAGCTATCCGAGGCTAAATGGTTATTCCGCTGCTGAAGCCACACTTTTCTTAGCAATAAGAAGAGGGGATGGGTTTTTGGCTTTAAAAATAAGTTTGTTTCTTGCCATCCAAATATGCCACAAGGAGTAGATAAATATAGAATTATGAGGGATGCCGAGAGATTCCAAGTTAGAATTCATACAATTCATCCTAATCCAAGAATAAAACCTGTCAAAAACTTGATTTGTAACTTTACATTTTGCTAGCTTCGAAATGGTTTGGGAAAAAGGACACTCCATAAAGAGGTGAGAAGCTGATTCATTAGAAAAATCACACAAGGGACATGACGCATTTGTAATAATTTTCCTCTTAAGAAGATTATCTTTAGTTTTAATTAGAAAATTCAAGTGAAAATTTAGTTGAAAACTTGAGAAAAAGTAAAGAGAAAGAAAAGGAAAAATCATTTTGAGGTAATTTTTTTTATTGTGCAAGATGGCCCTACAAATTTCTATGTACATTTAAAGAAGCATAAAGGGAATCCAATTGTGCAAATTGGGAATGCCCATATCCTTGGGAGTCTGATGCAATTGATGAATTATACCAGGCATGATACATCATACTTCATGGTGTAGTAAGAGGGCTAGAAGAGATGATAATCCTCCTAAGCCAAATATAAATTTGGTTAAAGGAGATGATAACAGTAGTTGGTGAGATCATTGCTGAAATGATATCTCTAGTCCTTCTTATAATGTGAGAAAATGGTTGATAGACTCTGAGGCTATCAAGCACATTTGTGCAAACAAAAGATGTATACCTCATTTGAAGAAGGGGAAGACAACATTTAATGAGATATTTGAGAGGTACCATGAATTATGGTCTATATAATATAGTGGATTTTCCGTTGGATTATAGTATACAATGATGAAAATTGGATCTCTGATTCAGTTGAGATAATCCACTAGTGGCTATGTGTTTTTTTTTGTGGTGGTGCTATCACATGGAAGTCAGCCAAGCAAAGTATTATAACTAAATTCTCAAGGGATTATGAGTTTGTTGCTTTGGAGTTGGCTGAAATTGAGGCTGAGAAGTTGTAAAACTTCTTTGCAAATATCCCATTGGGTGACAAGCCAACACCATCTGTGTAATTACACTTTGATAGTCAATCTGTGATAGCTACGACTAAAATTAAAACCTTTAATGATAAAAGTATATATATTCAATTGAGACACAATATATTGTAACGTAGCTGCATAAAAATGAGGTGATCTCAATTGATTTTATGAGGTCAGAAATGAATCTAATGGATCCGTTTACAAAACCTCAGGGGAGGAAATGCTTTACTGAAACATCGAGGGGAATGTGACTTAAGCCAATTTGAAAATTAACGATGGCAACCCAACCTTTGTGATTGGTGATCCCTTGAATAATGTTCAATGGGAAGAACAAGTCGTTTATTAGTTCTGGTAGCACTAAATATTATGTACCTTCCTATGATGTGAGATAGTGCTATACTGCATTTTGGTGAGGCTGTGCAAAGACACTTAATGATTTCATATTCCTAAGGGATCATGTGTAAGTGCAGATACACTTAAATGAAATCACCTCTACGAATGTGGAGTGGGGCCACCCCTATGAGATTCTGGAAAAATCTAGAGCGTTCGTTATGAAACAGGCACGCACAAGGCCGTTGTAACGCGTAAAACCGTCGTTAACAACAAAAATGTGTGGGTATAATCTGACTCTTAATACCTCTAGTATACAACCAGAGTTGTTGGTTCATAGAAGCAGACTTCACTAACATCTCTGTGTATTATGTGTTATTGGTCTAGGTCTAGTTCATAGTTGGAAAGACACTAGATACAATGATTATATCCTTGAGTGAGACTTATGAGGAATGTGGTTCTTTATTCGACACATGTGTGGGATTGTTGTAAATATGAGTGCACATGTGGAAGTGTGTGTCAAATAAAGTCTAATATTATTTTAAAACAAAGGAGACCCAAATATGAAATGTGTATGTTTATTAATTTATAATAATAAGTAATTGGATTATTATTGCTATAAATAAATTAAATTTATATATATATATATATATATATATATATATATATATATATATATATTATAATTGTTGGAAACGTGTTGCACCATGATGTTGAATCCATCAAAGGAGATAAATCACAACTAATGTGATTTACTTTGCCTAAAGAAACAGTTTCATTTTGTGCTTGTTGAAAACAGCTTCATGGGGTGCAATTGACCACGTCTTTCACTGATTGAAATATATATATGATACAAGGATATAATATGTGTTTGAAAAAGTATATACTATAATATCTGTGTTCCTCCATTTGGGTGTTTTTATTTGGAGTCTCTAAAATTCTTTTGTTGTTCTTGTCACCTCCGATGTGCGACATCGGGGACGAGTTCATTGCCATGTTACCTATTCTCTGAGGGTACCGGAATATCTCTTAAGCTGAATGTCCTAATCAACATGACTCAAACTAAAATTATGTGAAAATTCCAACAGAAGAAGGAAGGATTTCAGCTTGCTGAACTCCAAGTGGGGAAAACCGAACTTAACATCAAAGAACTCGTCCTCTACTTCAATTTCTTAGTTGTGAACTTAAGGTAACGTATGGTTACCCTTCCCTCTTGGTTTTGAGAGAGGTTCCATTGAAAAGCATCCATCAATTTGATGGTATAAGCCTTGAGTTGATTCGATTTTGCTTGTTGTTTTCACATCAGAGTTGGTTGTGACCTTTGTTGATTCTTTTGCACTTTCTAAACTGAATATTGCATGGATTTTGATGAACTTGTTGTCATTGGAAAGCTAACTGAATAAGCTTTCCAGATTGTAGCTTGCATGTTGAATTTATTAAGTAATTTGAGAGTTATGAGCCTCGAAAGTTATTGTTCATGCTTATAACTCTGTTTCTGTGATTTTCTATTTTTCGTTTCATTTCTTAATTTTTGTAATACCCAAGAATTTTTTTCGAAGTTTAAAATGAAATGAATGGGAAAGAAAAGAAATAGAAAATAATTTTTAGGATTTAATTCAGGACCTAAGAAATTGGAAACCTGAATTAAATAGGAAAAGGTATTAAATTAAAAATACATATTAGTTATTTTTTATTTAATTATTAATTAATTTGAATTTAAATTATATTTATTTATTTATTATTTAAGTATTTAATTATTATAATTATTTTATTAATTTGTAATATTTATTATTTTAATTGGGTGGGGGTTGCTGTGGGTTTAGATGTAAATAAAAGAAAGAAAAGAAAAGGAATAAGAAAGGAAAGAAGAAGAGAAAGAGAAAGAAAGGATAGAGAGAGAAAGAGTCGAGAAAGAAAGAGAGAGATAGGAGACGAGAAGAAGAAGAAGGGGAAGGAGGGGGATCTTGCCGGAAAAGTGGCCAGAGGGAGCTAGCCGAAGCCGGAAAAGTCACCGTTGCTCGGGTACAACGTCTCCCACACCTTCCACCGATCGAATCAAAGGTTGGTAACCCCAATTTCATTCGAAACCCTCAAATTTTCCATTTTTAGGGATTTCTTCGATTCACCTTCGATTGAATTGTTTCGAGGGTAGATTGAGACCTAGAAAGTGTTCTTGAACACTTAGTTGGGGTAGGAATCGATACTATATCCTCAGTTTTGACTGGATTTGAATTTGGAAGGATTTGGGGTTGAAATTATAATTAACTCTAAATTGGAGAAATTATTGTTAGCTTAGGAATTGAGCTTGGGTTTGAGTAAATAGGTTTGGATTGGTATTATTGAAATTATATTATGGAAATATTAGCTGAATAAGACCCGTGAAGAGCTGGCCCGAGGTTACTAATGTGGAACCTTGACATTAACGTGCCGGGTCCCTGCTCGGATTGCCCAATTACACTTTAAGGGTGATATTGAGGGCTCCAAACCTCTTCTTTTCAATCTTAAACACCCTAGAATAATTCTAAATATGCTATCAAGCGTCAAGAATTATTTTAGGTACTTTCTTGTTTCTTAAGGATGGAAACTTGCGGAACAATAAAGTCCAAAATTTAAAATGGCAATTTAATTCCTTCGTAATTATTAGGAAACCTTAAGTAGGATAATTTAAAAGCATATCGAGGTTTAGTAACTCAAATCCAAGGCTCCAAAATTAATTCAAGGTGAGCGATAATTATACAAAACCAAGTATGTAGCACTTGAGACTCTCATGGAGGAGAGGGAAGACGGATAAGACCAAGAACTCGGTTCTTGGCGACGTCTAGATGGATTTTTAGGCACGAGCATGTCATATGCATATGAATTGCATATAGTTTGAGATGTTAACCACATGAATGCATTCGTTAGGAAACCACGACTCGTTTGGAGCGGGAGTTACTCCAGGACTAGCGCAAGGAAGCCGTCCAGGTGAGGTGTTTCCCATCCTTGCTCTATAGGGTTGATTGAGGATGTGGATATGTGGTTTGCCTACTTGCCTATTTGTAAGAATTACTTAGTGGTTAACATGCTATTGTTGTTCCTAAACTGTTATATGTGAAAATATTTGTATATGTGTGTTTGACTACAGGTAAAGAGGTACTAGAGGGTATCCATGTGATGACATGAGATACGCTGAACAGTACAAGCAAGGGGGTAAGTTGTTGATTGAGTCCAAGGTTTGGTTTACCCTATTAATTAGAAACTCATTAAAGAAATCGTATAGAAGTTGTTAGTAAACGCTGATGTTCTACGCGCGACCATTTAGTATGCATATGAATTGCATATAGTTGAGATGTTAACCACTTGAATGCATTCTTTAGGAAACCACGATTCGTCCGAAGCGGGAGTTACTCCAGGACAAACGCAAGGAAGTCGTCCAGGTGAGGGCTCTTTCATCTCTGCTCCTAGGGTCGTATGCTTATGTGGATTACATGATGTGTTAGCTAGAGATATAAAATGCTAAAAGAATGAAAGAATTAGAAAATAGGTTGTGGAAAGTGGCTTGGATAGGAAGACATAGGAGTAGAGTGTAATTGTTTGCTATGATTGGTGTGTTGCAAATCCAAGTCATACACTCCGGAGGCATGATGAGTATTTTATTAAATCTTTTCCACGACGGTGGCAAGAGTCCTTGTACGGAAGGACTAAGCTTTTATTTTGAAAACTCGTCACGACGGTGACTTAAATTATAATCATGCAAAGGGAGTTATTGGTGGGTTTCGGATTTGATTATGCTAGCGATGTGAGACATCGACTTGAACAACGTTAGATGGCACTTGAGACCTCAGTTTTATAATCACCATGACGATGGTCATTGCCCTATCCTGGCAATAGGGTCAGAAAGGTTTTATATTGCTATGACGATAGCTTGAGGCTTAGAGAGTGCATCTGGACGGGTATTTGAGTTATATCATGTTGAGGATACTTGTACATATTAATAAGGAGAAGAATTATTGATCCTTCGGGAAAGATACAAAGAATCCTAATTAATATGTGAGACTAAGGTGAGGAGACACGGGAGGAACCTATGGGTGAACCGTGAGCCTAACCTAGTAAAAGAGAAACCATCCTGTGGAGTTGGTCTAGGGTGTGTCAGTGGCCATGCTTCAAGACGTCGTGTCGTGCCCGCCATGTGGCCTGGTTGGGTAATGGACGAGTGGGCTCAAGCTATTGCCTCGCAGTAAGGGGTCAGGACGTGCCACGTGGTGGCTATGCGTCGGTTGTTTGATAGATAGAAGTTGATTGTGTTTGATTAACAGAATTGTCACGAGGTGACAAGTACCCAAGTGAATGGGTTAAGTATGTTTTGCCACGTGGTGGCCAGTAGCCCGGGTGCACGGGTTTGAAGTAGAAAAGCCACGTAGTGGCTAGTAGATACCCCAGGGTTGGGGAGATTAAGTAGATGTATGTTTAGCATCTGTGTTGTGAAGACCGAGCCTTCGGCGGGAGTCGCCACCAAATTTTCAATCAAAATTTGGAAAAAGAAAAATAAGTTGAAAAGTGGGGTAAAATGAATTTTCACAAAATGTTGGGTTCGAGAGTCTGATTGAGATGTAGGGAAGGTGTTAGGCACCCTTCTTCCCCCGTCCGAAGACGGTTACCCCACCAATTAATATTAAAATTATTTGGCCTTAAAAATATATACAATCACGGGGGGAAATGAGGAAAGAAAGAGGGAGGGCTTGACCTAGGATAAAAGCCTAGGGCCTACGTACCCCCAAGGAGGGATCAAAGCTCACGTAGTTCCTGTGACATACAAGTGTGTGAGTGAGGGGAGACTCATCAAGCGAATATTTAGATGGCCTCCTAGTGCAATGTACCTAAAGAGGCCAAAGCCTTTTGGTACCTATCTACCATACAATACATTCACGCAATAAATACAAGAAATGTGCACGTATGAAGGCTCATCAGGCGGCATGCCCAGATGGCGTGAAGACTAGTACTCCTATACGGGCAAAAGCCTCTTTCTGGTACTAGGTTACACATAAAAAAAGACGTTGATTAAAATACACAAACAAAGTGTCTATGATATTTTTGGAATTTTCTCTTTTAGAAAAACAAAGAAAACTTTTCAACGCTTATTTTCCTTATTTTAGACATTAAATAAAAAATCAAATTGGTCCACTTCCAAAATATAGAAAATTATCAAAACCTAGGGTAAGAAATCTCTAAATCTCCCCTACACAGTCCCGCTAACCATGCCCTAAAATCAATAGTAATTTGTAAGATATGATCTTTGAAAGCACAGTTACCCAGAAGCTGTTTGAAATGATACTTAGGGATAAATAAATATGCTATAAATCATTCTAGATGAATTTAGTCATGATATTTTTATCCTTTGTTCCAGAGACCAAGAAGAAGATTTAGGGACTAAACTCAATTAAAATGGAGTTGTGTAGATGGAGAAACAATTTCACGAATTAGAGTGACGTTCAGGACGTCACTTTGCAACGTGTTTTGAAAAATTGATTTTATAAAACTTTCTGGGAGCAAAATACCCAATGAAATTTGACAAAAGACCTATGGTCAGAAAGCTATGGATGTCTAGTTTCAGGAAAACATAGATCACTTCATTTAGAGTTAAATTGAAATCAAAATCTTGCATTGAAGACACACTGCCCGAACTCAGAATTAGTTCGGGTAGAGGTTTTCACAAAAATTTTTTGACTCCATTAAAAGGTTTCAAAATTCATGAAAAAATTCAGAGATACTCTAAAGGTATGCGTAAACAAGAGAAAAATACAAGAAAGCAATTATAAATGTCGAAACAACCAAAAACAAAATGGAGAAGGCAAGCAATCACATTCAACCAAAACAGAAAAGTGTCAAAGTGAGGAGTACTCCCTCAATTGGTTCTTCCACCTTTGATTCTAGGTTTCCCTTTCCATCTCCATGCATTCTTGACTCCTTCTCCTCCTCTTGCCTCTTGCCCCTTTGATCTCCTCCACTTCTCTTTGACCTAGCCTCCTCTGTCCCTTTAACCTAGCCACCTCTCTTCCTCTCTTCCCTTAATTTGACCTAGGCTTCTCTCTTTTATAAGCTAGGGTTCTCTCAAGCCTTTTGGGCTTGGCCCATTAGATCTAAGAGTAGACCATCTCTCACTTTTCATCTTTTCTTTTTTTTTTTGACAAAAATAATATTTTTGCATTATTTTATTTTATTTTTGATTTGCAGTTTTCGGGGTCGGACAAAATAGGGTGTCCACATGTGTGTATGTATAAATTGTCTATGGTTGCATATAACTGTTGATTGTGCAGCGTAGTGGTAACGTACAGGACTACGTCACCACTCGTCTTGTTGATTCAAACATGCTGAACGTGAGAAGACCGGTAGGTAAAAGCCGGCACTATGTGTTACATGTTACTTGCCAATTGATGACGTGGAATAAACTGCTGCATGCTTATATCTGTTAAATGCATGTGAGTGTTTGAGTGAAATTTCTGTTATTGTGTGATCACCAAGAATGCATGCTAACTCACAGTAACTAGTTGTTTGTGCATGTGGTTGTGTATGACTCCCAGTCCCAGCGGTAAGGTACCCGCCTTGCGCCAGGGATGGGAGAGTCCTCATTGAGTCGCGTGGTTAAGACTCACACCTCATTTTTTTTACTACACAGAGACAGGTTAAGTACAGGTGAAAGGAATCTCGGTGGAACGAGGGTTGAGCAACATTTTCCAAGACCCACAACTTGTTCATGTGGGTGAATAAGGTGTAATTGTAATTTAATTTACTTTATCATTGTATCATAAAGTAAAGGGTAGACGTACCCAATTAGATTGTATTACTAAATCTAGAACTGTCAGCTTCACACACCTTAAAGATCAGGATCCATTAGATTACGATGCAGAAAAAAACTTGTTTCCAGAATATATATATATATATATATATATATATATATATATCTGTTGCATGCGAATAGGATAGACAGCATCTTCGGATGTGTAGCCAGTAGACAAGTTATATATTATGTGTGTTTTCCTATATCTATATCCTGAAGCGGCACTGGCCATGGATTTGCTTGCCTAGGATAGGCCACCATTTCGGTGTAGCCATGGTATTATAATGCATGTGAATGTATTTTTCAGTAATAGCTATTCTGTCAATTAGGTGGTAAGGCTTATAGGCATATGGATATTCCTTGTGTCTGTGCTGGTCTCGGTCCCTTAAACGGGGGTCGTGACAGAATGCATCTGGGATGCAGTGTCTAGCAGATAATGGGAAAGACCCAGTACCGAGTGCTGGTGATCCAACGGTTCTAACTTTGTGCGCAAACCAGGGGACGCTCAAGATGTTAGGTAATTCCTGTAGCTTGCTTTGCCTTTTTCATCTATTTGATGGAATGATTTGTCCTGATTCATGAGATGACTTGAGATTAGACTATATGTCTTTGGTAATGGTTTATTTCAATTGACTGGAATATTTATGAGACCAAAATTCATGTACTTCATGAACTGTGGAAATATCTTGTAATTGACTGATAAGCATGATTCTGGTTTAATCTTATTGTATGCCTTGTCTGTGACTTGATATATATGCATGGTGAAGATTTTCTGTATTCTTGGTAATGCAGTTGGACTAATAACGATTTTTCTAAAACTGGTAATCATTGTTACTGGGATTATATATCTCATTACGTTGAGATTGAGATGGTGTGGGTGGAGGTGCCATTCATTGGCAACTTTGCCATCATGAGGAGGCTGAAAGTTTTATTTTGTGAACCTATGGATGACTTACCTTTCCCTTCAGTCTATAGTTGGATAGTGCACTTTTCTTTTTGGCAAACTAGTAGACTGTCACATAGTATACCAGCCAGTGAGCTGTGACTTTTGACAGCTGCGGCCTGCGTGCCTTACTTACTACTAACTGCGGCCTGCGTGCCACCTCTGATATGTATATATATGACGAGCATGTATGATGTATGGAGGCTAAGTCCTCATACTACTAGTCTCTATGGTATGTATGTTGCATGCATGTATATGTGTTGTTTGGGGAAAACGTGAGTAATAAAAGTAACTTTTAGTTTCTTAGGTTCAATAAGAAAACAGGGAAGCAAGGGATCCTTGGGACTATAGATAACCATTACTCATATAATAAAAAAAAAATGGACCCACTTTTTCTTAAGAAATAAAGACAAGAAATATAATAATGACTTAATTCCACAATTAAATCAGTAAAATATGATTAAGAAACTAGGATGTTACACTAAGCAACAGTATCTCTGTCAAGATCACTCAAATTAGACTGCTCAATGTGATAACCCCGAACACACAAATGGATAGAACGAGAATAAGGAAATAAATTCCCAACCTATTGAACCGTCAATTGACGATGCAAATGGAAATGCAAATAATCGGTTGATTTAAAAATCAAGAATGACTTCGCCACAAGTGATTACCTTGTTAAGAATTCATTCTTGATGCAATAAAAGAAGACAAGTTGTTCTCTCCTATGAGTTCTCCTTTCAACCAAGAAGAAGAAGAAAGGTCAATGCTCTATATTAAAATCCAAATCTGAATTACAAGAGAGTAAAAGGAGTATTTATACTCCAAGAGAAAGAAACCCTAAAATAACTAATAGGTTAACCTAACATAACATAAACTAAAGCCCAAAAAAAGACAATGTTTAAAATAAAACTATTGAGTCTTTCTAACAATTATACTTCAACCCAAACTAATCAAAACACTAAATATGAAATAATTGTCTTAAATCACTAATGGGCTTTAAATAACAATGCCTAAATATAATGATTTTCACATAAATAATTAACCCAAATTACAATTATACTCACCATGAAGACTAATCTTGTAGACATCACTTCTAGTACTTGGTCTAAGCTCTCCAAATTAAAGTTTCCAAGCCCAATACAAGTTGTAAAGCTCATTTTTCAACCCACTTGGTGCAAATGAAATTTTCAATAACAATTGATGGCTTGATTACTATTTTATTTGTCCAAGTCTCTTATATAAGCTCCTTCAAAGATTCCATGATTATTTTGGCTCTAGTTGTGCCTCCTTTGCTCGTATTATTCCCTCCTTCCTAAAAACGATTCGTCCTCGAATCTGAAACCATGTAAAAAGTAGAATTAGAATCTTTAAAAATGTGAAGTTTATTATACTCACCATGAAGACTAATCTTGTAGACATCACTTCTAGTTCTTTTTGGAACTTTGAAAGAACCATCTTCCTTAGCATCAAGTTTGTTACTCCAAGAGTATAGAGATTTCTCCCCTTTTAATTGCTCTCAAATACAATCATTAAACACCGCATATTTCCATCACTCAATTTGTTGCCAATGAGAAAATTCTATAATTTTACCCTGCTTCAAAATATCTCCAAAACTCATTAAAGGCATGACATTCAATATCAAAATTAAAATAGTTAGAAATACACAGTATAGGTGAAGAACATAATTTTTTGTTCAAGGAATTAAATGTATGTTCTGAAATATGTACCCACTTCAAACCTAGTTCTCCTTTGAATTGATTTTCTTGGAAAAGCTCATTTGTCTCCTTAAAATTGAATCTTTCTCCGATGACAAAATCAATATGATATTCTTTTTCAATAGAAACTAAAGCTGTTAAATCTTTAGTTGTTTCATCTACAAATTCATCTTCATGTACTAGCAACAAAGAAACATCACTACACAAATATAGATCAATGTAAGCATAAATAAGTGAATTTTCTTGAAATATTTCTAAGTGTTCTCTTATGATATAATCCTTTTCATCAAAGCATTCCCTTTCTTCACTCTGATTTTCACTCTCCAATGGGCAATTAATTTGTTTCTTTTTTATTTGCGTCTTTTCCCTCATTTGTTTCAATTTTCTCACTACCCAAATCCCCAACAGTTGAGAATTGAACACTCCTCATTATGCACACAAACCTCAGTGAGATTTAACTCCTTTTTCACCTTTGTGAAAATCTAACTTGTTTGGATAATCCTCTCCATTAGATAACTTCTCAAAGTAAGACGAAGCAAATCTTTTTCTCATCACCCTTTTTATCTCATCCCATATAAAAATAGGATCTTCAACCTATCTCCCCCTTAACTTTTCTAATTTAGCCCACAAAATATTTGTATAGTCAAAATTACAAAATAATCTAGTTTAACTTTTTTTTTCTACAGAGTAGTTATGACGTGCAAATATCTTTTCAACATCTTTCTCCCACTTTAGATATTCTTTACCATCATTCTTTCCTCTAAAAGTATGAATTCTCTTTTTAGTGGAATTCAAGCTTTTACTCTTTAGATCATGTTTTTTCTCCCTCCATTGTAAATCACTTCTTCTAGAATGACTCCTAATTACTCAACAAATTGTTTCCTCATATCAGTCATTTCAATCCTTATTCTTTGTAATCCATCCAAGATTTCCTTATAAGCCATGCTATAGTAGCTGCAAGAAAATAGTTAGTAGAAAAAAAAAATCTCACAATTTATTATTCTTCACGTGTTTCACTCAAAAGATAGCTCTCCGCTTGTGTTTCACACAAATAATGGCTTTTCCCCTCTTTTAAACTCACAACAATCAAGTCTTTTGCCACTCAAGAAGCCTTCTGTCCTCAATTGCACTTCATAATGAATTCTCATATAAAATAAAAACACTTGAGCAAAAAGAAAAATCAATGAAAACCGAAACAAGGAAAGAAAACTTCAAATCTAGACGCAAATAGACCGAAAAAAAACAAAAATTGAGCACACACAAAGAATGTAAGTATTAAACTCAGAATAATATCAATTAACAAGAAGCAATTTGTTAATTATAATGTAATAGAGACAAAAGCACAACATGCATTAATTAGAAAGTTAGAGTAGAAAGAAAGACAAAACTAATGCAAAAAATGCAGAATTGGAAATCTCTCAAAGAGAAATCCCAATTTAATCCTAGACACTAAAAAAAACAAGAAAACAAGTTCCCTTCCCAATTTTAAATATAACTCCAGCGATTTGAATCAATTTCTTCTCAAGAAATCGCGAAATTCCAAGAACTTTGAAATTCACAATTTGAGACTTTGCCCTCTTTCTTTACTTTTTTTCACTGCTGTTTATTTATATAAATTTTTTCCTTTTTTTTAAGAACTGAAAAATACCAGAAATTGAATCAACCAAAGCAAAATTTCTAGATACAAATGAAAACCAAAAATAGGGAATCTCAATTCAATAAACATTCTCTATAAAAATAGGTATAACTTCAAGTAGAGAACAGGGATTCGTGCGATAACAAACCAAGATGAAAGATGAGATTCTAAACCCTAAAAATAACCTACTACATGTAAAAAAATTCAACAGAAATGTGGTCAAACAACATGAATTAACTATGACGTTCATAATTTTCAGGACACAAATAAAAAATAAACTATATCAATTCAACTCTGAATTATTTTTTATTTTATTTTTAAATAAAAACTCAAGTACATAATAAAGTAAACGAGATAAATAAGAATGTATCCCAAGCCACGACTCTGGTACTAAATGATGCGGAACCCCAAGGTTATAACGAACTCGAAACCCCTAACACACAATATGGATAGAACAAGTAGAAGGAAACAAATCCCCAATCTATTGAACCTCCAATTGACAATGCAAATAGAAACACAAATAATCGGTTGATTTAAAATTCAAGAATGAATTCGCCACAAGTGATTACCTTGATAATAATTAATTCTTGATGCAATAGAAGAAGACAAGCCACCCTCTCCTATGGATCATTCTTCCAACCAAGAAGAAGAAACCCTAAAATAACTAATGGGCTAACCTAACATAACATAAACTAAAGCCTAAACAAAATAAAATGTTTAAAATAAAACAATTGGGTCTTTCTAATAATCATACTTAAACCCAAACTAATTAAAACACTAAATACAAAATAATTGTCTTAAATCACTAATGGGCTTTAAATAACAAAGCCTAAATATAATGATTTTCGCACAAATAATTAACCAAAATTACAATTAGCATTTTAAGCCCAAAATATGATGGTTTAGGCTTAAATAAGTCTCCACATGTATATTACTTGGTCCATGCTCTCCAAATTAATGTTTCCAAGCCCAATACATGTTGTAAAGGTCCTTCTTCAGCCCACTTGGTGTAAATGACGTTTTCAACAACAATTGATGGATTGATTGCTATTTTATTTATCCAAGTCTCTTCTATAAGCTCCTTCAAAGATTCCATGACTATCCTAGCTCTAGTTACGCCTTCTATGCTCGTATCACAACGACAGGTGCTATTTGGTATGACGACCACACTAATGGAAAAGTGGCCGATGTTTCGATTCACGAAGCTAGAAAGGGTGAGAACCGTGCACTGGAGCGATGTGAACAAATTCATCAACCCAGTTCCGAACATTTCGAGAAAAACCAATCAAAAGACAGGGGGCCAAGGTGGCCATTCGAACAAATATAAACCCGCCAGCCTCACAACAATGAACTCAAAAAAGTTTTAAAAAATAGCAATAAGGAGGGTAGGACCTCCGCAGCACTACATGCTTCCTCAAAGCCTCGAAGATAAAGGCAAACGTTCGGCACCATTTGGATAGGGCAGATGTTGAGGCACTTAAGAAAAGACATGTAAAAGTAGAAAAGGGAGGAATGACCCCCATTACCTTCGCTACATAAGTAAAAAACAATAAACTAACCTCATCCCAAGACAACAGAGACAGAGCGCGGGGATAACCAGCAACACAGTATGACAAGTTAAACGGATTCTCGAGAAACAAAGGCAGGGCAACAAGCATAGCATAAATACTAGAAACCCAGCTCCTGACAATCCTAACCCGTTCTGGAAGATCCACCACACCTTCATAATGGAAAGGCAAAAAAATCCTCCTCCTCAAGAATATAAATAAGGGACTCATGTGTAACCCCTTCAAGATCAACAATAGAATGATTATTGACAAAAACCCTAAGGGATTCCTTGCTAATGGAATCCCTACCTAGAGCCATAGGCCTATAAGAAGAAAGAGCCCCCGAATCAGACGAAACAAAAATTGGAGCAGATGACTCAACAAAAGGACTAGTTTGAGAACCTTCGCGTCGAGAATCTTTGTGGCGAGGAAAAATACGGCGGTGGGTAACACGAGCCATTATATAGATTGCATGGAAGATCAAAAGAAAAAACAAGTAGAAAGTAGAAAGAAGCATAGCAAAGAGCAAGCGCAACAACAGAAGTGAGAAATAAATTTTGGAAGAGGAAGTTATAAAGAATCGAAATCGACAAATAATTCATAAAGGGTGGAAATATGATTATGCCACTACTCTAAAAAATGACCTGCTGACGTATAGCCAGCAGGCTATAACTGACACAAGGGCCACGTGCCATTTGAATCGTGGCCCATCACCAAGTAAGGCCCATCATCCCGTAAGAAGAAAAGGAAGTGACATCTTTTGTAATACCCGAGAATATTTTAATTAACATCCTAAATCAAATTAAATTAATTAATTTAGGAGTTGAAAATGGGAGAGAAGCACACGCTATCATACTACTTATTTTTTAAAAAAAATACAAATTATTTTATAACCTAATAATTCTATATATATATTTTTTATTTATTGTTATTACTATGTCAGATTTTTTATTTTGGTGATAGGTATATATATTAATTAAATATATATATATATATATATATATATATATATATACATATGTTATAAAAAGAAAGGAATAAAGAGACGGAGAAGGTAGCAACGCGTGAGGGGGAGGACACTCGAACAGAAAGCAATGTGAACGAGAGAGGGAGGAAAGAACGTTGATGAGAGAGACACGAGAGGGACATGGAGGGGGAGCAGGGCATTCGACGGGCTGAGCACGGAGGAGACGGTGGTCGGACGTGCGAGGAGAGCCAGAAAATGCCTTCGTGGTGGCTGGAGGAGAGAGAGTGACGGCTTAGAGAGAGAAAGCAAAGGGAGAGAGCTCCCATGCCGGAAAACGCCGTCTCTTCACCGGGGAAGGTAGCTAGGAGTCTCCTCTACTCCATATCGTCCTTCTAACCGGTTGAATCGAGGTGAGAAGTCCCGAAACTCTCAAACCCCAATTTTATCAATTTTAGGGATTTTTGGAAAGACCACAATTGATTCAATCTGAGTATTCTAGGTCCTAAATTAAAGTATTTGCATGTTAGGAAGTGCGTTGGAAGCTTAGGAACCGGAACCAAATTGATGGAATTTATCCGGGTTGGAAAAATTGTAGAAAAATGTGATTGTTAAGGTTTAAGGGTGTTGTGGACTGATTGGGGGTGCATTAATAGGTGGAAATTGTGATTATATAATTGTTAAAATTATTAGAACGTACGAGGGAGTAAAACCCGAGTAATCACCGTCTCACCCGGAACCCGGTTCGGGGAAAAAGAGACAATTCTCTAATTTTACGCGTATCCGGATATGTGTATTCATGTGTAAGTAAAGTGTTGGAAGTCATTTTAGTAAATGGAAGTCTTGGACAAGTAGAATTTATGACTCTCTTGAGCCATAAATTCAAGACTTGGGTAATGGAAACTTCACATGGACACATAGAGGTGGAATTGGGTAACTTGGCATTCCCAAATCAAGGCTTCCAGATAGTGTGATTAGGCAAGGGTTGGACACGAATAGAAGCATGCTAGGTGTTCCGAAAACTAGTTGAGGGCATTCCAAGCCAACAACTAGTCAATGGAATTAATTAGAGAGAACATGAGCATTAGCGTTGCATGTACACGATAGTGGCTGAATCTCAAGTTTCTAAATCTCTCAAGTATATGTGTATAGGGCACCATACTGTGAGTGGACTTTCGGGCGCATCGAGAGGCCGATCAGAGGGGCCAACCAGGTGAGGGGCTTTCCTATCCTTGTCCTATAGGGTTGACTGCGGATATGGATATATGGTTTGCCTTCTTGCCTACTTGTAGGAACCGTATATTAGATAACATGCTATTGTTGTTCCTAAATTATAATATATATGATAACATGTTTTATGTGTATATGTGAACCGTAAAAGCGATGGTGGTTCAAGGAGCCTTATATGGAAAGAAGGTCCTCGGGACATAGATGATATCGGGAGTAGGATCGAGTCAATTTTAATTGTGAGGGTCTTTGTAGTGCTAGAAATAAGCCTCATTAATTATTATCTGAAAAGTGTGGTTGTGTATGTAAATCCTCAAAGAAAATGAACATAGGTGACTTTGTTTTAAACCGAGAGATTCCGATTTAGAAAACCACTTGGAAACTTAGATTTGCCTAAGAAGAAGTAAAATGAATAAGTAGTGGTCCATAGGGGTTATTTATGGTACAACGCGGGAACCGAGTCTATCACGGATGGTCCGGGTAGATTGAGTCTGTTATCTTGAGTCAAACTCACAGAAATGCAAGTATATGAGTACACCACATTGTGGCTATTGCCTTGGGTAAACCGAGGTCAGATGAGTCGTCGGCTATGCTCCGAGTGAAGTCTTGGAGTCAGATTAGTATTCCAAGTAAAGTCTTGGGGCCAGGGGTTCCTAGAATGATCAACTAGGTTCCTATATCGCTCACGTGAGATATTGCCTTCGGGCCAGATTCTCTCCTAACGGAGATATGCCTTCGGGCCAGTTTATGATTACGGTTCTTTGAACATGGATATCCACATGAAGTTGTATGTTAAACTGTAATATGATGTATGTATGAATTTAAACGTATGTAAAACCATGCTTTAAATTCTTTATTGTGAATATGACGTATGCTAATTGCCTGACCACTTAATATATGGAAATTCAAATCTGTTATATGCGTATGTGCTTGTGATTGGCTCCTTTCCCCAGTTGTAGTGGTACCCGCTACTACACCAGGGATGGGAAAGCCTCTCACTGAGTCCGTTTGACTCACCCCAATGTTAAATGTTACAGACACAGGTGGTATAGGCATCGGGAGCGCTTCCACTTCATCTCAGGGAGGCGGACAGACTTAGAGACCGCACGCATTGTTCGCGTGGGTAGTATTGATATATGTATTTTGTCAGGATATATATGTATCTGATTCTTTTGGTATAGCATTGTTTTGTACAGTGGCTATATATATACATGTATATGTCACACTCTAGAATTGTCGGCTTCATACAGGTTAAAGATTGGTCCTGTTGTTGGGAATATAGGATATGATATGATGAATATCATGTGTATATATATATATATATATATATATATATATATATATGAATGTGACTTCTGCATGTGAATAGGATAGATCACACGCACTGAGCGTGTGGTCAATATGTAAATTTATATATTTGTGTGACTGAATATTTGGTTGTGTGAAAATACGGCTTCCGCATGCGAATAGGATAGATCACACGCATTGAGGCGTGTGATCAATATGTAAATTATATGCAGGTGTGTGATTGAATATATATACTTGACTATACACAGGGATTCTGCATGTGAATAGGATAGATCACCCGCCCTGAAGCGCGTGATCAATATGTATATTATATGTACGTGTGATTGACTATGTGTATATGTATAGACTGAAGCGGCGTTGAGCGAGCCGTGGATTGCGTGCTACTTAGGTCACCGGATAGGGATGGCCATATGTACTATATATTGTTTGTATTAGAAATGGGTAGTTATGTATATATAAGAATGTCAATCAGGGATTAGAGGCTTACGGGATAGGAGAAATTCTACCTCCCGTGCCGGTCACGGACGTCCGGTAGGGGGTCGTGACAAACTTGGTATCAGAGCTTGGTTACTTTAAACTGTATGAAGCCATAGGTATGACCGGGTGTCGGTTAACCCCTCTTTGTGTACCCGGGCACAACGTGGGAGTAAAAAGGCACTTGTGGATGTACCCAGGAAATTGTGTCAGCCTTTCTTTCTACTCTCTTTGATATGAAATGTCATTAATATACGTGTACTTATTAGGTGTGGTCCTTGTGTAGTATAGGGATGCCACCTATCACGAGACAGGTTAGGGGTGGAGGGAGAACTCCTACTGAAATGGATCGAGAATCGGTTCGGGAGGAGGGAATGCCCACCCGAGGCCGAGGTAGAGGCTGTACTCGAGGCCGAGGTAGAGGCCGTACTCGAGGCCGAGGTAGAGGTTGTGCTCGAGGTCGTGGTAGAGCACAAGTGAGAGGGGAAGAGAGGAGTCAGTCACCGGAACCTCAACCTCAAGTAGAGACAGGTGCACCTTCCGTGGTGGAAATGCTCACGGCAGGATTTCAGGAACTAAGAGAAGAGATGACGAGGCAAATACAGAGGGAGGTACGCCGGTTAGTAGTAGGCGAGGAAGAACAAGAGAGGGTTCCTAGCAATCAAGAGATGGAGGTTGTTGAGGAAGAGGATAGGGAATGGCAACAACCACAGGGAATGCCTCGTGAACCACGGGCAGAACCCAGAGAGCTGCCAATTTCAAAATTTCTGAAGCTTCATCCACCCACTTTCTGCAGAACTAGTGAGAAAGAGGATCCGCAGTACTTTATCAGAGATGTGGTCAGAATTGGGCACATGCTGAGGTGCTCAGGCCATGAATTAGTGGAATTACCTTCATTCCAGCCGAGGGGAGCGGCTAGAGTATGGATAGAGTCCGTACAGACGAGGTATTCACGCAGAGTGGCACCGATGACCTGGGAAGATTTTCAGAGGGAATTCCTGGGTCGGTTTCTACCTGAAGGCACCAAAGATGCAAAGCGTCAGCAATTCGAGGAATTGTGGATGGCGCCTAACATGACTGTGACGGAGTATGAATTACTTTTTACGGAACTGGCTCAATTCTCACCTGAGTTAGTTCCTGATGAAGAGGCGAGGATCAAGAGATTCATACACCGACTGTGCTAGAATGATTGAAACCAGGAAGAGGTATGGGACATCCGTTGATCCCAAAGTCAAGTTAATAACAGGCAGTGACAACCAAGTGGGTGGAAGTAAGAAAAGGAAGACAACAGGTGGAGGTGCAGGATATTCAGGGTCCGCAGGAGGACAATCCTCCACTACCACCCATGAAACAGGTACAAGAAGTAATTCTCAAGGGGGACAGAGAGTGCAAGGTGGTAGAAATGCCGGAAAAACAAGACCCCAGTGTGCGACTTGTGGCAGGTATCACTTTGGGGTGTGTCGGAGACTGATAGGGGGCTGCTACCACTGCGGCCAGGTGGGTCATATGACTAGAGAGTGTCCTAAGAGAAAAGAGGGTACAAGTGTGAGGAGTAATCCGACGCCGGGAAGTACACCTATTCCAGCCCCACCCGTAAGAACCGTACCACCACAACCAGCAAGTACAGGTGCAGCTAGAGGTCGTGGTGCAGGATCTAGTGGCCAAAGGCCGGGAGCGGCAGGTGGAGGACAAGCGCGGGTATTTGCACTTTCTCAGCAGGATGCTCACGCATCAAATGCAGTCGTGACAGGTACTCTTATTGTCTGCTCTCTTGAAGCACGAGTCTTATTTGATTCCGGCTCCACTCATTCCTATGTGTCGCTTGCATTTGCCTCTAATTTCAACAAAAGTCCATCTAGAATGGAAGAAACAGTACTGGTCTCTACTCCAATGAGAGAATCGGTACAAGTAGAGTATGTGCACAAGTCTTGCATTGTGGAGGTCGATGGTCATGAGACTGTGGCAGACCTTCGGTTGTTGTGTATGGTTGACCTTGATGTGATCCTCGGAATGGATTGGTTGTCGTCTTGTCATGCGATTGTGGACTGCAGGGCTAAATGTTTAAAATTTAATATGTCAAACGAGGAGCCTTTTGTGATACGGGGTGATGGAGCTGCACCGTATCCAAGCTTGATCTCGGCTTTGAAGGCGTCCAAGTTACTGGCAAAGGGATGCAAAGGGTATTTGGCATTCGTCCAAGATACCACAAAATCAGTACTTTCACCGACTCAAGTACCTGTAGTGCGAGAGTTCTTGGATGTATTTCCAGAGGAATTACCGGGGTTGCCGCCCGATCGTGAAATTGAATTTGAATTGAGCTGCAACCTGGCACCCAGCCTATATCCACACCACCTTACCGTATGGCTCCAAAAGAGCTGAAGGAGCTACATACACAATTGCAAGAATTGCTTGACAAGGGTTTTATAAGACCCAGCTTCTCTCCTTGGGGTGCATCGGTACTTTTTGTAAAGAAGAAGGACGGATCTTTGCGGTTGTGTATCGATTACTGAAAGTTAAACAAGGTGACGATTCGCAATCAATATCCACCGTCGAGGATAGATGACCTATTTGATCAGTTGCAGGGTGCGAAGCGGTTTTCCAAGATTGATTTGCGATCTGGGTACCATTAATTAAAGATTCGAGAATCAGACATACCTAAGACCGCATTCTGGACCCGATATGGACATTACGAGTTCTTGGTGATGTCTTTCGTATTAACAAATGCCCCTGCAGCGTTCATGGACATGATGAACAGGGTCTTCAAACCATTTCTGGACCGATTTGTTGTCTTCATTGATGACATCTTGGTCTATTCTAGGAATTCAAAAGAACATGCAGAACACTTGAGATTAGCATTGCAGAAGTTGAGAGAGGAAAAACTGTATGCCAAGTTCTCTAAGTGTGAATTTTGGCTTGACAGAGTTGCCTTTTTGGGTCATGTGGTATCATCAGAGGGAATCCACGTTGATCCATGTAAGGTAGAGGCAGTGAAGAACTGGTCCCAACCTACCTCTGTTACTGAGATTCGCAGTTTCTTGGGTTTGGCGGGATATTATAGAAGATTCGTGCAGGACTTCTCTAAGGTTGCTGCACCTATGACTAAATTGACTCAGAAAGGAGTGAAGTTTGTATGGGATGACAAGTGTGAGCAGAGTTTTCAGAAGCTGAAGGACAGCCTCACTACCGCTCCGGTGTTGGCATTACCTGAAGGCACAGGAGGGTATGTGGTATACTGTGATGCGTCGAGGATCGGGTTAGGGTGTGTCTTGATGCAGCATGGCAAGGTGATTGCGTATGCATCGCGACAACTGAGGAAGCATGAGAAGAACTACCCGACACACGACCTCGAAATGGCGGCTGTGGTATTCGCTTTGAAAATATGGAGACACTACTTATATGGTGAGACTTGTGAAATTTATACAGACCACAAAAGCCTCAAATACATTTTCGAGCAGAAAGACTTGAACTTGAGACAACGTCGATGGTTAGAGTTGTTGAAAGACTATGACTACACGATCTTGTATCATCCAGGAAAGGCTAATGTGGTAGCCGGTGCTCTGAGTCAGAAATCCATGGGCAGTCTTGCTCATATAAGTGAAAAAAGAAGACCGTTATTTAGAGAAATGCACGAGCTAGAGCAAACGGGAAATCAGTTTGAGATTGGAAGTTCTAACTCACTCTTAGCCCATTTGCAAGCTAAGTCCTCTTTGGTAGAAGAGGTGAAGGCTAGACAAGATGAAGATACCGACCTCAAGCAAATCTGGGATACCGTAACTAAAGGGAAAGGGGACGACGTCCGATTAGATAGATGATTTTGGGATACTTCGGTTGGAGGGACGGTTGTGTGTCCCTATGGTTGATAACTTGAAAGAAAGAATCCTTGAAGAAGCACACCGGACAGCGTATACAATCCATCCGGGAGCTAATAAAATGTATCATGACCTAAAACAGTTGTATTGGTGGAATGGCATGAAAAAGGATGTCGCAAACTATATAGTCAGGTGTTTAGTGTGCCAGAAAGTCAAGGTTGAACACCAGAAGCCCGCCGGAACATTACAACAGATAGAAATACCTGAGTGGAAATGGGAGAGGATAACGATGGATTTTGTAACAGGGTTGCCAAGATCACAACGGGGATTTCATTCGATTTGGGTAATAGTGGATCGCATGACTAAGTCCCCACACTTTCTGCCAGTTAAGACCACTTACGGAGTGAGTCAATATGCACAGATTTACCTATCAAAAATCGTTAGATTGCATGGTGTGCCAGTGCCCATAATATCTGATAGGGGTCCACAGTTCACTTCCAGGTTTTGGAAGTCATTGCAGGAAGTGTTGGGAACTAGGGTTGATCTGAGTACTGCGTTCCACCCACAAACCGACAGGCAATCAGAAAGAACCATTCAGATTCTTGAGGACATGCTTCGGGCGTGCATTATGGATTTCGACGGGAGTTGGGAAAGGTATTTACCTTTGGCTGAGTTTGCGTACAATAACAGTTATCAACCAAGTATTCAAATGGCACCTTTCGAGGCTCTGTACGGTCGTAGATGCAGATCCCCGATTGGGTGGTTTGAGGTCGGAGAAGCTAGCCTAGTCGGCCCGGAATTGTTACGAGATGCCTTGCAGAAGGTAAAGTGTATAAGGGAGAGATTGCTGACGGCTCAGAGTAGGCAAAAGTCTTATGCAGACAATCGAAGGAGAGAACTGGAGTTTACCGTTGGTGATCAGGTGTTCTTGAGAATATCACCGATGAGAGGCGTGATGCGGTTCGGTAAGAAGGGGAAGTTGAGTCCTCGGTACATCGGACCGTTTGAAATCTTAGAACGGGTTGGGAATGTAGCGTATCGGTTGCAATTGCCTACAGAATTGGAGGGGGTACACCCTGTCTTTCATGTATCGATGCTCCGGAAGTATCTTCCCGATCCCTCGCACGTGATCCAATCGCAAGACGTGCAACTAACCGAAAATATGACGTATGAGGAGGAGCCAGTGGAAATCTTAGATCGGCAGTTGAAGAAACTCAAAACAAAAGAGATTCCATTGGTTAAAGTTCTGTGGAGAAACCACTCGACCGAAGAAGCTACATGGGATGTCGAGGGTGAAATGCGCAGAACGTATCCTCATCTATTTCGAGACTAAGGTTAGTATTTTGTTTGAAATTCAGGGACCGAATTTCTTAACGGGGGAAGATTGTAATACCCGAGAATATTTTAATTAACATCATAAGTCAAATTAAATTAATTAATTTAGGAGTTGAAAATGGGAGAGAAGCACACGCTATCCTACTACTTATTTTTTTTAAAAAAATACAAATTATTTTATAACCTAAAAATTCTATATATATTTTTTTATTTATTGTTATTACTATGTCAGATTTATTATTGTTATTTAGACGGTGGTCGGACGTGCGAGGAGAGCCAGAAAATGCCTTCGTGGTGGCTGGAGGAGAGAGAGTGACGGCTTAGAGAGAGAAAGCAAAGGGAGAGAGCTCCCATGCCGGAAAACGCCGTCTCTTCACCGGGGAAGGTAGCTAGGAGTCTCCTCTACTCCATATCGTCCTTCTAACCGGTTGAATCGAGGTGAGAAGTCCCGAAACTCTCAAACCCCAATTTTATCAAATTTAGGGATTTTTGGAAAGACCCCAATTGATTCAATCTGAGTATTCTGGGTCCTAAATTGAAGTATTTGCATGTTAGGAAGTGCGTTGGAAGCTTAGGAACCAGAACCAAATTGATGGAATTTATCCGGGTTGGAAAAATTGTAGAAAAATGTGATTGTTAAGGTTTAAGGGTGTTGTGGACTGATTGGGGGTGCATTAATAGGTGGAAATTGTGATTATATAATTGTTAAAATTATTAGAACGTACGAGGGAGTAAAACCCGAGTAATCACCGTCTCACCCGGAACCCGGTTCGGGGAAAAAGAGACAATTCTCTAATTTTACGCGTATCCGGATATGTGCATTCATGTGTAAGTAAAGTGTTGGAAGTCATTTTAGTAAATGGAAGTCTTGGACAAGTAGAATTTATGCTCTCTTGAGCCAATAATTGAAGACTTGGGTAATGGAAACTTCACATGGACACATAGAGGTGGAAATGGGTAACTTGGCATTCCCAAATCAAGGCTTCCGGATAGTGTGATTAGGCAAGGGTTGGACACGAATAGAAGCATGCTAGGTGTTCCGAAAACTAGTTGAGGGCATTCCAAGCCAACAACTAGTCAATGGAATTAATTAGAGAGAACATGAGCATTAGCGTTGCATGTACACGATAGTGACTGAATCTCAAGTTTCTAAATCTCTCAAGTATATGTGTATAGGGCACCATACTGTGAGTGGACTTTCGGGCGCGCCGAGAGCCGATCAGAGGGGCCAACCAGGTGAGGGGCTTTCCTATCCTTGTCCTATAGGGTTGACTGTGGATATGGATATATGGCTTGCCTTCTTGCCTACTTGTAGGAACCGTATATTAGATAACATACTATTGTTGTTCCTAAATTGTAATATATGTGATAACATGTTTTATGTGTATATGTGAACCGTAAAAGCGATGGTGGCTCAAGGAGCCCTATATGGAAAGAAGGTCCTCGGGACCTAGATGATATCGGGGGTAGGATCGAGTCTATTTTAATTGTGAGGGTCTTGTGGTGCTAGAAACAAACCTCATGAATTATTATCTGAAGAGTGTGGTTGTGTATGTAAATCCTCAAAGAAAATGAACATTGGTGACTTTGTTATAAACCGAGAGATTCCGATTTAGAAAACCACTTGGAAACTTAGATTTGCCTAAGAAGAAGTAAAATGAATAAGTAGTGGTCCATAGGGGTCATTTATGGTACAACGCGGGAACCGAGTCTATCACGGATGGTCCGGGTAGATTGAGTCTGTTATCTTGAGTCAAACTCACAGAAATGCAAGTATATGAGTACACCACATTGTGGCTATTGCCTTGGGTAAACCGAGGTCAGATGAGTCGCCGGCTATGCTCCGAGTGAAGTCTTGGAGTCAGATTAGTGTTCCAAGTAAAGTCTTGGGGCCAGGGGTTACTAGAATGATCAACTAGGTTTCTATATCGCTCACGTGAGATATTGCCTTCGGGCCAGATTCTCTCCTAACAGAGATATGCCTTCAGGCCAGTTTATGATTACGGTTCTTTGAACATGGATATCCACATGAAGTTGTATGTTAAACTGTAATATGATGTATGTATGAATTTAAACGTATGTAAAACCATGCTTTAAATTCTTTATTGTGAATATGACGTATGCTAATTGCCTGACCACTTAATATATGGAAATTCAAATCTGTTATATGCGTATGTGCTTGTGATTGGCTCCTTTCCCCAGTTGTAGTGGTACCCGCTACTACACCAGGGATGGGAAAGCCTCTCACTGAGTACGTTTGACTCACCCCAATGTTAAATGTTACAGACACAGGTGGTATAGGCATCGGGAGTGCTTCCACTTCATCTCAGGGAGGCGGACAGACTTAGAGACCGCACGCATTGTTCGCGTGGGTAGTATTGATATATGTATTTTGTCAGGATATATATATGTATCTGATTCTTTTGGTATAGCATTGTTTTGTACAGTGGCTATATATATACATGTATATGTCACACTCTAGAATTGTCGGCTTCATACAGGTTAAAGATTGGTCCTGTTGTTGGGAATATAGGATATGATATGATGAATATCATGTGTATATATATATATATATATATATATATATATATATATATATATGAATATGACTTCTGCATGTGAATAGGATAGATCACACGCACTGAGCGTGTGGTCAATATGTAAATTTATATATTTGTGTGACTGAATATTTGGTTGTGTGAAAATACGGCTTCCGCATGCGAATAGGATAGATCACACGGATTGAGGCGTGTGATCAATATGTAAATTATATGCAGGTGTGTGATTGAATATATATACTTGACTGTACACAGGGATTCTGCCTGTGAATAGGATAGATCACCCGCCCTGAAGCGCGTGATCAATATGTATATTATATGTACTTGTGATTGACTATGTGTATATGTATAGACTGAAGCGGCGTTGAGCGAGCCGTGGATTGCGTGCTACTTAGGTCACCGGATAGGGATGGCCATATGTACTATATATTGTTTGTACTAGAAATGGGTAGTTATGTATTTATAAGAATGTCAATCAGGGATTAGAGGCTTATGGGATAGGAGAAATCCTACCTCCCGTGCCGGTCACGGATGTCCGGTAGGGGGTCGTGACATCTTTTCACAACAACAACGTTTTAACTAAAAAGATACGGAGGACAAAACTTCAGTAATTACTCGGTAGTCGAGCTCGAAGTACCGAGTCATCCTTTCTAAATGACAAAAGACCGAGAGCTTCATTGAAACTCTCAAACTTTGGGGACTTATGGTACTAGTGGATTGGCACCCCTTCAAGGACTCGACTTAATCGCATAACTGGCAGGCCTAACCATCTAAATGCCTCCTAGGTCCCTATATATTTATATGATCCTTTGTATTACAGACATTCTGGTATTCTGCAAGCATCACATACTAACAAGAGCATCTGATCTCTCCCTTTTCTCTCAGTCCTCGGTTTCTCTCACAACATCTAAGTTGGGAGTCCTTCCAAACAAGCGAACTACGTGGACTCTGATCCCAACCAAAGGTAGATAGGTATTAGAGTTCTTCCTAGCTTAAGTCCGTCCCATCGTCAACTCCCTCCATTCCCCCAATTCTACTGACACCATGGGTCACCGGAATATTAGTTTTAAATTATGGGTTTCTAGTCATTTCATAATGCGGTTTTTTACTGCCAAGTAATTGCTTACTTGACTTGTGATGAATGGGATTTTGTCACAAATCCATATCAAAATAATGTTCTCAAGTTATGCAGTATAAGGCACAACACCAGAGGTCGAACTCTTGCGGAACCTTTAATAATTTTACAGTAACTATGCCTAAGTATCGAATCAGGATGGGATTCACAAAGCATGGGAACAAAGTTATTTATGTTGGGATTAATATATTTGCTATTAAGCTATCATTCTATGTGTATTCTCACGACTTAAATGTCCTAGGAACAACAACGCGAGGCTAAGTCAATCGACATGGGTGCAACTTAAGAGTGTAGGACACACCGAGGTGGAGCTAAGCTGCATAGATCACAACGAGGGGTTGCCAAGTTGTGTGGGTCAAGACTTAGTTATGTAGGGCACACCAAGGCGGGGCTAAGTCAAGTGAAATGGGTGTAACTTAGGTGTGTAGGACGCACTGTGGTGGAGCTAAGTTACACATATCACAGCGAGGGGCTGCCAAGCTATGACAAAAGGTGTCATGCTTGGCATGGTGGGGTGACTAGATTTTTACGAGGATAAGGAGCATTTACTTGGATTTCTTGCCTTTGAGAAAGTCCTAGATTATACTGATCCTTCTCGTCTTATGCCTTGAACTAGAGGCGACATGGGCTTCTGGACAGCCAAGTTACAACTCCTCGACCGTTTGATGAATCTTAGTGTTTCTTTTAATCATGAGTTTCGTGTTGTGAATTACAAAATCTACTATGAGTCACGTGGGCATGATGATGTAGGGGCGTGCAAACTTGTTGGATGAACGAGGTCACTTTTATTGATATTACAGGTTACCATAGAGGCATTTGAAAGGAATTTGAGTCATTAATGAATCTAAGATGCCTCCTTATGTGGAAAGTGAAGGAAGTTATCCAACGATGATCCTCTGGAGTTTGTCCGAGATGCGCATTTTGGATTTGAGGTTTGTCGATCTCAAATAATGGTGAGCTTTTTTTTTTTCTGATTCGTGGTCCCCAACTTTTGCTTAGCCCACACCTCCCCCTTTTTGAGGTCTAGGAGTACTCTTCCTTTTCTCCTTTTTTGTTTGGTTAATTTTTTTCTTTCAAATTCTACCAGCGAGGTCTTTTACATCGATCATTGGGTTTGAACTTTTGCCCTAGTCAGGTAGGAGTTCGAGCCATGGCCTACTATGAGAATCCTCGATGGTTTTCTTTTGTGATATTTACCGATTTTGTGTGAGATAGATTTCTCCTTTTGCTAGTTTCTTTCATAAATATATATATATAGGTGGCCCTCATCCTTTAATTATGTGGACACCCCATTTTGTTCGGCCTTAAAAAAAAGGGGTCGCGACCCATCCTCCTAAAATTTCAAAAATTCAAATTTTCTCGCATTTTCGCTGGTACATCCCCAACCCATAAATTAGGGTTTAGGATCCCGACCTCATGGACTTGAGGTCACAACCCCTCCCAAAAATCACAATTTCCACCATTTCCTCTCGGATTGATGATCCTATCTAGGGTTTCTTCGAGGTTGCAACCCCCTACCGTCACAGTCACAGTCACAACCCCAGGCCATAATGGCCTTACGTTGAGTAAGCCATGAGTCAGCCTTTGTAAATATACCACCTGTCCAGCCCGTATAACTAGAGCCAATTTTCACTGTTAAAAGGGAGAGGAGTTGGTGAGGCGTGTAAATCAAGTTGAATTAATAACGCACATGACTCGTCGCAAGTCGGGATCAAATAATACCTAATGTAGTATAGTGCAATGCCTGGGGTCGAATCTCTCGCGGAACCTTCAGTAGTTCCGAAGTAACTATGCCTTTGCTTAATCAGATCAAGTTAAAAAGAGCAAAGAGTATTTTCAGAAAAAGCAAGTATGTAATACCCGAGAAATTTTTTCGAAGTTCAAAATGAAATAAAAGGGAAAGAAAAAGTAGAAAATAATTTTTGGACTTAATTCAGGACCTAAGGAATTAGAAACCTGAATTAAATAGGAAAAAAGGGATAAAATTGGAATTTATTTTTCAGCCTTACTTATTTAATAATAATAATATTATTATTATTATATATTAGAAGTAAAATAAAATAAAAAGAGAGAGAAATGAATTAGGAAATTAAATTAAATATATATTTTAATTATTTTAGTATAATTATTAATTATTAGTTATTTTATTATTTAAGTATTTATTTATTTTTATTATATATATATGTTTATATATTAGTTTTAATTAATTTTTGGAGGGGGGTGCCGTGGGTTCCTTTAAATAAAGAAAAGAAAGGACTAAAGAAAGAAAAGAATAAAAAAGGAATGGAGAGAGAGGACGGACCAAGAAAGAAAAGAGAGGAAGATAGAGAGAAAGTCGAAAGAAGTGAGAGAGGGAGAATAGGCGGCAAGGAGGAAGAAGAAGGAGTGGTGGGGAAATTATTGAAAATTAGGAATTGAGCTTGGATTTGAGTAAATAGGTTTGGATTGGTATTATTGAAATTATATTGTTAAAATATTAGCTGAACAAGACCCGTGAAGAGCTGGCCCGAGGTTACTAAGGTTGAACCATTAACATGTCGGGTCCCTGCTCGGATTGCCCAAGTACACTTTAAAGGTGATGTTAAGGGCTCCAAACTTCTTCTTTTCAATCTTAAACACCCTAGAATAATTCTAAATATGCTATCAAGCATCAAAAATTATTTTAGGTACTTTCTTGTTTCTCAAGGATGGAAACTTGCGGAACAATAAAGTCCAAAATTTAAAATGGGAATTTAATTCCTTCGTAATTATTAGGAAACCTTAAGTAGGATAATTTAGAAGCATATCGAGGTTTAGTAACTCAAATCCAAGGCTCTAAAATCAATTCAAGGTGAGCGATAGTTATACGAAACCAAGTTTGTAGAAGTTGAGACTCTCATGGCAGAGGGGGAAGACAGATAAGACCAAGAACTCGGTTCTTGGCGACGTTTAGGTGCATTTTACGCACGAGCATTCCATATGCATATGAGTTGCATATAGTTCATGTTGTTAACCACATGAATGCAATTGTTAGGAAACCACGAATTGTCTGGAGCGGGAGTTACTCCAGGACAAGCACAAGGAAGCCGTACAGGTGAGGGGTTTCCCATCCTTGCCCTACAGGGTTGATTGAGGATGTGGATATGTGGTTTGCCTACTTGCCTATTTGTAAGAATTACTTAGTGGTTAACATGCTATTGTTGTTCCTAAACTGTTATATGTGAAAATATTTGTATATGTGTGTTTGACTACATGTAAAGAGGTATTGAAGGGCATCCATGTGATGACATGAGATACGCCGAACAGTACAAGCAAGGGGGTAAGTTGTTGATTGAGTCCAAGGTTTGGTTTACCCTATTAATTAGAAACTCATTAAAGAAATTGTATAGAAGTTGTTAGTAAACGTCGACGTTTTATGGTAATTGAACTTAGGAACGGCCTTAGAGCTAGGTTATGATCTAACCAAAGGTTTGGATATTGAATAAGGATTTAAAAGATCTCATAAATGGATTAGTGAGTCATAGGAGGTTGACACCACCTAGGTAAAGTCATTTTAGGATAGAAATGGGTAGATAGAGTCAGAATCCCAGTTGAGAGCTCGGGGAGAGAAACGAGTCAGAAAAGATTTGCTCGTTGAGGCTATTGTCCTAGCCTGGCACTAGGGTCAGTTAAATATTAAAAGATTTGCCCGTTGAGGCCATTTCCCTAGCCTGGCACTAGGGTCAGTTAAATATTAAAAGATTTACCCCTTGAGGCCATTGGCCTAGCCTAGCACTAGGGTCAGTTAAAGATTTAAAAGAAATTGCCCGTTGAGGCCATTGCCCTAGCTTGGTACTAGGGTCAGTTAAGTGATTTACAGTTTCATATTATATGTTAAAATGTGATTGCTTGTTTACGAGAAGCATGATAGAAAAGCATGATCTGTAGGTTTATCTGTGATTTTAATGTTATATTAATATTGCCTGATCGTAATATAACATTTGATAAACTGGACTTTCATGCGCATGTGATTGTGGGTGTTTCCCTTTCCCCAGCTGTAGTGATACCCGCCGCTACGCAGAGGATGAGAAGCTTCTCACTGAGTCTGTTTGACTCACTCCCTCTGCTTCAATGTTTTAGATACAGGGATCGGGCAGGCATCGACGTCCAGACAGTGATACAGGCATTAGACCATCCTTACGCTCTTGTTCGCGTGGGTGGACTCCTTTGGGTATTTTGATTTCTCTTGTTGTACATATTTTAAAGTTGTAAGAGCTATATATATATATATATATATATATATATATATTTACAGCTTTTGATATGTACCTACTCTAGAATTGTCGGCTTCACATGTACTTAAAGACAGGTTCCAGTTGGGGATAAACTAGGATATATGTTTGAGTATATGAACTTCTGCATGTGAATAGGATAGATCGTACGCATTTAGGTGTACAGTCAATATGATATGGATATATATATTATGTGTGCTTGCTGCATGTGAATAGGATAGATCGTACGTATTGAGACGTACAGTCAATATGATATTAATATTTACCTTATGAGTGCTGATATATATATATCTATACACTGGCTGAGCTGAAGCGGTATTGAGCGAACCACAGATTGCAGGTTAATTAGGCCACCAGTGAGGTGTGGCCACTAGTATGACATAAATATATTGATTGTATAGCAGGGTAGTTATAGTCATGTTTACAGGATAAGGCTATTCCCGTACCGGTCACGTACTCCCGATTTGGGGTCGTGACAAAGTAAATGATTTAAGTGTGAAAATACGATTTTCTAAAGAGTAATTAAGAAAAGAAAATTATCCTTTTGGGGTCTATGCAATTTGCTATCCCTAATAATTTCGAAATATAAATTGGGTAAAATATTTTAGAAAACACTTGGACCTTTTCATCCGAAGGTAATTCCGGTGATGGCCTCATAGGACCTAGGTACACATCAAAACTAGGATGTCGCACGCATTAAAATGGTGTATACAAACTAGAGGAACACATTTAATCATAAAAACAAATTATACTTATGAAAATAAGTACAAAAAGGAGGTATCTAGTTTGAGTCGATCAATCTAGACCTGTGACCACTAGGTCTATTTAATCCAATCCTAAATCTTAAATCCATCGACCAATGGGATCTAGAACCACGACCAGAGGTTAATAAATTGTAAACATTCTTAAATAAATTCCCCAAAATTAGGAGCACATAGCTCAAGAAAATTACATAGATGACTCTAAGGATAACCTAGTAGGCTTAGCTACTCATTTTCTGAGAACGCGAGGCTAAATCTAGGAAACTAAGATGCAACCTAGGATACATTATTGTGATTTTTCACCTCCTATTTATAGTCACTTCTAGAGAATCCTAGTCTAAGTACAATAAGGAAGCATAATATTATGTTTCTAAAGATAATATTATTTTCTTAAAGATAATAATATATTCCTAAAGATAATTATATATTTCTATATTTTAAACTAATTTACAAATTCAAATAGTAATTTGGACATTATTCAGATTCTCTTAGATGACACTGACTTTGACTTTCGAATTTTTAATTATCTTCTGCCTCGTGTTGCTTGCTCGTCACGACAAGCCTAGCCTTGCTCACGAACTGCTCGACTTTGGGTTGACTTCATGTATTTTATCTTTTCATTTTCGCCCCTGCTTCACTTCCTATCCTTACATATTAGTCCTTCCTAGTATTCCAAGTGTCTAAACATTCCTAGTTTGACCTGAAATTAATCAAAAGTTTTACCACAAATAATAACATTTATCTAGATTACACAATTTTACCACAAAATATGATTAAATGCCTGTTCTTACCACTTATTGCATGTTGTCCCTCATTTACACAGAATAGCGTCAAATACTGTAATATTACTAATTATTATTCACAATATTATATAAAATGACACCTGTTAGAGTGGTAAATTTTGGTGTCATCAGGGGTCAAAAAAGAGCTTGAGAAATCTTGAGAGAAAATTGGTAAGGTTCTTTGAGTATAGTTCTTTTCATTTGTTTATAGTTTTAGGCTTTTCCTTTTGTCCATTTTTTCTTATTTTCCGTGAGTGGAGTTCTAAATAAATTAGTCTTCCAAAGGTTAGTTTCTGAATCAATTTCTGGGCATCTTTCTTCATTTTTTCATTGCTACCACTTTAGAGGTCGCGACCCGCCTCACATATATGTGTGTGTGTATATATATATATATATATATATATATATATATTATTTTCTTTTATTTATTTATTTATTCTGTTTTATTATACTTTCATTTGTTTTATTTATCTATCGTGCTCATTTCATTTATCTATTTTATTCAATTTATTTAACTTATTAATTCATTTATTCATTTGTTCATTTATTTTATTTTATTTTATTATTTCATTTCATTTATTTATTCCATTCATTTAATTTATTTATTTCATTTATTTAATTTATTATCCAATTTATTTATCTATTTCTTCATTTCATTTTGTTTGATTATTTTCTTTCATTTGTCTATTCAATTATCTCATTTTATTGCTGTTATCCTATTTATTTAATTCATTAGCTTATTGATGTATTTGTTCATTTTATTTGTTTTATTAATCCAGTTATTTCGTTCATTAAATTCTTTTTACTTTTTTTTTAGTTTATTAATTTATTTATATGTATATATGCATTTTCATCTGTTTGCTCATTCAATCTTATTTCATTTTACCTATTTATCTGTTTCATTTCATTCACTTGTCATATCCCTTTGATTCACTCATTTGGTTTATTCACAAACACACGTTCTTTACTGTCATTTGGGCCCCTGGCTTAGTGAACGTCACCACTAGCGCCGTCTGGGCCCTTGGCTTGACGAATGCTATCACACACATTTGCTCTTATCCTTGCATGGTAGATAACTGCGAAGGAGCCTTTGCTCGTATAGGCACACCCCACTTTTTAACACCGTCTGGGCCACTGGTCTGGCAAGTGTTCTCACACACCCACTTGTATGCACCATGAACTACTATTCTCTTTAAATTACTCCTTTCCACACTTTAATTTTTTAAGGCCTGGGAACCAATGTTCCATCAGTCAAGCGCACTGGCGCCGTCTAGGTTCATAGCTTGGCGAGCCCTATCACACTTTAGCTTATGTTTCTGCATGGTAGAGAGGGGTCGAGGAACCTTTATTCCTATAGACCCACCCCACTTTGGGACACCGTCTGAGTCCTTGGCTTAGCAAGTGTCCCCCCACACACACTTGCATACAATGAGAACTACATTTGATTTTGATCCCTCACGGAGGGTACGTAGGTACCAAGGTTTCATCTTGGTAAGAGCCATATAATTTATTTGTTGTTTGATAGGATCCTACTTAATTTGGCTAAATCGATTTGTATTTTAATTTTTGGGATAACCATGTTTGGATGGGTGACGAAAGGTGCCTAACACCTTACCCTTATCTCAAATAGACTCCTGAAACTGATCATTTTTAAAATCATTTCACACCATTTTTAATCATATTATTTTCGAAACACTTTTTCCAAGTTTTGAGGATGAAAACTTGGTGACGAGTCCCAATTTTTTGAGGTGTTCTTGTGGACACCCTATTTTGTCCAGCCTTAAAAATGAAACAAAAATATAATTTTACATTCTTTGGTAAAAAGAAAGGAACAAAAAAAAAAAGGAAAAGTGTTAGTGGAAGAAAGGCCACCTCCTTTGTTTAATGGGCCAAGTGATGACTCTTATATTAATCATAATAGTTCATGCCATTTGGCATGGTTTTATTGTGATTATTGTGTCCAAATGCGTGCTTTAATGATATCTTGAGGCATATGAGTGTTGAATTTAATTCTTGCTAATTCCATGATTTATTTGTATAAATTGTGTTGATTCCTTAATCTTAGCATTTGTACAAGTTTGAGTTCGTGATTGGGATTTTCACAACTATTTTTGAATGTTTTGTAGGACATCTAGTGGAGTTTTAGCAAGATGATCATCATTGGGGACCAGAATGCAAGCAAGGAAGAAGAATCGGGTTAAAACGGAATAAGAAAAGCATCTATGTGCAGTTCTGCTCGCTACAACAAGCAAGCCTGCTCATTATAGCGAGCAGATAAGAAGCAGAAGCGTTTTTTAAGGCCTTGTCGCTATAGCCAACAAGCTTGTTCGCTATAGTGAGCAAGTATTGCAAAGCTCGTTATTTTAAACCCCAAGTCAAATCCAGGTCGTTCCAGGTTGGGCCCAACTCGTCCAATCAACCCTTAAGTGACATAAAGGCTTGGGGAAATCTCTAACACTCACACATTCCTTTATTTCCATCATCATCCATCTCCTTTCACTCATCTTTCTCCATCACGCACCTCCTTCATCTCCATCTTCATCTCTTCCCTTCTCTATTTTTGTTGTTTTCAACTCCATCCATAGCTACCACTGAAGGGGTGGAGCTTCGTAGAGCTTCCTTCACCAACACGGAGAGCTAAACTTCTTGAGCCTTGAGGAGATTTGATTGGAGGCTTGAGCTAGAGCTTCTTCTAGGGAATTTTTCTATTTCTTTTCATATTCCCTTTATGTATTCATGATTTTCTTGTTGGAGTTTGATGGATAAGTATTGGATTTTGGTTTCATGGTTGTGAACCCCATGTTTATGGATCGATTAGGAATTGATTAGATTTTGTGATTTGTATTGTGATTCATGGATTATTGTGATTGATTTAGATTGTGGTATCATCTAGTTCGATTATGATTATTACATGAATGCTCTAATGATAGTTGGTTAACTATTGAGTTGAACCCGTGTCTAATTTGATTCCCCATTAGCTCAATGAGGGTAATTAGTAGTTAATGTAATTTGTTCAGTTGGTTTGATTCCATTAATTAACTAATCTACCTACGTTTGGATGGTTATTCAAACTAACTTAGGAAATAGCATAAGGGAATTCCCATTATCTTTCATTTAGCAAAAATAGCCAACATTAGATCTTCCAAGATGCCATTCTATCTCTTAATTCTTAATTATATTTATCTAGCTTTCATCCTATAACAAAATACCAAAAATATCTTTCATTTCCTTCCATTTACATTTGGTGCACATAAGGTGCTCATAAAAATTCCCCAACCAAATCCAGTTTAGAATTAAGTGTGCACAACTCACCGAGGTTCTCACTTGAAGGCTCCGCGAGAGAAATAACTCAGATCGCACCACTATAGTTCATTCATATCAAGTTTAATTGGTGTTGGCCTCGCAACAAGGCCGCCATCACCAAGCCCAAGTCAATTAGAAAAACCTAACCTTTAGAAGGAGGTGGTGTGATGCTGAACTCTAAGGTTATAAAGAACCCGAAACCCCAATATGGACAGAACAAGTAGACGGAAACAAATCCCCAACCTATTGAACCCCCAATTGACAACGCAAATGGAAACGCAAATAATCGGTTGATTTAAAATCAAGAATAAATTGGCCACAACGTGATTACCTTGATAAGAATAAATTCTTGATGCAATAGAAGAAGATAAGCCACTTCTCCTATGGATTCTTCTTTCAGCCAAGAAGAAGAAGAAAAGCTCAAAGCTCTATTAAAATTCCAAATCTCCAATCTCATTACAAGAAAGTAAGTGGAGTATTTATACTCCAAGAGAAAGAAACCCTAAAATAACTAATGAGCTATCCTTACATAACATAAACTAAAGCCCAAACAAAAGACAATTTTTTTCAAATAAAACTATTGGGTCTTTCTAACAACCAAACTTAAGCCCAATTTAATTAAAACATTAAATCTAAAATTAGAGTCTTAAAACACTAATGGACTTTAAATAAAAAGCCTAATATAATGATTTTTGCACAAAAATACAACTCAAATTTTAATAAGCATTTTAAGCCCAAAATAAGAAGATTTAGGCTTAAACAAGTCTCCATATGTATAGTACTTGAACCAAGCTCTCCAAATTGATGTTTCCATGCCCAATACATGTTGTAAAGCTCCATTTTTAGCCCACTTGGTACAAGTGACGTTTTCAGAAATAATTGAAGGCCAAATTACTATTGGGCTTGTCCAAATATGTTCCAATAAGCTCCTTCAATGATTCCATGATTATGCTAGCTCTAGTTGCACCTCCTCTGCTCGTATCATTCTCTCCTTCCTCACAAAGATTCGTCCTCGAATCTAAAACCATGTAAAAACTAGAATTAGAAACTTTTAAAATATAAAGCTTACTATACTCACCTTGAAGACTAATCTTGTAAGCATCACTTCTAGTTGTTTTTGGCACTTGAAAAGGATAATCTTCCATAGCATCAAATTTGTGGTTCCAATAGTTTGAATATTTCAACCCTTTCAATTGCTCCCAAACCCAATCATTGGGTTCAAACACTAGACATTTTCATCTCTCAATTTGTTGCCAATGAGGGAAGTCTATAATCTGTCCCTGCTTCAAAATAACATCAAAAGCCACCACAAAAGCATCAAATCCAATGTAAATTGATTTAGAAAATTTAAATAAACAAGGTGTAGGTGCAAAACATAGGTTTTTCTTTGAAACATTCAATGTCCTTGTTGGACTATGTTTCCAACTTAAACCAAGTTCTCCTTTGAATTGCTTTTGTTGCCAAAGCTCATTTGTCAACACAAAATCAACTTGATCATCTTCTTTTTCAATAGGAACTAAAGGTGATAAATCTTTAGTTTTTACTTCTGCAAACTCTTCTTCATATACCTACAACAAAGAAACATCACTACAAAAATATGGGTCTTTGTAAACACAAAATAGTGAGTTTTCTTGAAATATTTATAAGTGTTCTCTTTTGATATATTCTTTTTCATCAAAACATTCCTTCTCTTCACTATGATTTTCATTCTCCATTGGGCCATTAATTTTTTTCTTTTCTTTATTGGCCTCTTTTATCTCATTTATTTCAACTTCCTCACTTTTTACAATATTTTCTCTCTTTTCAATTACCAACTTTTTCTCTCTTCCACATCTCTCTTTCTTTTCCTCACTTGTGCAATCACTCATCAATGGGCCTTTTTGTTTATTCTTTTTAGTCTTGGCCTCATTTCTCTCCTTCTTAGGATAGTCCTCTAAAATACAACACTCTTGTGAAAAGCCATGAGAACTTTTGGTTAACTTTCTATAGTAAGATTGAGCATATCTCTTCCTCATTATCATTTTCATATCATCCCAAGTAGCTATAGGATCCTCATCATAAATCCTCTGTGACCTCATCAATTCATTCCACCAACTCAATGCATAGTTAGAAAATGCCAAAGACGCTAATCTTACTTTCTTCTCCTCGGTGTAGTTATGATGTGCAAAAAAATTTTCAACCTTTTCCTCCCATTCTAGGTAAGCTTCAGCATCTTTTCTTCCCTTGAATGATGGTATTGTCATCTTCATAACATTCAAATTGTTATCTCTCCTTTTACCTCCTATTTCTCTTCTATCCACACATGCACTACCTTCATCATCATCTTCTTCATTGAATCTTTCATAGGTAGATCTTCTTCTTCCTTCCTTACTTTTTCTAGCATCTCTAGAATAACTCCAATATTGCTCAGCAAATTTTTCTCTCATATCAACCATGTTCATCCTCAACCTTCGTACTCCATTCAAGATTTCCTTATAGAACCACTTAGGATCTGTAGGTACATCATTCCCTGCTTCACTTTCATCTTTCATGACATTCCAATAAGCCATGTTACAATAATAGCTGCAAGAAAAGAATTAGTAGAAAAAAAACTCATAGTATTACTCACGTGTTTCACTAAAAAGTAGCTCTCCACTCGTGTTTCACACAAATAATGGGTTTTTTCTCCTCTTTTAAGCTCACAACACTCTACCCTTTTACCTCTCAAGTCTTCTATCCTCAATTGCACTTCAAAATCAATTCTCAAATAAGATAAAAAACACTTGAGCAAATAGAAAAGCAATGAAAACCTAAACAAAGAAAGCACACTTCAAATCTAGAGGCAAATAGACCAAAACAAATAAATAGAAATTGAGCACACACAAAGAAAGAAAGTATGTCACTCAGATTAACATCAATTAACAAGAAACAATTTGTTAATTATAACGTAATAAAGGCAAAAACACAGCATGCAAAAATTAGAAACTTAGAGTAGAAAGAAAGAAAAAATCAGTGCAAAATGTAGAATTGGAAATCTCTCAAAGACAAACCCCAATTTGATGATAGAAAACTAAACAAAAAGCAAACAACGAATGAAAAAAAGTTCCATTCCCAATTTAGAATATAACTCACCCAATTTGAATCAATTTCTTGCAAGCAATATGGATATTTCAACAGCTTTGCATTTTACAATTTGGGACTTTGTCCTCTTATTTTTTCACTACTATTTTTTTATAATTTTTTCTTCCCTTTTTTTCCTTTTTTTTAATACTAAAAAGAAATACCAGAAATCTAAAGAACCAAAGACAAAATTTCCAGAATCAACAACAAGAAACAAGCAACATTAACCCCAAAATTCCAGAAAATGTTCTCTGTAAAATTAGGTATAACTTGATATAGAGAACTCAGATTCGTGCGATTCCTTACCATAATGAAAGATTATATTCTGAAACATAAAAATGACCTACTACACATTGAATAACTCAATGAAAAAGTGGTCGTAAACACCCCGAGAAAATTGACATTATGAAACTTTAGAACACAAACCGGCAAGAAACAAGAACACAAACTCATATCTGAAATTTTTTTAATAAACAAAAACACAAGAACAAAAAATAAATGAGATAAATAAGAATTTATCCCAATCCACGACTGGTACCAAATGATGCGGAACCCCAAGGTTATAAAGAACCCGAAACCCCGAACACACAAAATGGACAAAACAAGTAGACGGAAACAAATCCCCAACCTATTGAACCCCCAATTGACAACGCAAATGGAAATGCAAGTAATCAGTTGATTTAAAATCAAGAATAAATTTGCCACAAAGTTATTACCTTCAAAAGAATAAATTCTTGATGCAATAGAAGAAGATAAGCCACCTCTCCTATGGATTCTTCTTTCAGCCAAGAAGAAGAAGAAAAGCTCAAAGCTCTCTATTAAAATTCCAAATCTCCAATCTCATTACAAGAAAGTAAGTGGAGTATTTATACTCTAAGAGAAAGAAACCTTAAAATAACTAATTGGCTATCCTAAAATAACATAATCTAAAGCCCAATTGAAAGACAATGTTTTGAAATAAAACTATTGGATCTTTCTAACAACCAAACTTAAGCCCAATTTAATTAAAACATTAAATCTAAAATTAGAGTCTTAAAATACTAATGGACTTTAAATAAAATGCCTAAATATAATGATTTTCGCACAAAAATCAAATTTTAATAACCATTTTAAGCCAAAAATAAGAAGATTTAGGCTTAAATAAGCCTCCACATGTATAGTACTTGGACCAAGATCTCCAAATTGATGTTTCCATGCCCAATACATGTTGTAAAGCTCCATTTTTAGCCCACTTGGTGCAAGTGACGTTTTTAGAAATAATTGAAGGCCAAATTAATATTGGGCTTGTCCAAATATCTTCCATAAGTTCCTTCAATGATTCCATGATTATGCTACCTCTAGTTGCACCTCCTATGCTCGTATCATGGTGGCTAGGTCAAAGAGGAGGAGTCAAGGAGGAGAGGCAAAAAGGCATGGAGAAGAAGAGGGAAACCCTAGAACAAAAATCAAGGTGATATCCTTCCCCTTTACCCTTTCTTATGTTGTTTAATCTGGTTGCTTGTCTTCTGCATTTTTACGGATTGTTGCGTCATAGCTTAAAGCCTCCTAGAATTTTTCTTTTGTTTGATAATACGTTAGGACCATCTTAGATTTCCTTCGTGAATTTAGGAGTTTTCTAATGTAGTCAAAAGATTTTTATGAAAACCTTTGCCTGAACTAGTTCTGAATTCGGGCAAAGTGATTTTGGTGCAAGATTCTGACTACTACCAAACACCACTTTGGTTGTTCTATTTTTTCTCTAAAACTAAAGATCCAGAGCTTTCTAACCATAGGTCATTGGTCAAGATCCATTGGGTAGTTTCTTCCGAATAATTTTTACAAAATCTGTTTTACAGAATATGTTGTAGAGTGACGTCTTGAACGTCACTTCAATTCACGAAGTTGGTTCTCCCACTACACAACTCTTTTTCTATTGATTCTTGTCCCTAAACCTTTATTTGTGTTCGAGAAACAAAGGATACAATCTCTTGGCCTAATTCTTTTGTAAAATTAAGGGCATATTTATTTATCTCAAAATACTGTTTCAAACAGTTTTTGAACAATTGTGATTTCAAAGGCCATATCTCTCAAATTAATAATGATTTTGGGGCAAGGTCAGTGAGGTTGCGTAGAGGAGATATAAAGATTTCTCACCCTGGATTTTAATAATTTTCCATGGCTTGAAAGTAGTCTAATATAATTTTTCACTTAACACCTAGAATCAGGATGTCTCGCGTCAAAAGGTTTTAAAAGGAAGTGTTAGAAATTGCGACATTAGGGCTAGCGGTCGCGACCTGATCAAGAAAGGTCATAGCTCACAAAGGTTGGGTGACAATCGGATGATGTCACCCAGGTCGCGACCCACACAACCCCCACCACATCAGCAGCGAGCATGGGAAGCTTAAGGTTTAATGTCGCGACCCCTCTTGAAATCTAGGGTTGTGACCTCGTGATCTAGAGCAACTATAGGTTGTGACCCCACCACCGTCAGGGTCGCAACCTTGTTCCAACAAATCTCCCAAAAGTTTTGCTACGCAATTAATGTCCTGGATTGTAGTAATCTGATGACCAACAATCTGGGATACTGAATGTTTTTCAAATTTTGCCGTGCGTCTAGGGCTATAAATAGACACTTGGGGAGCAGAGAGTTGAGGCTAGAAAAAGACACCCAAAATTAGATTCATCGATTGCTTTACGATTTGAATATTGTTTGGATTTATTTTCTCTTGTTCTATATTTTATGTGATTAATTTTTCTCTACTTTCTATCATTCTGAGGTCTGGGTCGCGACCCAGTGTCTACTTTACTTTTATTTTGCTTACTTTTTAACTCTGGGAATTGACTGGGGTCACGACCTTAAATCCATAGGTTACGACTCTGGTGCTCTAACCCCTATATCCTTTTGCACATCTCTGTTTGTGTGGTTGGACTGGCCTGAGTCATGACCCAAGCACTTCTAGGTCGCGACCCTATCACCTAGAACCCTAGAGATCATTGTGCTTATATTTTTGCATCTCTGGTAGGATGGGTCGCGACCTTTAATTCAACTATTATCTCTGTCAGGGGTAGAAACAAGACAATGGGTCACGACCCCAGTAGCTTTGGGTTGCAACCCCCTCTGTGATCTTCACGTTTTCAGTTATTTCTTTTACTTTTGTAATTAATGCATTCTCTCCATTAGCTGAGGAACATCACGTTTCGTCAAGTTTGCTCCAAGGCCATTTGGATTCATAATCTGGTGAACCTTGCCTTGTTTGAATGCATGGTAGATAGGTGGCAGTCTGAGCGCAAGGTTGGCGAACCACCCCCTAGGAGTCCACCTAAGCATCGAAGCTTGGTAAACCTCCTTTGCACACACACACTTGCATGCCACTAAGAACTACGTGACTCTGATCCCTTTTTCGAAGAGTACTTAGGCGCCAAGGCTCTATCTTGGGTCGAGCCAATTATATAGAATTATGTTAAGGCCAAATACATTTAAGTTTAGGGTTTATGGGGTAACCATCGCAAGATGGGCGACAAGGGGTGCCTAACACCTTCCCCTCAATGTAAGCAATCTCCCGAGCCCATGTTTTCATGTTCTATGAACCTACTTTTGAAAACCTCTTCCAAGTTTGAGGTCAAGAAACTTGGTGGCGACTTTGTCACGAGAGGCAGTTGTACAGGTCTCCACAGATTCAAGCTGATAATTCCTCTCGATCTTTTGTACTTATGCATTCATGGTGGAGATAGAGACCTTTACAAGCCTATAGTGAGGATGTCACGTAATTAGTTTAGAGAAAAATAACCCAACTAGTGGTTGTAATGACCACCTCATTCGACGGAGTTGCCACCAAGTTTCTTATCCTCAAACTTGGAAGAGGTTTTCTAAAATAAGCTTCAAAATGTAAGAATACGGGCTCGGGAGACTGCTTACGCCAAGGGGAAGGTGTTAGGCACCCGTCGTCGCCCATCTTACGATGGTTACCCCATAAAACCCTAAAATTAATTGTATTTGGCCTCAACGAGATCCTATCAAGCAATTAAAGGTTGGCTCGAACCGAGGTGAAACCTTGGGGCCTACATTCCCTTTTGGAAAAGGGATTAGAGTCACGAAGTTCTTAGGCATGCAAGTGTGTGTGTGCAAAGAGAGATTCACCAAGCTTCAATGCTCAGGTGGGCTCTTATATGGGGTGTGGTTTACCGAGCTTACACCCAGGTGGCCTCTTATCTACCATGCATTTAAACAAGGCAAGGTTCGCCAGATTATGAATCTAGACGGCCTTGGTGCAAACTTGATGGAGCATAAAGCTCCTCGGCAAATGAATTGAATGCAAAAATTAAAGAAATGAAAACAAAGCGAGTACACAACGGGGTGTCGTTACCTATGACAGTGTGGGTCGCGGCCCCTACCCTCCTTTTGAATTAAATAGAATAGAAAACAATACTAGGTTGTGACATGAAACAGAGGGGGGTCGCGACTTGTGACCCCAAACAGGATAGAAACCTCATTAAAATTTGAGGTTCGTGAGGTCGAACGTGATATGGTCTCCCTTAGATTCTTCGCCTCTCTTTCTATGCTTCGGGGCATAGTCGAGGGCGAGTATGGAGTGTTCCACCCTTTTCTTGTTTTGCGGTTGCAAGGTGGTTCCCTTCTCCAATCTGCCTACGATGACACTGATAACCCCGTGGGTAGGGGCTTGGTCACCAGTGTCCCTAGGGTGTTCCATGTTGGCTCTGCTTTCCTCCTTAATGTACTTGCCCAACTATCCTTTGCGGATCAGGTCCTCGATCTGATCCTTTAAGTGAATACAGTCGTTAGTCTCGTGTCTGTAGTCTTTGTGGAATTGGAAATACTTGGATTTATCGACTGGTTTTCCAGTCTTCTGCCTCTTCATTTGTGGGGGAAAAATGAGCATGTCCCAGTGTTAAATTTCCTCAAGGACCCCGACATGTGACTTCTTGAAAGGAGTGTAGCTGGTGAACCATCCTCTGGGAGGCGTTCGAGGTCGTAGCGGCGAGCGCTTCTTGTTGTTTTTCTTCTTGGGATTTTGGTTGTTCGTTGCCGTTTTTTCCTTCTTTTTCTCGGATCGCTCCAGGCCGGCCTTACTTATTAGGAATTTTCTCATCTTATCTTTAGCAATCTGGGCGTTCTCCTCCTGGATGAACCATTCTGCTCAGTCCATTAGCTCTTGCAAGGTAGAAACATGGCATCTGTTAAGTTCCCCATAGAACTGTGAGCATCGGTGGCCTTGTTTGATGACGAAGATTGCAACGACGTCTTGGAGGCCCCTGACTTGGAGTGAGAGCTTAGTGAAGCGAGATAAGAAGGCTTCTAAAGTTTCCCCTTCTTCCTGGTGGAAGCCGATGAAGGAATCTTCGTTCTTCTCGTATTCTTTACTACTAGCAAACTGGGTAAGGAACTTTTGTGCCAACTGCTCGAAGCTGTGGATCGAGTTTGTGGGTAGTAGTGAGAACCATCTTAGAGCCGCTTCCTTCAAGGTCGAGGAGAAAACTCGACATTGCTAATCTTAGATAAGAGCCTAGGGCCTACATACCCTGAAAGAGGGATCAAAGTCCACATAGCTCATGTGGCATGCACGCGCGTGTGTCGGGGACGCTCATAAAGCAAAGGCTCATATGGCGTCCAAGTGCAATGTGCCTAAAGAAGCAAAGGCTCCTCGGCACCTATCTACCATGCATTTACAGTCAAACAACCAAAAAGGTGAGTGTGTGATGCTCATCATGCTGCATACCCAAATGGCGTGTAAACTAGTTCTCCTATAGAAGCAAAGACTCCTTGGTGGCACTAGGGTAACATATATTACAATAAAGTGATTTAAAAAAACAACACAGAGCTTTCTATCTCTGAAAGAGGGTCACGACCTATTGTCGAACAGGTCGCGACCTACTGCCATGGATGCAGGTCCCGAGGGCAGAGAAGGATAAATAGGTCGCGACCTACTACAGTGTCACGACCCCCTATCGGACGACCGTGACCAGCACGGGAGTTAGGATTTTTCCTATCCCGTAAGCCTCTAATCCCTGATTGAAATTTTTACATGTTCATAACTACCCAAATCTAATACAAACAATATATAGTATTTATGGCCATTCATATCCGGTGACCTAAGTAGCGTGCAATCCACGGCTCCCTCAACGCCGCTTCAGTCTATACATATACACATAGTCACTCACACGTACATATAATATACATATTGATCACGCGCTTTAGGGCGGGTGATCTATCCTATTCACATGTAGAAATCCTGTGTACCGTCATACATATATTCAATCACACGCTTACATATAGTTTACATATTGATCACACGTCTCAATGCGTGTAATCTATCCTATTCACATGCGGAAGCCATATTTTCACACAAACAGGTATTCAATCTCACATACATAGAATTTACGTATTGATCACAAGCCTCAATGCGTGTGACCTATCCTAGTCGCATGCAGAAGTCATATACGTATATACATGATATATATTATATCATAGCCTATATTCCCATCACCAAGACCTAACTTTAATCTATATGAAGCCGATAATGCTAGAATAGGACGTATATATATACTGCAGTTGTATCTGTACAAACGCTACACCCAAAAAGGATTTATATATATATATATATACATCACAACACATATACATAATCAAAATAACTACCGACGCGAACAAAGCGTGCGGTCTTCAGAGTTGTTCGCCTCCTTGAGAAGAAGTGGACGCATTTCCGACTCCTGAACCACTTGTATCTGAAACATGTAAACAGGGGGTGAGTCGAACAGACTCAGTGAGAAGCTCCCCCATCCCTGGCGTAGCAGCGGGTACCACTACAGTTGGGGGAAGGGAGCAACCACAACCACGTGCACATGAAACATATTTATATTGTGACCTTAAATATGATCAAGCAATCAATATATCATATTCACAATTAAAAATCCTAATTCATGCTCCTAACATGTTTATTAATCCGCATGTAAACAAATCATAAACATATATCATATCTTTTCATAAGTCATACATAGTTATGCTCGTAGGCATTCACTTTCTGTCTCCTGCATTACGCTAAGAGAAATACTGGCCCGAAGGCATTCACTTTCTGTCCCCCGCGTTACGCTAAGAGAAATATTGGCCCGAAGGCAATGTCTTATTCGAACCTAGCTGATCAAACTAGGAACTTTCTGACTCCAAGGCACGCTTAGAGTAATTGCCGGCAACTTGTCTAACCCCGGTTAAACCAAGGTAATGGCCACTATGTGGCATACTTACTGTTAACTGAATCCTGTCTGTCCGACCAAGATAACCGACTCAATTTACCCGAACTAACCTAAACAAGTTCAAATAACCTATTCGACCTTGAAAGACGCCCTATTAATAACTAATTGAATATTACACGTGTGAATTAGCTAGGCCTAGTTTCCCCCTTTTCAATTATGCATCACTCTCACTCACACTTAACAACCTAGGTTCATTTTCCTCAATGTACCATACGATCAAAACCTTTGCACAATGATCAATTTAAGTGGGTTCCTAATATTAATAAACTCTCACATATGAAATTCCGACTCAATCCTACCCACGGTATCATATAAGGCTCGGTGAGCCACAATAGCACATATACACCTTGTGATTAATCATATAAGCACATATACTATTGCACGTTGACTACTAACTTGCAAATCATACACGCGTAACACAAATCTATTCATATAAATATATTCCATATATCAATTTGCACAAAATAGAGCAAACCACATTTTCCATGTAGTCATCCAACCCTGTGGGGCAGTGATGGGAGAGCCCCTCACCTCGTTGGCCCTCCTGATCAGTACTCGGAGTGCCTGAAGCTCCAATCACTCTGTGGTGCTCTATACACATTATATTTAGGAAATTTAGAACGTGTAACTAAGCATCTAAAAATGCGCGTGTCATGCTAATGCTCATGTACCCTCTAGATATTTCTAAGAACTAATTATTTAGTTCGTTACGTCGTCTTATTTACGCTTTCTGAAAGTCCAGAATGTCTCATATTCGACTTTCACACTTTCGAGCCATTTAGAACCTCTAATTGCTTAGGTTAGAGATTCCCACTTGTCTAAATTTCCCTTCATGTGTTCATATGGGTATTTAACTAATAAAAGAATTAAATTCACGGTTCAAAAGAGGCTTTAGCTTACTCATTCCACCGTCTCCCTCATTCGCTGAGTAAAAGCTTAATTATTACCCCTTTAATTATTTATAAAATTATTATTGGGTATAATTAAAGCCTTGGAACCAATTTAGCAGGTCTTAGGTGTCCACCACGGACTAGACCGAGGTGTTCAACCCACCGCACAGCTCCTTACGGCACTGCGGCTTAGTATTTCGCCTCTTTTTCACCGGATTGGGTTCCGATTGAGACGGTAAATACTCGGGCTTTATTCCCTTGATTATTTCCAGCACTTATAACACCTATACTACTCCAATCCAAGCCTAAACATGCATCGAATTATTAATTTCGAATTTTATAGCAATTTTCTAGCTAAATTTTCCTAATTTCCATACCCGGTCAATTCCTACGGTTTAGCTTCGATTCTGAACCTCACTAAGCTTTCAATAACACCCATTGAGCTCAAATTTAACCCCGGAATGCCCTGATTGGAAGTATTTGATGAATTCCTAAAACACCCAAAATTGGAGAAATTGGGGTTTTGAAAGATTGGGGCTTCCATACCTTGATTTAATGGGATGGGGAGCTTAGTGGTGGTGAAGGATGGACTCCGGTGGCCCTCACCGGCGGCAGACTGAAGTTTCTGGTGAGATTTCGGTTGTTTTCCCGCCGAGCGTGCTTCTCTCTTCTCTTCCCGGTTGCTCTCGTGTGTGCTACTTTGTTTGCTTCTCCTTTTCTTTGTGTGTGTGCGTTTTGTTTTAGTGTGTTGGCTGCTTGCTTTTACTTTATTATTTATTTATTTTCTTTAGGTATGTTAGTGATAGGCTGAATGGGTGTGCGTGCGGTTTTTTGTGGGTGTGTGTTGCTATTATATATATATATATATATATATATATATATATATATATATTATGTATTATTATTATTTTTATATATATATATTATATATATATTTTTATTTTATTAGAAAACTTATTTACTTGTTATTTCCTCTTTTTCCCACATGCTTTTTAGTCCTCTTTTCTTTTAGGTCCTAAATAAATTATAAATATCCCCTATTACTTTCTTCTTTATTCTATTTTTAACCCTATAATTCTTTAATTTAATTTATTTTTCTTTTTGAAAGAAAAATAAATTTAATAAAAAATGAAAATAATTAAATCTAAATATCTCGGATATTACATACAGGAGGGTCGCGACCTATATTTCCATATCCAGTATACAAACAGAGAAGAAAACAGAGATAGCAATGGTGCTCTATTTTTGAAAAGGGTCACGACTTGCTCATTAAATCAGAGAAAAGTGAAGATCTGGGGTTCTAGACCCCGAATCTAGGAAGTGGAGGGGATCTTGGTCAACCCTCAAAGTGGCTCAGGGCCTAGCTCCGGTCCTAGTGGATGCAAAAGAATTCGAAAAGAGGGTGGTTGAATGTGAAGAATGCAAACCAAAATGGAAAGGAAAAAGATGAAAGAGAATCTCACCAAATCCTAGTGATTTTGGTAGTGTTTCGGCCCTTCAAAATTCGGTCCCCATAACCATAATGGAGCCCCCTATTAATAGTGGTCTCAGAGGATCATATAAAATGAAAGTCGGATCTGAGTCATAAATACCAATAGGTCGCAGCCTATTGCAGATCTGGATTCGATCCTGATCTAGGTCATAAATCCCAATAGGTCGCGACCCTTTAGCCCTGGGGTCGCGACATATGCTGGCTCAGCGGGAGGGTCTCGACCTATTGCTATAGAGGGTCGCAACCTCTTAATAATAATATTTTTTTAGGCATTTTCTTTAAGAAAAGCAAAGAGATCTTTTCCTGATTCTAGACATTAAATAAAAATTAGATTGGACCACTTTGGAATCATAGAAAATTGTCAAAACCTAGGGTGAGAAAGCTTTAGATCTCCCCTACACACTCCCACTGACCTTGTCCAAAAATCCTTCGTAATTCGTAAGATATGGTCTTTGAGTCCACAAGTGCTTGGCCACTCACTATGGCAAGCTATTCCACTCGCTGCAGTGAGTGGTCTTCTACTTGTTGTGGCGAGCTGGTTGCTTACTGCAGCAAGTACTCCTTTTGCTTGTTGTGGAAAATGGATTCTGTTGGCCATGGCGAATGCCCCGTTCTTCTCTTGTCTTGATCTAATCCAGGGGCTTGCTACAAGTTCTTGATTTGATTTCGATTGTTGTACTTGGAGTACCTTCCCGTTGATCCCTGTTAAGCCTGCAGTACTCAACAAACATCAAACCCACCTATCCAATATTCTACATATTTTACGTATAATCAAGAATATCAATAAATAGTGCATTTTATAGGCATTTTATCACCTTTTTGGCTCTACTCCTTATGTCAAAATATTCAACATTTTTTATGCAAAATCACATATATTTATTTTTAATTTGGGATATTTAGCACCCTAAAGTTAGGTTGATTTTGGGTGCGATCAAATCCCCCACACTTAAACCTTTGTACTTCTGGACAAAGATCTAAATCTAGAGCATTTAAGATCAAGCTAACTTAGAGGGTTGGAGCTCCAAATCAGAAATAAAAATCTACCATGCGAGTACTTAAGTAAATTTCTGATGCTATGATCACTTTGGCGAATTAAGCATGCATGAGAATTTCTTCAAGAATATTTAGGACCAATATATCAATACGCTCATTGCCTCACCATTATATTGGGGTAAGATTTCACTCATAACATACTTACATGTTTCTTACTATAGGCTTGAAGAGGGTCTCTATCTCCATTGTTTGTTATAAACAAGTCCCTAGTTAAGAGGTCTTTAGGGCTTGTAACATTGCTAATGGAGGCTATATATTTTTCACTGTTTAAAGAAAGAACGAGCAGAAGCCTCTTTTGCATAAATATTAAGTCCTTATTGTTTGAAAACTAAGGTTTTTCTTCTCATTCTTCAACCTTATATATGCCCTTGGGTTTACTTTTGTGCCCTTGCACTTTGGTACTTTTGTACCTTCTTTATTATTTTACTTTTACTTTTCGAATAAACCATTTGGTTATCAAATTCCCAAAACTTTTCATATGTCTTGGGAGAACAAGGAGTTTTTGACCTAGACAACCAAACAATCAGATGAAATATGCTAGGAGAATTTGCTTATGTAAGGCTCAAAACAGGGTGATAGGGGTACACATATGCATATATATATATATATATATATATATATATATATATATATATATATATATATATATATACTTGTGTTTGGGCATTGGGTACAAGAGATGAATGCCTCAATCTTCCCTGGTCCTTGTGTGCTAGTCAGCCTCAATTAAGACCCACTGCAAGTTCCAGAAGAAAACAAGTTAAGCAGTTAAAACACTCAATAGATGTATATGTGCAGATCAGTGTTTGGGTTTATCCTTCCAACAAGGTTAGGTCACTCAGATTGGCTTTTAATAATTCATCTGACTTCCTCAAGCATGTGTTAATTCGCTCAAGCAAACAAGAATATCCTTCATAGTATAAATAAATTTCTAATTGGGTTAACGTCCTAAAAGCTTTACTAAATCAAGGATTCTCTAATTTTAAATTTCTTAAGTTCAGTTTGGAAAGCCTAAATTTGGTTCATTGATTTTCGAAAAATATCTTTTAAGAAAAGCATATTAGTTAATTTTTGAAAAATTTTCTAATTGCTACATGCTAGGTTTGATTCCTAAGATATTTATTTATTTTGGAAAAAATTTTAAATTCACCCAAATTCCGGAATGAAATAATTAGCAGGACCCTGAAGTCTTAAAATCTCTATACACAGTGATTTCCCCTGCCCCCCACACACTTAAAACAAATGATCGCACCCAAAATCAACCTAACTTTAGTGTGCTAAATAGCATAAATTATAGATAAAAACATATGATTTTGCACCAAAAAGATTGAATAATTTGACATATGGAGTAGAGCTAAAAAGGTGATAAAATGCCCATAAAAGCACTATTTAGTGATACTCTTGATTATCCGCAAAATATGTGGAATATTGGATAGGTGCATTTGATGTTTGTCGAGTGCTGCAAGCTTAACAATGATCATTGGGAAGACCTACTCCAAATACAAGAGCCGAAACCCAAGCAAGAACTAGTAGCAAGGCCAAAAGAAGAACAAAACAAGAAAAAAAAACGGAGTACTCACCATGGCAAACACAACAGCTCGGCATAGCGAGCAGGCATGCATAGCTCGCTGCAGTAGCACAACACATGCCACAGCGAGTATGCAGCGTTATAAGGCATGTTGACGTGGATAATTGACCAGTGATGAATTTTAAAGTACTTCTAAATAAATAAGGAGCTGGAGATGGTTTTAAATTGATTTGAATTTAAATATTAAATCCCATACCAATTAATATTTATCTCCATGATATTCCTAATCAAATTGGAGGTCCGGGAAGCAATATAAATAGACGTCACACAAGGTGGAAAAGACATTCATAATTCCATCTTATTCAGTGATTCCCACATATTTTAAATTAGGTTAGAGAGAATATGAGCGGCTAGGTTCTTCTTGGGTTTCCAAGAGGAACTAGCGTAGGCATGAGCCGATGGCTCATCATTAGGGTTTATTAATTTCATTATGCTTGTATTTATCCTTCCCGAGGTAACGATTATATTTGCTATGTTTCATGTATCATTATCTTGCTACATTCAACCACGAAGGAACGTGTAGAATGTGCTAGATCCTTCATAGCGAATTAGTAAAGGTTTGATTTATATGGAAAAGCATTTATGACTTCTCAATTCCGAAGTTCAATATAATCTTATTCCTCTAATTCTTGATTACTTGTATCTCTTATTGCGATAATATTAGATTAAATTGATTGACCCGGTCGGGTATTAGTTTGATTAATAATATCATAAAATCTCTTGATGCATGTTAATTGATGTTCCCGATCGGGGATAGCATTCATAATTGATAGGTTTTTGTAATGCATGATTATCATGAATAGGATAAATTTTGAATGAATTAATCCTACCCGAATACTTTCTGATTGGCCATGATTGTCTGGTTCTATTCTTCTTGGGATCCTGTTTTATAATATTTTACATCCATCAACTCTCTACTCATTTTGCAAATACCTACTTGCTTTGAGATACTAACCAATTGTAGGTTCATACGAAGATTCTGCGAGAGATTCAACCCTTGGGTTGCACCCTGTGCTACTTAAGGTTTTTTTTATCACAACCGTGACGACCGGTTGAAACCTCGATTCGAAGTAATTTGGATTCGCGAAAAAGTGACAATCAAATTGGCGTCGTTGCCGAAAAGTCATCGGATTAATCCAAAAGTTAATTACATCTTCGACAAACAAGTATTTGTTTGAATTTGTTTTTCAAATCTTTTATTTTCTTCCTCCCACTCTTCTTCATGCTTTCCTTCTTTTTCTTTATTCTTCGAATTTTGTTATTTTTCTTTTTTCTGCTTTTGCTCGCCACAGCGAGCTACTCTCTACTCGCCACCACACTCGCCACAGCGAGAGTCACAACATAAAGGGCCATTCTCTAGTTTATGACCCGGACATCTAAAGGAGACTTGTTTCCCTTAGACCCAGAGATCGAGCAAACCTTAACTAAACTTAAGAGAGAGAAAGGAAGGGAAGAAGATCCCAAAATCACCATGGCTGATCAAAGGGATGAAATTGTAGATGGCAGGGTCATACTTAAAGATATAAATAAGGACGACTCCTCCTATTATATATCTCAAAACCAAGTCCCGGTCTTTGAGAATGATTTTGAACTAAAGGGACCACTGTTGAACTCCCTGCCCAAATTTCATGGATTGGTAGGGGATAATCCCTATGTGCACTTAAAAATTCTGCACATGCACTGCACAACACTTAAACCCCTAGGCACCAAAGTGGAGAATGTCATGTGGAAGGTATTCCGAATGACACTAGAATGGAAGGCTATGGAGTGGTTCTTACACTTACCAACTCAATCCCCTGAAGCCTTACTCTCTTGGGACGCCCTCCGGAGTGCTTTTCTCGAAAAGTGCTTCCCATCTAATAAGTTTTCCGCCACTAGGAAAGAAATCACTTCTATTAAGCAAGAGATATGAAAATTACTATGATTATTGGGTCCACCTTGAGAACTTAATGACCAAATGTCCCAATCATCGTCTCCCCCTAGCCCAATTGGTAAATAGTTTTATAGATGGCCTGAACCCTGTAGACTCTGACATTTTAGTGGCCGCAGCAAATTGTGCACTAGAAGACCTCACCCCTGCCAAGGCTTAGGACTTATTAAAAACTGTGCAATACCTAAAAAGAGAAGATCCCCTAGAGACGTATATCTAACAGAAGAATTAAAGCATAACCCAAATCCTACACTAGCTCAATTTACTAGGGACATAGCTTAATTGACCCAAGCGGTTAAGGCCTTACAAGGTGTTGGAGCAGCAACCTGAAAATAAGAAAAAACACAAAAAATAGGGAAATGTAAATTTGTTAGAGAAATCATAAAATGCGTAGTACCGGACTGAGGCACAGGTAATCTCATTATCTTTAAGGTAATTCACGCCTCCCACATGTTGATTTTGCTATATCACCTGGTGCAGGGGTACTCAGACGCTTTACCTCCAGGATACAACAGCTCAGTACTCACCTGTTTGTCTACAACCTCTGCACGAAGGAGGTAGACAGGACTCTGTCTCTCACACATTTCTCTATCCAAATAACACACATATATGTTTATTACCCATAATTTTTCCTTATGGTTTATTCTTTTTGTAGTACTATATATATACTCAAATGCCTTCATCAATCCATATTTATATATGAAAGATAAGTAAATAATGTTGCACCAAATTTATATGAAATTATTGGACATCAATACTCTTTGTAGGTTGCAACATCTTTTCAATCGAAGATAATAAAACCTTGCACACTTTTTTAGTTTGAAACCGTCCAACTAATGATGCAGTAATTATGATATAAATTTTGTAACTTACCAATGTTTTACATATTTTTTATTAATTTATTTTGTTAATTTATAAAATATCCAACAATCCCCCACTTATTATTATAAACTAACACATATTTTACTTTTGACATTTGACATTTGGGTAGAGACAGATTAGTATGCATAATATAAATAGCTAATTGCCTTGAATCTATATTTAGCAAAAATATATATCTTGATCCAGAGCCATAGTGGTATTTGTCGTCAACCATGACTGCTTAAGGGAGACAAGACATATATCATGCACATAATAATCCAGGTGCAATATATGAGCCCTAGCCCGCACATTATGCAGCCGTGTGCGCACCCTGTTTCTTGAATGTGTTTCAAGAATATATGCCCTTTTATATTCTCATAGGAGCGGCCCCACTCCGTCACATTCAAATAGGTGAATTCTGTCAAGGCTGCTCCTACAATTAAGACACCCCACTCTTATAGAGCTACAAACTTCATTAAGAGTTATTGAAAAAAACTCAACCTCACATATCATTGCAGGAAAATGCACTTACACCATAGGGATGAAATTAAGAGTTGAAAATCTTTCAAATGTGCATTTCAACAGCCACTCTATGATTCGTTCATCCCTTTGAACCAAGTTCTTAGGATCTCTAATCACAAGGTTAGGTATCCTCATAGGTTGCTTTTAATCCATACGGGCTTATAGGGCTTATAGATTCGTCCCCCTCGATGTATACACACTAGATTCTTTAACTATAGCTATAGTCTTAGAAAATCACATAATTCAAAGAGTCTAGCCATGACGATATTTATTACAATAAGAGATCACATATTATTGGCTCCAAAAAATCTCATAATTATTATTGGCGGGTATTTCTAAATTCACAAAATATATTTTTAATATATTCTTCCACCAAATAATAATACTAACCAATAAAATAAAACATTAATCCATTGGGTAAAGTACCTTTGGTACCCCTAACGTTTGCGCCTTCAGTCAAATATGCCCCAAACGTTTGATTGCGATCAAATATGCCCCAAACGTTTCAATTTTTTGCCAATCTTACCCTTTTCACTAACACCGTTAAAATGGTTAATGATTTTTGATGACTAGACATAACATGTGGCATTAATATCTGACTTGGATCAATTTTTTCCATTTCATATTTTATTTAAAAAAAAAAGAAAAAAAGAAAATGTGCTTCTTCAAAACCTAAACCGCCATTGCCATTCTTATTCTGCTTTGAAACGTAAGATTTGGGCATATTCAATCTTCAAATCACTCAGACTTCATTCTTGTGTTTTGCATCTTTTCCATTGTTGCAGCGTTTTGGACCTCTGAAACATTTCTCGCAGCCGCAACAACGTTTTGGACTTCTCTCTTGGTAGGTATGTGTTTTCACCCTTACTCTGTAATCAATCACGGCTACTTCACTCAAACATACCAGATTATGTTCTTTGAAAAAAATTGTGAGTTTTCTGTTTAATCAAGTGAGTGAATGGGTTTTTTCACTATTTATTCCTTATCAAACAATCACTCATGTTTTTGCCCTGTAAAATTACCGTTTCGTTTTGGGTGGGTTGTGTAGATTCTATTTGGGGTTTATTTTTGGAGTTAAAATGGTTTAGTGTTTGGGCTTTTGATTTCTTTAAATTGTTTTTCAGGTGCTCCTCCATGGAGTTTTTCACTATTCAAGTTCATTATGGAGGGAAGCTAGTAGGAAAGCCAACCTTTGCATATGAAGGAGGTGGACATACTGGGTGGTTGGAGAATTATGACATTGATAGATGGAGTTATTGGGAAGTGGTGGATTGTTTGAAAGAGTTAGGAATAGAGCGATTTGGAAGACTATGGTTTAAATTGCCTGGACATTCTTTGGAGAATGGTTTAGAGCCTATTGAAGATGATAAAGATGCAATGGCAATGGCATATATTGCAATAAAATCTGGGAAGGTTGAGCTATATGTTAGTGGCCTAATAAGTGACCAACCTAACCCATCCAATGAACCACAACCCAATTCAGTCCCACAATCCAATCCAATAAATCCCACAACCCATCTTGAACCCAACCCAGAGGCACATTCCCAATCCAACCCACGGCATGAGGCTAATACGAGCAAGACAAAAGTGGTGAGCATATCATATTAAGTCCATTATATATGCTTTAAAAAATTACAACATTGCTGCATTTCTTTTTTGTTGTTTTCTGGTTTTATGATTGTGGTCCTGACATGCTGTTGCTGCTTTCTTATATATGTTATGAGTGTAGATGGCATGTATCTTTTATTTAATCAAGTATAGTACTGTACAAATGGATTGATGATGGATGTTCTTTTTTTTTCTTTTGTCGGTTACCTTTTTTTTCTAGCACTGCTGTGAACATTGTTCACTATGCATAGTTGTAGGGACCAAGGAATTGTTTAAGATTAAAAAATATATTTGCCTTGAAAGTACCCATTAGTTGTATTCTAATATGTATCTTTTGAAATTTCCTTCAGTAAACCACCAAGACTATTATTCTCCTTTAGAACATTCAACTGAGATAATTGCTATGTAATGTGAGAAAAGATCATCTAAATAGTGGACTTGTTCTTCCTTTTAATTTTATGAATTCTCTTAACAGTACATATAAATGTGAGCATATCATTAAGTCCATTATTCTTTCTTATTGCTTTCTGGTTTCATGACGTGGGCTTGTGATATTTTGTTGCTTTCTTATATATATATATATATATTAGGTTATGTGAATAAGTATAGTACTGCGCAAACTTGTGTATAAGAAAATATATTTTAGTAATGTATTGAGATCAAGTTACACTCTAGGCTTCTCAAGTTGTCAACATAACCTCTGATCATGTTACTTATTATTTTTTCCATCTTGGTTGGCTTATTAATTAAGAGTCTAACCTCTCTTCATGGAAGGGAAAAACTATGACTTATTTTTAGCAAATATAGGTTTCAATTGTTGAACTAATTTATTCAGCAGTCATCTAGCTAGGATGGACATTATTATTTAAAAGTAACAAATTGCATACCATTTTGCCTAATTCAGTTGGTCATCTTTTGCCTTGTTTGTTTTCTTATTTGTTTCTTTTATGGTATGCTTGTTTTTTTTTACAGATTGTATGCACAAGTCTAATGTGCTTATTTTTATAGTATGTTAGTAGTTTTTACAATATGCTTGTACAATATGTTTATTTTTACAGATTGATGCCTCAAGTTGTGATGAGGATGACGTTTAATATGAGAGCGATGACAGTGCATTGAATATCAGGTTCAACGATAGTGAAGAAGAAGATGGATTGTTTAACCATGGGTTGTTTGATGTTGAGGTTACAGAATCACATGCAGTAGAAGTACCCAATCTAGCAACAGTAGATGTACCTAACGCAGCAGTACCGGATGCAGCACCCACAAAAAGCAAAACTACCGAGAAGAAGAATAGAAATATTAGGAAGAGAAAAGGTTATAGGAAGAAAAAACGTGATAAGAAGAAAATAGTGCAAGTAAATCTATCATGTTCTCAGAAAGAAGACAAGGGTACAAGGCTCAAAGGGCTAAGCGATGATGAATATGAAAGCGAGTATAGATAGCGATGAGGAAGGGGATGGGTTGCCTAACAATTGCGCTATCCTAGTCACAAGTTGTTGAGAGATATGAGTGAATACACATGGGAGGTTGGGACTCTATTCCTCACGCAACAAGACTTCAAGGAAGTTGTTGCCACATATGCAGTACATGCTGGTCGAGACTTATACTTTGACAAGTCTGATAAAAAAAGGGTAAGAGTGAAGTGTGCAGTGGAGGATTGTGAGTGGGAACTTTATGCATAATCCTTTCTTGGCTCTCTGCAAGATGGTCCCAATGCTTAGCAAGAAAGCACACCAAGACGTGGATGTCCTCTCATCCAAGTCTCTTACCCAATTGACATCAATGTGTGGCCCATTGTTTGTGGGTCACTAATATGATGAAAACAATCAGTTGTCAGCAGCGCCCTTCAGCATCGCCCTACAAGTACCTCAGAACACTCTAAACAGTGTGTCTTACCTAGGCTTGACTGATAACGGCTCACAAAGTCGACTACGAAAAGCACGTTGGAGCGAGTACACTCCTCGTTGTACTTGAAGCTACCAACTACATGTATGAAAATTCTATCCAATGACTCCATCTCTAACTTAGTCTAAAGACGTGTAGCAAGACTAAAATTCTTGCCTCTTGCTACTAGCACATCACTGGGGTTCAGGTTCCCTCAAATGGAATCCGCCAAGAATCTCTTCTTCACAGGATTCTTGTGACAGAGTGAGTCGATTCTTGGAGCAGTCTCCATGAATCTTGACTCCCACTGTCTAAACCATTTCCATTATCTTAAAGATGAAAGGATAGCCATGCTTAAGTTGATAAAGCAGCCTCTATGTTATTTCTAGCTAGCCATATGTCTTCTACATATAGCGTGAGCATAATGAAATACTCTCAGCTTTCTTGAAATGGACTAAGCGGTCAATTACCACGAGTCTAGATGAATATGTGAGATCTTGACAAATCCTTGGAGTCGGCATACTCTGCACTCTTGGGCTTTTGCCATGAGACCTATGTCCTTGTGCACGTAGATCCCTTCACCCAGTTTGCCATACAAGAAAGCGGTCTTAACATCCTAATCAATGTACTCCCATAATTAAACTGGTGACGGAAGCAAGAATCAGATTTTGATCACACAATAAACGAGAAGGCTTCGTCACAGTCGATACCTTCTTGTTGTGTGTACCTCTTCACCGCTTAATGTGCCTAGTAGTGGTCGATTGACCCATTTGCATCCCTTAAATTTTGAGAGCACACTTGTTCTCAAAAATGCCTTGTGGCGCAAGGCAGATTCACCAAGTCTTATACTTGGTATGTCTTTATAGACTTCGTCTTTTCATCTTCCATCATTTTAGTCCACCTTTTATTAGTAGGGCTAGAGAGAGCCTTTGGACCTATCAAAGGCTCTCTACTTGGCAATTTAGTACTACTCTTGGATTGTGCTTCGTGGAAGATATGCTCTTTGTAAGCATTACTTCCACTGGACTCAACAACTGGAGATGCGCCTATACGCTCCTCTCAACGTGTTGTAGGTTCGCCTCCTTTCAATAAAGATGCACATCCCAAAATCCGTCTCCCTTGATCTAGACTCAGGGCTCGTTTGGTATGGAATGCACACAGTGCATTCCATGTAATCTCACGATTCCCAAAAAAAATTTACATCATATTTTTTACATACCAAACATACTTTTTTTCATAGTTTTTCTCTCTCATATTTTTTCTCTCTATCTCTCTCCTCACTTTTCTCTACAGTACTTTCCTTTATTCTACAGTACTTTACTCTATAGTACTTTCTTTACAGTACTTTACATCCGTGCATTTATACCAAGCGTGCCCTCAAATTATGTGACCGGGGTGTCTTCATTCTCGCTAATGAAGACATATCCTTTTGAGTGACCAAGCTATCTTACGAAGACACGCTACTTACCTCTAGGGTCAAGCTTCCCATACTCATAGGAAGGATCAAGTATGTTGTATACCCTCATGGTCTCAGCATACTCTAATAAGGTCTTTTACCTAACTAGAACTCATAAGGAATCACTCACATAATTTAAAGGGCATATGGTTAAGTACGAAAGTGACTATCGGAAGGCATCTCCCCAATGGAAACGTTCACCTAAGTCATTATCAACTTAACCAACTCCAGGACCAAATCATTTTGCTTTGGAGTGTGTGGAATAGTTAGTTGTCTAACTATTCCAATTTCATCACATAATTGTGAGAAAATACTAGGCCACTTGCCTTGCCCCCACGCTTATCGGACCACTGAAATCCGAGTGGACTAATTTGATGAAAGCGAGTTTTCTGATTTCATGACTGAATGGTTTTCAGGTTGCTTTGTCTGTACAGAAACGTTTACAAACTAGCATTGGGAATTTGTCCTCACAAATTCTCCTCTGCTAATGCGTAATTGCGTCTTACACGCACTTGCCAAATATGTGTATCAACCACAGAAGAAGACACAGCAAAGCAACTAGTTGAATTATGGGAATGTAATTCAAAGTGTATCACAACACAACCATTGTCATAAAATCAGAACTAACACTAAGGAGTCATGATAAACATGTAGATCACATTATATCCTAAGTTCTCTCACGGAAAAACAGCTCATAATAAGTTCCGTTCATTATCTAGAACACATAGCATATATAAAGATAAAGAGTGGCCACTATGCAACTTCGTTTTGTAGCTTCCCAACCTCTTAACTTTAACAATGTTTTGTTCCCACAAGGATACTTTTACTCCCATTGGGCAGAGGACGAAACTCCATGAACCAATGTTCATGGGTGAGAGGAAAATGATTGCTGCAAACAATTTTTGTGCATAGTGCCTTATGGGTTGGCACAAGCAACATTTGACCATGGCCAAAATCTCCTTTTCTCTCTTGTTTTTCCTTTAAACTGAGGCTACTTACCTTACACTTACCCTTTCTCTTCCTAGCACCACGTCTCTTGGACCCATGGTCCTTGTTCTTGGAGCCTAGAGCTCTAAGTAACTTTAGCCACTTAGGCTACGTGCTCAATAGATTTCGCGGTCTTGTGCCACCTATCCTTGAGCACTAGGTGGTGTTTAATATCATCAAGAAACTTGATGATATTAGTGGAGGTCGGAATGACCTATATGCACTCCCAATAGGAGGGAAGAGATCTGGCAACAGTTTGAACTTACTGTTTACCAGTGGAGAGTTTTCAGGCTTTCTCATACTCCCAAATCATGTTTGATTTCTCTCTTAAATGCGTCTTCATGCTCTTGTTAGAACGCATCTTGGAGGCATCAAACTTGATTGTAAGCTGCCTTAATTTGGTGGCCACAGTGTCACCAAACTGGTCTTTCTAATGTGATCCACATTTACAAGTTTTGTAGTTACACTATCAGTCAATCCTAAATGCTAACACTAATTACACAGCTCCTTATTACACAACACACAACTCTAGAAAATTGTAATCAACGCAAGACGAGTGTAGATATAGTCAGTCTCTGAATTCGAGAAGTGGGGTCAACCACCCTCATCACACAGAGACCCTATATATTTACACCTTTCTCTACTTGACTCAACAATTTTCATAGAATAGTCACATACTATTCAAAATCCCTTTTGGATTCCCACTATGTAAGCGATCAAGAAGGACATCGAATCGCCACAGGCACGACCTCCAACTTCCACTTGTTTAAAACGCTTACAATCATTTAAATAGTCACTTACTATTTAAATTCCCACGTGGATAAGCATTTACATCGAGTAATGGGTTTGCCACATGCTAACCCTAGCTCCCACTCGAGCAAAACGCTTAAGGTAATTTAAACGATTACAAACCGCTTAAATCTTCTCTCTCGTTGTGTATGTGAATGAGTTAAGAGATGGTCATATCCACTCTTTAGACTCCAATTCACCCTAATTTCTCCCCATATTTTGATTCTTCTCGCTAAAACAAGAAAAAACAATTCAAAAACGTTGAAATCGGAGCTAAAATGGAGAAATTATGCGCAATAGAAGACTCTGCGACGTTCGTCAACGGTCAGCGTTGACCAGTCAATCGTTGACATCTGCTGGTCGCCGGTGGTCAATGGCCGCGCTGGACCACTGTCGGCCGACCACCTGCGGTAGCACGCGGTGGTGCCAGTAGTCAGAAAATCTCCGACCGGCACCAGCACCCGCGGCGACAGAGTTCGCCGAACCTCTGCCGACGACCGCGCCAATCGCCGGCGAACTACCATCGACCACCGCCGGCGACTGCCGGACCTTCGTCGGTCGACCACCGTCGACGGCCTATTTTGCCGGTCAACGCCGATCAACCTTGTCAGTCAACGTTCCCCATCCCCAAAGCAATAGCATACATGGACATATATATATATATATGTAGGGTACACATACCTTAAAATAATATTTATATATATGTGAATTGGGGTCTCTAATAAGAAAGGGGAACCTAAACATGTTTCTAGGTTTAGGGTTTTGGTTACCATTCAATATTGAATTTAAAAAATATCATATATTAAATTTAAATTCAAAAACCAATCCATAGGACCTACCCTACAATGTATCATCTAAGACATGTTTTAAATCAAAATTAAAACATTTAAATCAAACTGGGAACCTAAGCATTTTCCTAAGTTTTAAATCATACAAACCCTAAACATGTTCCTAACCCTTTTCGGTTCATCAATCCCTGGAGAACAGAGCCCTAGCATAACCTGGCCCTGATACCAATGTAGGGAAAGGTCCGGATCCACATGATCCGACCTGACTCAGGGACCGAAAAGGAAAACCGAAATTAAATCCAGGAAAATATAAAACAATGCAGAAGCTACTAACTTGGATGTCATCGCTAAAACCTCGGATCTTGCTTGTAATACCCCAGAAAATTTCGAGGATTAAAGAATGATTTATTTAAAATTTTGAGGATTAAAGAATGATTTATTTCGGAGCTAGGAATTAAAACTTTTTTAAAAAAAGAATATAGAAAAAAATATGAAAGTTAAAAGAAACCGGAAAGGAATTTTTTTCAATGATAGTAATACCCAAGAAATTTTTCGAAGTTTAAAATAAAATAAAAAGGGAAAGAAAAGAAGTAGAAAATAATTTTTACGATTTAATTCAGGACCTAAGAAATTGGAAACCTGAATTAAATAGGGAAGAGGATTAAATTAAAAATACATATTAGTTATTATATATTAAATTATTAATTAATTTAATTTCAATTATATTTATTTTATTTATTTATTTATTTATTTATTTATTATTATTATTATTATTATATATATACTATTTAATTTTATTTGTGGGGGCATGGGACTCTATTAAATAAAGAGAAAAAAATGGGAAAGAATGAAAAGAAAGTGAGAGAGTGAGACGTGAGTTTTATTTAGAAAAAGAAAGAAGAAAGGAAAAGAGAGAGAGCTACGGGATTGAGAGAGAGGAAGGAAGTGAAGGAAAACGGAAGAGTGATGGAGGAGCCGAGAAAAGGAGAAGGGGAAGGTGGCATTTCGACGGAAACTCGCCGGACGAGAGTGGTCCAACGCCAACCACGAACACCGGAGCTCGACTCCAACCTCTTCCACACCTCCCACCAATCGGATCAAGGTTGGTAACCCCAATTTCATTCTAAACCCTTAATTTTTTCCATTTTTAGGGATTTCTTCGATTGAGTTGTTTCGAGGGTAGATTGAGACCTAGAAAGTTTTCTTGAACACTTAGTTGGGGTAGGAATCGAGATTATATTCTCGGATTTGCCCAAATTCGAATTTGGAAGGATTTGGGATTGAAATTATAATTATTTTCAAATCGGGAAGAATTGTTTATAATTAGGATTGAGCTTGGATTTGAGTAAATAGGCTTGGATTGATATTATTAAAATTATATAGTTGAAATATTAGCTGAACAAGACCCGTGAAGAGCTGGCCCGAGGTTACTAAGGTTGAACCTTGATGTTAACGTGCCGGGACCCTGCTCGGGTTGCCCAAATACACTTTAAGGGTGATTTTGAGTGCTCCAAACCTCTTCTTTTCAATCTTAAACACCCTCGAATAATTCTAAGTATGCTACCAATAATCAAGGATTATTTTAGGTACCTTCTTATTTCTCAAGGATGGAAACTTGCGGAACAATGAAGTCCAAATTCTAAAATGTCGACTTTATTCCTTCATAATTATTAGGACGCCTTAAGTAGGATGAATTAGAGGTGTATTGAGGTTTAGAAACTAGACTTCTTAGAACTCGAGTAAGAACACAAGTTGAATCAAAATGCTCAGACCTTCCTAAAATTAGGATTTCATCCAACCAAGCTAGATAAGCTTCCTTAGATGCAAATACAAGTTAGATAGAGGTCTAATACTCAAATCCAAGTATGTGAAACACTCAAGTAGAGTGTTATATTCGGGTAAGTCAAGTGTCCGAGGAAGGATACGCATAAGTCAGGATAGACAAGTCCGATAAGACCAGGAGCTTGACTCTGTGGCAACCTTGGACTACATGTGAGAGTAATGGAAAGATAAATAACGAGTTAAGTTAAGTAATAACTTTAATGAAGTAAATGTTGTTCTTATAGGAACAACGGTACGCAATAGAGTGCAATAGGAACTCCGAGGAGACTAAAGTTACAGGAGAGGATTGCATGGAAGGTTGGCCAAGGTGAGGGTTCTTCCATCTCTGCTCCTAGGGTTGTATGCTTATGTGGATTACATGAGTATGTATATTCTCTGCTTGTCTGGTATGTGTTAGCTAGTGGTATAGAATGTTAAAAGAATAAAGGAAATAGACAATAGGTTGTGGAAAGTAGCTTGGATAGGAAGACATAGGAGTAGAGTATAATTGTTTGCTATGATCGGTGTGTTACAAATCCAATTCATACACTCCGGAGGCATGATGAGTATTTTATTAAATCTTTTCCATGACGGTGGCAAGAGTCCTTGTACGGAAGGACTAAACTTTATTTTGAAAACTCGTCACGACGGTGACTCAAATTATAATCATGCAAAGGGAGTAATTGGTGGGTTTCGGATTTGATTATGCTAGCGATGTGATACATCGACTAGAACAACGTCAGATGGCACTTGAGACCTCAGTTTTACAATTACCATGACGATGGTCATTGCCCTATCCTGGCAATAGGGTCAGAAAGGTTTTATATTGCTATGACGATAGCTTGAGGCTCAGAGAGTGCATCTAGACGGGTATATGAGTTATATCCTATTAAGGATACTCGTCCATATTAATAAGGAGAAGAATTGTTGATCCTTCGGGAAAGATACAAAAAATCCTATTAATATGTGAGACGTCGACTAGAACAACGTCAGATGGCACTTGAGACCTCAGTTTTATAATCACCATGACGATGGTCATTGCCCTATCCTGGTAATAGGGTCAGAAAGATTTTATATTGCTATGACGATAGCTTGAGGCTCAGAGAGTGCATCTGGACGGGTATATGAGTTATATCATGTTGAGGATACTTGTACATATTAATAAGGAGAGGAATTGTTGATCCTTCAGGAAAGATACAAAGAATCCTATTAATATGTGAGACTAAGATAAGGAGACACGAGAGGGACCTATGGGTGAACCGTGAGCCTGATCCTGCAAAAGAGAAATCATCCTGTTGAGATTGTCCAGGGTGTATCAGTGGCCAGGCTTTGAGACGTCGTGCCGTGGCCGCCATTGTGGCCTGGTGGGGTAATGGACAAGTGGGCTCAAGCTATTGCCCCGCAGTAAAGGGGTTAGGACGTGCCACGTGGTGGCTATGCGTCAGTTGTTTGATAGATAGAAGTTGATTGTGTTTGGTTAACAGAATTGTCACGAGGTGACCAGTACCCAAGTGAATGGGTTAAGGTATGTTTTGCCACTTGGTGGCTAGCAACCCGAGTGCACGGGTTCGAAGCGGGAAACTCACGTAGTGGCTAGTAGATACCCAGAGTTGGGGAGATTAAGTAGATGTATGTTTAGCATCTGTGTGTATGTACAATTTATCTGTGTTTGCATATAATTGCTGATTGTGCAGCATAGTGGTAACGTACAGGATTACGTCACCACACGTCTTGTTTGAGTCAGACAAGCTGAAACATGAGAAGACCGGTAGGTAAAAGTCGGCACTATATGTTACATGTTTACTTGCTGATTGATGACGTGGAATAAACTGTTGCATGTTTACAGTTATTAAATGTATGTGAGTGTTTGGGTGAAATTTCTGTTGTTGTGTGATCACCAAGAATGTATGCCAACAACAGTAACTAGTTGTTTTTGCATGTGGTTGTGTATGACTCCCAAACCGAGCACTATGGTACCCATCTTGCACCGGGGATGGGAGAGTCCTCACTGATTCGCGTGGTTAAGACTCACACCTTATTTTTACTTCACAGAGACAGGTTAAGTATAGGTGGAAGAAGTCTCAGTGGAACGAGAGATAAGCAAAAGTTTCCAAGACCCTCAACTTGTTCATGTGGGTGAATAAATTGTAACTGTAATTTAATTTACTTTATCATTGTATCATAAAGTAAAGGGTAGACGTACCCAATTGGATTGTACTACTAGATCTAGAACTGTCAACTTCACACACCTTAAAGATCAGGATAAATTATTCTGCGATACAGGGAAAATTTGTTTTCAAAATATATATATATATACATATATATATATATATATATATATACATATATATATATATATATGTATATATATATATATATATATATATCTATTGCATGCGAATAGGATAGGCAGCATCTTCGGATGTGTATCCTGTACACAGGTTATATATATTATGTGTGTTTTCCTATATCTATATCCTGAAGCGGCACTGGCTGTGGATTTGCTTGCCTAGGATAGGCCACCATTTCGGTGTAACCATGATATTATAATGCATGCGAATGTATTTTCAATAATAGATATTCTGTCAATTAGGTGATAAGGCTTATAGGCATAAGGGTATCCCCTGTGTCTGTGCCAGTCACGGTCCTCTAAATGGGGGTTGTGACATTGCCAGTGCCTCTGCTTCACTAGGGTTGACCTCCAAATGATGAACACCGAAAAGGGCCGCACCAAACAGAGGACTCTACCTACGAGAGGTAAAGCCACATGTCCACGACTGATGCGTAGAAGATGAATCAAGAGAGAGAAAAAAATTATACTGAGTGGGGTTTCCCAAACGAGACCCCCCTTTCCAACACATGGAATGAGCAACTAGAAAGGTGTGGAGTCACTCCTAGGAGGATGAGAGAACTCCCATCATGGACGCAAGCAATGTGGAACTTGGAATATGAACAAAATATCATGCTTCCATCATGATCACCTAGCCCACTTTGGGCTATGAGTGTGGGTTCGTGTGACCTCCGATGAGTGTCATCTTGGTGTCGTTTTGTTCGTCTCTCAGCGAGCTTTCCAACGGATTCTCACTTGACTCGATCGGACTCCCCCATGGGCGGATATTTGGTCCCGAAGACCCCAATTTATCCAACAGTAATTTTTTAATTAAAATAATATACCGTCAAAATCTTTGATGAACTCTTTTGGATATCCACAAAATAATAAACCCCCACTATTAATGAGTTTTGTGCCTTTTCACAAGAATTTCACAATTTCTTTGTTCACCCAAATTATAATATTCTTGTTGCACTTATAAAATATCACATATGAATTTTTAAATTCATTTTTGTGAAAATATCACAAAATCCATAATTATAAAAATTATTTTTCACAAGTATATATATATATATATATATATATATATGTGTGTGTGTGTGTGTGTGTGTGTGCGCGTGTGTGTGTGTGCGCGCGCGCGCACACTTATTCACTATAAAGTGAATTCTCATTGTTTGAAAATATTTTCTCAAAATATTTCACCAAATCTATTTGGAAAATTTTCAAAATTCATGACAAATTCATTTGTCACATATGACTTTAAAACACTACTAGAAAAAAGGGTTTTAGCAGCAGCTTAAACTGTCGCTAGAAGTATTAAAAACTATTACTAATATTTATACCAACAATTGCAAAACTGCTGCTATTTCCCTATCACTATAGAGTTATACCACAATTACATCAATTGTTGGTATAACTTTATTTTATAGCAGCAAATGTCAAAACTGCTGCTATAGAGTCAATAAAACTGTTAATATAAAAGAAATTTGTAGTAACAAATAAAAAAAACTGCTGGTATAAATTTTTTAAAAAAACTGCTGCAATAAACCCCAAAAAAATTGCTGCTATAAACCCAAAAAAAACTGCTACTATCTTATAAATATAATAAGATACAAATATTCTAATAATTACAATAAATACAAATATAAATATAATGAGATTGTAAGTATGCAAAAAAAAAGAATGGATCAACGTAATATTTATATTGCAAACTTCCAAATCTATTAATTATAAGAATAAATCCAAGTTTTGTAATTGTAACTATCCATTCCACTATATTTCCAATATATGCAAAAAAACAAATACACATGAAATAGAAATATTATGTCAAATGTCTATTGAGATTGAACTTTTCTAGAAATCTTCAAGTCTCCAATTCTTGTGCTTCCTCTTCAAATTTTCAGTTTTGCACCTATTTAAGGCAAAAAAAAACATGAATACATTAAATAAAATAAATCAAATAGCTAGGACCTCTAAGCTTTTATGAGATAAAACAAAAGCAAAAACATGATTAAATAGAAAGCAAAATGTAAGAACTGACTAGTATTGCTAAAGTATACCTCACACTAAAACATAAAAGAGAACCTAAGGACTCATTACATGATTCATAAAAAATAAATCCAATTTGTTAAAAATGTTCAAATCAGAAGATTCAAAACCATAAACTCTTTTGTTAAAGGTCAGTCACCCATCATTATGCATAATTGACAATGACTTAATGAAAAACCATTACAAGACAGATGTCAAACCTGCTTCATAATTCAAGTATTCAGTATATAATCTCCAAATCAAAGTGAAAAAATTAAACATTATATAACAAAAAATATTATATAATCTCCAAATTAATTAAGAAATATATAAAGCTTACCTGGTAGCATTTGAGGGTGTGTATAGCAGATTCCATTATGGCCTTCAAGAGTGGGAATGAAGTCGTCTATAAGAGGATGAAGCTTTACACACATCAGACACAGCCTTTGCCTCTAAAAGTTCAAGTATCTTTGTTAAAAATATTAAGTGGCTTCTTCTCCAAATCCAAAAATTCTGAATGGCCGGACAAGTCCTTATCATATTACTGATGTGCTATTAAATAAATAAAAGCCTTTGTCCAATTCTTAATTTTCTTAATTTCTTGTACTTAACCTCTGTCTTCCTTTATCATATAACCGTTATGTTCACTCTTCAATCAAATAACTATTAGATTATAAGAAGATCATATAATTACCTGATGGGAGATAATTCTTCATGGACATTGAACATGTCCTGATTTATCCTTTTTGATGAATATGCTGCAAATTAATCAAAAGAATAAAACTATGCCAACTAATAGCAACTTGGCTATCAAAGAGGCACAAATCAAACACAATAATTAATAATGAACTAGGAAACAGAGGATGAAGGAAAAATTTCTTAGACAATGTAAAAGAATATTGGAATAACATACAAAACTTATAAATTCTGCTTAAAAAATAAGCAGATAAAGGTCAAGGAATAACATACTTATGAAATGAATCTTACACAATGTAAAAGAATATTGGAATCATAGCCCAAACGTTGGCATAAAGTCTCAGTCTCACAAATAAAGTTTCATGAGTAAGCTTGAATCTTGCAGGATCTGCAAACATAAATTCACAATGTAGTCAAGGCATATGCATTAACATCTCAAAAGTGAATTTGATAGGTTTAATGGACCAACACAAGAATTAGTTTTTTTTTTTCCACACTAGATCAAGAAAAACACATGTTTTGGACTTTATACCATTTAATCATGAGATGAATTAAGTCTCCTCCTCCCATGCTTTCCAAGCATGAATCTGTGCAAAGAAATCAGAAAAATCCATGTTACAAGTGTTTACCATGACTATGACAGTTTCATTAAGATCATATATATATATATGTGATGTAAGTCAAATTTTTCTTCTGGAGCTGGAGCATGATTAATTACTTAATGGGGCTAGAGAAAACTTAAGTACTATTAGATTTGGTGTTTCAAAAAGATATATACTTGATGTACTGAAAATATTTAAAGATTTATACCCAAGTATAGCACTAAAAGTCACTCTTCTTCATTCACCATATCAGCAACAAGATTTGTCATAGCAGAGTCCTTGCACACCACTACTTTCGAAGCATAGAAAAAACAAATTCTTCTTCATTGACCATATCTGCAACATGGCCTATTATTAAAATAGAAGCAAATAAATGGTTCGGGTTTTGTTAAAAGGCACTGAATTTACATATCAAAATAAAAGCAAATATCAACATCTATATATAGGAAAGATGGTTATATAAATGGGCCACACACACTGTCCCTTATTGGAATATGAACTATACTCAATTCTATATCAATTGGTATTCAATATCAATTTACATATATATACTTATTTATATATACGTGAAAGCTAAGACAACTAACAAGACAAGCGCCGGGGTTCAAAACAATAATCATGTCTTTCTCACAAAAAAAAATCATGTGAAGTGGAGAAACAAATTTAAAAAAAAAAAAACTCTCATATATATATATATATATATATATATATATATATATATTCAATTTATCTCTCCAGAAGCATAATTTAAAATAAATTAATTAAGAAGATTAATGTTCCCTTCTAAACATTATCTGCAATTAACCCCCTCATTCTCAAGAAAAAATCCATAGCATCATAATTAATTATTCCATGCATTGCCCTGCCCTGCCCTGCCCCCTCTGATCCAAGATATATATTCCTAGTAAGTGTAACCATTTTGTGCTACATATATATATATATATATGGCCAAGGTAGTTCATATTCCAATATAGGTCCCGGATAATTATATGTATATATATAAATAGGCGACAATTTACATATATATACGCAGAACATATAAAAAAATATCACAAATTAATATATCCATTCCTTATAAAGCTCAAGTGCCACTTATTTGTTTTCCTAGTTATAATATTTTCGGCCCATTATACTAGTCTAGTGCAAAACATAAGATGACAATCTTGTTTATGCACAAAACACATAATTCTTAAAGCATATATGATATCTTATCAATATCTTCCTTAAATGAAATAGACAACTTATCACTACTATATAAGATGACAATTTTATTTACTTTGTGTTGTGATGATCACCAGAAGATGGTGGTGCTAACAACCTTGGCTTCCCATCAATTTTATGGTGAAAATTTGAAGAATATAATTTGCAAATACCTGTCATCCCTCTACCAAGAACCTCACACATTTTGTTTAAAGTTGTATGCTCCATTCTTCTCTTTTCTGCCTTGGGCACACCATCTGATGGTGTTATATCTCCTACAATAGCTATTGAATGCAAAATCTAATTTAGATTTTAATATTCATTAGCAACATATCCAAGTAGACAGATTCAGCCTAATTTCTTTTCAGTAATACACACAAGAGGAAAAAGATAGTGTTCACATATAATCCAGTCAAAATTTACCACAAAAACTCAAATAATTCAAAATCCTTTTGTAGAACATAACTAATTGTTCAAGCTGATTAATCAATTAACAAGCAAAGTAGGTGATACATCCTTCTCTGTTTCTCTCATTAAGGTGGAGAGCATACCTAGGGCTCAGAAGTGTTTTGTATAGTGAAACATGATTGTTATATAACATGAGAACAAGACGAGATTCAGATTTATCGTTTAATCAAGGCATTTCTAACATAGTTGTCCAATAGATTAAATGCTCTAAGCATGATATTTCTAATTTTAGCTTTCAAATTCGAAATAGAAATCAAAATTCAGTACCTGACAAGATTCAGATCTATCGTTTCTTAACCGATTTAATGAACCGCACCAAGAGGACTGAGAAGAAAAGATAAAAGAAGGAGCGACGATGCAATTGTAAGGGCGAGAAGAGACGACGTGGTATAATGAGCGATGACGTCCAGTAGCAGCGGCGATCGAGGATGTGGTACGATGTGCAGTGGCAATGATGATAAGAGACACCGTGGTGCAGCAGCAACGACGATAAGCGACACCGTGGTGCAACGGCAACGACGATAAGCGACACCGTGGTGCAACGGCAACGACGATAAGCGACACCGTGGTGCAACGGCAACGACGATAAGTGACGCCGTGGGCGATAAGTGACGCCGTGGGCGATAAGCGACGCCGTGGTGCAGCGTGCGGCTTAGAGAGAAGATGAGGGACTTGCAGTAACTAAAATAAATTAGGGTTAATCAAAATATTTTAATGTTTTCTATAAATAATAAAATATTACATTACATAATCAATAATAAAAAGAAATTAGTAGGTACAGCCGTACAGGTTTTGACGTTTTGTTTTCTTGTAATAAGTATAGAATAAAAAAAATTATTTTATCCTTTAATTAGTAACAGGTATAATTGTTACAATAATAAATATATTTACCAGCAGTTGTAAGTAAATTGTTCCTAAAAGTAGTATCTATAGGAACAACTTAAAATTTGTTACAATATTGCTTTTTTACTAGCTATTCACAAAATTGTTGCTAAAAAACAGCTACTAAAGCCCTAATTTCTAGTAGTGAAAGTCCACATGAGATATTGAAAATCTCAAAAAATATAGAATATATCATTCTATAAACACACCTCTAGCATTTTCCATGCTTCATCACATATAAGCTTAAAAAAGCTTTTCACATTCCATGAAAATTTACAACATTTCATCTTGTAAAAGCTTTAAAAAGCTATTACCACTTAATTAAATTTTATGGGATAATTCTATTACTCTTCTAAATATTAAACCCATAAAATATTCATTAACTCACAATTATGTTGAATATAATTTGGCTCAGAAATAATTATAATAAAATGGTTTTAAAACCATTTCATGAACCCAAAATATAAGCCAAAATATTTTCATATTTATTTTTATAACAATAGTGTACATAAATTTCTTCCCCTTATTGTTATAAAAATAATATGCTTTATTTTCTAAGACAATATGACTAGCACTGTCAAAATCGGCCGGCCCGCACCGGCCCGTGACGGGCCGGCGTTAAACGGGCCGGTCCGGGCCGGCCCGTTTATTTGGCGGGCTTGGGAAGTAATGCCCAAGCCCGCCCGTAATGGCCCGCGGGCTAAACGGGCTAGCCCGCGGGCCAATTTTTTTATTTTTTTTAAATATATTTTTTAAAAAAATTAATTATAAAATTATATATTTACTTAAAAATTAATAATTTTTTAACTTTAAATTAATATTTTATTAATTTTAATTATTATTTACATTATTTATATACTTTATTAGAATAAAATTATTATTTAACACATAAAATTATCTAAAATATATATATTTATACATATTTTAAACAAATATATATTAATTTTTTATTTTCTTTTTTTTTAATTTTTTGGCGGGCCGGCCCGCGGGGCCCGTGGGCTAGCCCGTTTAGCCCGCGGGCTTAAATGGGCCAACCCGTTTAGGCTCGTTTTTAAATGGGCCTATTTTTGCTAACCCAAGCCCGCCCATTTAGCGGGCGGGCCGGGCTAGCCCGCGGGCTCCGGCCCGTTTTGACAGTGCTAAATATGACATATTTAAATAATGTCAAAATATATTACCACCAAAATACATGCCAAAAAACCTTGCCATAAAATTATAATATTTTATGATGATTATTTGGCCTTTGAAATTAATATAAGTTTTGTATTTAACATTAATTTAATGATTAACCCAAAATTATATTTTATTACAAACATATGGTGGCAACATATATGTGATTCTATGAAAAATAATTTAGGCAAAAGTACATTTCCTACCCCTAACGTTTGGGTTTCCTGTCAGTTTCGCCCCTAACATTTTTTTGCTGTCAATTGTACCCCTAACGTTTTACGTTTCTGCCAATGTCACCCTTTTCACTAACACCGTCAAATATTTAACAGTTTTTGCTGGCGTGGCATCCTATGTGGCAAAACATTTTTTTCCTGTCAATTGTACCCCTAACGTTTTACATTTCTGCCAATGTCACCCTTTTCACTAGCACCATCAGATATTTAATAGTTTTTGCTTACGTGGCATCCTATGTGGCAAAAATATCTGACTTGGTATATTTTTTTTTCCACATCAGATTTCCTATTCATCTTTTCCCCATCAAACTTGTGTCGTATTGACGTCGGCCTATTCCTTCTAAAATATAACTCAAATGCACGCGCTATTTTGCTCATAAAAACATCGGAGACGTTATCCATTCTATATTTTAGGGTAACGTCTCCGACAAAGTAGAGAATGGGTAACGTCTCCGATGTTTTTGTCTGTAAAATGGCACGTGCGTTTGAGTTATATTTTAAAAGGAATATGGTGAGGCTAAAACGCCACGATTTTCATGGGAAAAAGATGAGTAAAAAATCTGGTGTGGAAAAAAATATGCCAAGTAAGATATTTTTGCCACATAGGATGCCACATAAGCAAAAACTATTAAATATTTGATGGTGCTAGTGAAAAGGGTGACATTGGTAGAAATGTAAAATGTTAGGGGTACAATTGACAGAAAAAAAAACGTTTTGCCACATAGGATGCCACGTCAGCAAAAAACTGTTAAATATTTTACGGTGTTAGTGAAAAGGGTGACATTGGTAGAAACGTAAAACGTTAGGGGTACAATTGACAGCGAAAAAACGTTAGGGGCGAAACTGACAGGACCCCCAAAAGTTGGGGGTAGGAAAGGTACTTTTGCCATTAATTTACTCAATAAAATTTTTCATAGTACCACATTTGTTTTAATAATAAACGTCTTAGCACAAATAAAATTATAGACTAAAAATGTGTCATTTCAAGAAAATATTTCCTTTCCCCTCACAAATAACACATACTTTAACTTGGGAGAGAATCAACCAAGCACCTTTGCATAATTTCGATTTATGCAAATTCACTGTGCAATTAAAATCTCACAAAAAATATATATGAGAAATATCCATAAATAAATATATGAAATAATCTCATTAAAATAAACAATTTAATCTGTTGCATCTCTCTAAAAATAACATAGCAAAACCAAGAGTATACCTGTTGGATATATTGGGGTCTTCGGGACTAAATATCCGCCCATGTTGGAGTCCGATCGGGTCAAGTGAGCATCCGTTGGAAAGCTCGCAGAGAGGCGAAGAGAACGAAACGAAAATGACTCTCATCGGAGGTCACACGAGCCCGTACTCGTGGCCCAAAGTGGGCTAGGTGATCATGATGGAAGCATGATATTTTGTTCACGTTCCAAGTCCCACATTGCTTGCGTCAATGATGGGAGCTCTCTCATCCTCCTATAAATAGGAGTGACTCCACCCCTTTCTAGTGGCTCATTCCATGTGTTGGAAAGGGGGGTCCTGTTTGGGAAACCCCACTTAGTATAATATTTCTCTTTCTCTCTTGAATCCTCTTCCGCGCATCAGTCGTGGACATGTGGCTCTACCTCTCATAGGTAGAGTCCTCCGTTTGGTGCGGCCATTTTCGGTGTTCGTCGTTTGGAGGTCAGCCCTGGTGGAGCAGAGGCACTGACAAGATCCAAGCTTTTAGCGATAGCGTCCAGGTTAGTAGTTTCCGCAATATTTAATTTTTGCCTGGATTTATTTTCGGTTTTTCTTTTAAGTCCCTGGGTCGGGCCGGGTCATGTGGATCTGAGTCTTTCCCTACATTGGTATCAGAGGCTGGTTATGCTAGAGCTCTGTTCTCCAGGGATTGATGAACCGAAAAGGGTTAAAAACATATTTAGGGTTTAATATGATTTTATTTTATTTAAAACTTAGGAACATGAATAGGTTCCCAGTTTTAATTATATGTTTTAATTTTGATTTAAAATATGTGATAATCATATATTATAGGGTAGGATCATATGTCTTTTGAATTTAAATTATATGAGTTAATTTTTTAATTCAATATTGACTGTTAACATATACCGTAAAACCTAAAAACATGTTTAGGTTCCCCTTTCAATATTAAAGACACTAATTTGCATGCATGTATATATTATTTAAGGTATGTGTACCATACGAATTAGATATATACCTGTGGATGTATGCTATTGTTTTGGGAAGGAAAGGGGCAAGGTTGACCGGCATTGACCCACAAATAGGACGCCGATGGTGGCCGGCCGGCAGAGGTCCGGCAGCGGGTCGGCGGTGTCGCCGGCAGAGGTCCGGTGACCGCCGCCGCCCGTGGGGTTGCCGGTGCCAACTGAGGTCCGGTAACCTCCGCCGCCGCGATTGCCGATGCCGACGGAGGTCCGACAACCTCCGTCGCCGCGATTGCCGGTGCCGGCGGAGGTCCGGCAACCTCTGCCGCCGCGGTTGCCGGTGACGACGGATGACCGGCGACCGGCCAGTGGTTCTCGGGCAACCGCCGCCGCCGCCGCCAGTGGTCGGTCGGCGGTAGCCCGGGGCGTTGTCGTTGACTGTCGGAGGTCAACGGTTGACCGTTGACTGGTCAACGCTGACCGTTGACCAGCATCGCGATGTTTTCTGTCGCGCATAATTTCTCTATTTTAGCTCCGATTTCGACGATTTTTGAGTCGTTGTTCTTGTTTTCGAGAGCCGAATACAAATATGGGGAGAAATTAAGGTGAATTGGAGTCTAAAGAGCGGCTATGACCATCTCTTGACTCATTCACATACACAACGAGAGAGAAAATTTAAGCAGTTTGTGATCGTTTAAATTACATTAAGCGTTTTTACTCGAGTGGGAGCTAGGGGCAGCATGTGGCAAACCCATAACTCGATGTAAATGCTTATCCACGTGGGAATTTAAATAATAAGTGACTATTTAAATTATCGTAAGCGTTGTAATCAAGTGGAAGTTCAAGGTCGTGCCTGTGGGACTCGTTGTCCTTCTTGATCGCTTACATAGTGGGAATCCAAAAGGGATTTTGAATAATATGTGACTATTCTATGAAAATTGTTGAGTCAAGCAGAGAAAGGTGTACATATATAGGCTCTCTGTGTGATGAGAGTGGTTGACCCCACTTCTCAAATGCAGATACAGACTATATCTACACTCGTCTTGCGTTGATTACAATTTTCAAGAGTTGTGTGTTGTGTAATAAGGAGCTGTGTAATTAGTGTTAGCATTTAGGATTGACTGATAGTGTTACTGCAAAATTTGTAAATGTGGATCACATTATCGAGACTGGTTTGGTGACAATATGGCCACCAAACTGAGGTAACTTAAAATCAAGTTTGATGACTCCAAGATGTGCTTTGATAGTGAAGACGCATTTAAGGGAGAAATCAAACATGATTTGCGTGTATGAGTAAAGCTTGAACACTCACCACTGCTAAACAGTGAGTTTAAACTGTTGCCAGATCTCTTCCCTCCTATTAGGAGTGCATATAGGTCATTCCGACCTTCACTAATACCATTAAGTTTCTTGATGATATTACACACCACCTAGTGCTCAAAGATTGGTGGCATAAGGCTGCAAAATCTATCGAGCACGTAGCCTAAGTGGTTAAAGTTACTTAGAGCTCTAGGTTCCAAGAACAAGGACAATGGGTCCAAGAGACGTGGTGCTAGGAAGAGAAAGGGTAAGTGTAAGGTAAGTAGCCTCAGTTCAAAGGAAAGGCAAGAGAGGAAAAGAGATTTTTGCCGAAGGTCAAATGTTGCTTGTGCCATTCCATAAGGCACTATGCACAAAAATTGTTTGCAGCAATCATTTTCCTCTCACCCATGAACATTGGTTCATGGAGTTCCATCCTCTGCCCAATGGGAGCAGAAGTATACTCGTGGGAACAAAGCATTATTAAAGTTAAGAGGCTGGGCAGCTACAAAACGAAGTTCGTAGTGGCTACTCTTTATCTTTATATATTATGTGTTCTAGAATCTGAACGGAACTCGTTATAAGCTGTTTTTCCGTGAGAGAACTTAAGATATAATGTGATCTACATATTTATCATGACTCCTTAGTGTTAGTTCTGATTTTATGACAATGGTTGTGTTGTGATACACATTGAATTACATTCCCGTAATTCAACTAGTTGCTTTGATGTGTCTTCCTCTGTGGATGATACACCTATTTGGCAAGTGCGTGTGGGACGCAATTACGTATTAGCAAAGGAGAATTTGAGAGGACAAATTCCCGATGCTAGTTTGTAAACATTGCCTTACAGACAAAGCAATCTGAAAACCATTCAGTCATGAAAACAGAAAACCTGCTTTCATCAAATTACTCCACTCGGACATCAGCGGTCCAATAAGCGTAATGGTGAGGCAAGCGGCCTAGTATTTTCTCACAGTTATGTGATGAAATTGGGATAGTTAGAGAACTAACTATTCCACACACTCCACAGCAAAATGAGTTGCTCCTGGAGTTGGTTAAGTTGATAATGACTCAAGTGAACGTTCCCATTGGGGAGATGTTTTGCCAATAGTCACTTTCGTACTTAACCATATGCCCTTTTAAATTTTGTGAGTGACTCCTTATGAGTTCTAGTTAGGTAAAAGACCTCATTAGAGTATGCTGAGACCATGAGGGTATACAACATACCTAATCCTTCTTATGAGTATGGGAAGTTTGACCCTAGAGGCAAGTAGCGTGTCTTGGTAAGATAGCTTGGTCACTCAAAAGGATGCGTCTTCATTAGCAAGAATGAAGACACTCCGGTCACATAATTTGAGTCTAAGGATGTAGTTTTCCTTAAGACAAACTTTTCTAGAGTAAGGGAGACGGATTTTGGGATGTGCATCTTTATTAAAAGAAGGTAAACCTACAACACGTTGAGAGGAGCGTATAGACGCATCTCTAGTTGCTGAGTCCAATGGAAGTAATGCTTACGAGGAGCATATCTTCCACGAAGCACAATCAAGAGTACTATAGAAGTACTAAATGATTAAGTAGAGCCTTAGATAGTTCAAAAGGCTCTCTCCGGCCCTATTTTAAAAGGTGGACTAAGACGATGGAAGAAGAAAAGATGAAGTCTATAAGGACATACCAAGTATAAGACTTGGTGGCTCTGCCCCGTGTCACAAGGCATTTTGAGAACAAATGTGCTCTCAAAAGTTAGGGGAGGCAGATGGGTCAATCGACCACTACTAGGCACATTAAGCAGTGAAGAAGTACACACAACAAGAAGGTATCGACTGTGACAAAACCTTCTCGTTCATTGTGTGGTCAGAGTCTGATTCTAGCTTTGGTTACCAGTTTAAGTCTGGGGTACATCGATTAGGATGTCAAGACCGCTTTTCTTGTATGGCAAACTAGATGGAAGGATCTACGTGCACTAGCACATAGGTCTCATGGCAAAAGGCCAGGAGCGCAGAGTATGCTAACTCCGAGGATCTATCAAGATCTCACATATTCATATAGACTCGTGGTAATTGACCACTTAGTCCATTTCAAGAAAGTTGAGAGTATTTCATTACCCTCATGCTATATGTAGAAGACATATCGCTAGCTAGAAATGACACAAAGGCTGCTTTAGCCAATTAAAGATGGCTATCCTTTCATCTTTAAGATAAAGGAATTGAGTTAGGCAGTGGGAGTCAAGATTCATGGAGAGTGCTCCAAGAATTGACTCACTATGTCACAAGAATCCTATGAAGAAGAGATTCTTGGTGGATTCCAATTGAGGGGACCTGAACCCGAGTGATGTGCTAGTAGCAAGAGGCAAGAGTTTGAGTCTTGCTACACGTCTTTAGACTAAGTCAGAGATGGAATCATTGGATAGTATGTTTCATACATGTGGTTGGTAGCTTTAAGTACAATTTGGATTGTACTCGCTCCAACGTGCTTTTTGTAGTTGGCTTTGTGAGCCGTTATCGGTCAATCCTTGGTCAAACACACTGTTTAGAGTGTTCTGTGGTACTTGTAGGGCAATGCTGAAGGGCGCTGCTGAAAATCGATTGTTTTCATCATATTGGTGACCTGCAAACGGCGGGCCACACATTGATGTCGATTGGGTAAGAGACTTGGATGAGAGGACATCCACGTCTTGGTGTGCTTTGCTAAGCACTGTAACTATCTTGCAGAAAGGCAAGTAAGGATTATGCATTTCTCTGTCTACTAGGGACATAGAGTTCATTGCATGATCATCAGCAGTATAGGACAATTTGGATTTGAAGATCTAAAGTCACTTATCGACCACAGACAGAGCTTTTGACCTAGTGACATTGATCTCATTAAGTCAAACAGCTATGGTTTACACCAAAGAAAGCCTAAGTACCACAAGAAAACGCAACACAACTTTGTATGAGACATCGTTACACAGTAGTTAACTACCCGGTTGTGTCAGTCTAAGCATCAAGTGACCGGAGAGAGGGTCCTCACAGTATGACCTGTGATAGAGCATTAGCTCTATACCCTCACGGACCCGCATTGGTGGGTTGGCTGTATAAAGATACAAGCCATAAAACAAGTGTTTTAGATACACTGGATTGCTTAGAACCAGGGTGATTTTACATAATTTATGTCATGAGGACAAACTCTGTGAGAGCTCTATTCCTTGATCATAAGTAAAGTGTGATGCCTAGGCTTACCTTTATTTTGTGTGGATCAAGAAACAGAGGTACTTATTACACAATATATAAAGTATGTCGTACAGGCTTTGGAGGTTGGCTCTCTCACACGAGCAACCGCCTTGGACACGCAGGTGGTGTGGGCCAAGATGAGACTTGGGTGCTTTTTCCTTGAACACCAAAATGGGATATAGTGTGAATATCCAGAGGCAGCTGAAAAGAGCCGAGTGTTGGACAGGAAAACACCACTGAGAACTGATAAGTCGCCCTAGTAAGTGTACTAATATGAGATCCGCTAAGATGATGAGGTCTTATGATCAAATTATGAATTCCCGCTATTTATAATGCCTGTAGCCAGACGTGAGTGCTCCACTTGGCGCTATGTGAAGCGAGCGAAGTGTGGTAGAAAACTCAGGTCAAATTCTAAGTGAGTCTGGACTAAGGTCTGTGTGGTGTAAGTGATTGAGGATCAAAATTGACATACGCTCGAGAACACCACAACGTGCGTTTCATACCGCATGTGCTTTAAGAATCGCAAGGGAAGCATCTGAATGAATCCCTGCTTTGTGAGTCCCTGAAAGGATGCATCAATCCTTTCAAAGGGTACCCTTATGCACTTTGACTCTGTCATGAAGAGATGAGGTAGTGCATGCTACTTTGATACCTTTCCAAGAGGCTATGGAAAAATACGGCCCGATGGAAGACTTTCAGGAAAGCAGCTATCTTTGATTGAACTGATAAGAGGTCGAAAGGAAGATTGTGTTGACATATGCATGTGTGATAGTATCCTAAGGTCGACCCATTATGTTATCCCTTTGAGGTTCTCATGGACGTGGATACCTATCGCAACTGAGTGTGGCTGAAGTCCTAGTCTTATTGTAGACTTAGAGGGATTGGACTAGCCATGTATATGAACACGTCTAGGGAACCCATGGCACTATTTTTAGGTGACACATGTGGTCACATCATCAGACACTTGGGTTGTAGCATCACTTATAACTGGGCCATAACAGGCTTCTAGTATAAGGCTCCCACATATCGTGCCAAGTGGTCACGACTGACACAGAGTATGAAAGAAGACGACGAGAGAAAGAGAAATAGAGAAGTCCTTTGTGGTAAGGATAGTCATGGGCCTCCCACCATGTGCGAGTGGGAGTATGTTGGATATATTGGGGTCTTCGGGACTAAATATTCGCCCATGTTGGAGTCCGATCGGGTTAAGTGAGGATCCGTTGGAAAGCTTGCAGAGAGACAAAGAGAACGAAACGAAAATGACTCTCATCGGAGATCACACGAGCCCGTACTTGTGGTCCAAAGTGGGCTAGGTGATCATGATGGAAGCATGATATTTTGTTCATATTCCAAGTCCCACATTGCTTGCGTCAATGATGGGAGCTCTCTCATCCTCCTATAAATAGGAGTGACTCCACCCATTTCTAGTGGCTCATTCCATGTGTTGGAAAGGGGGTCCCGTTTGGGAAACCCCATTTAGTATAATATTTCTCTTTCTCTCTTGAGTCCTCTTCTTCGCATCAGTTGTGGACATGTGGCTCTACCTCTCGTAGGTAGAGTCGTCCGTTTGGTGCGGCCCTTTTCGGTGTTTGTCATTTGGAGGTCAGCCCTGGTGGAGCAGAGGCACTGGCAAGATCCAAGCTTTTAGCGATGGCGTCCAGGTTAGTAGTTTCCGCAATATTTAATTTTTGTCTGGATTTATTTTCGGTTTTTCTTTTAGGTCCCTGGGTCGGGCCGGGTCATGTGGATCCGGGCCTTTCCCTACAATACCAATACTTCAAAACAATATGCTATGTATATTATATACTTTGGTATCTCATAATTATATATAATGAAATTTTTTTTAACAAATGTATCTCAGAATTAATGAGCAATTAAATATAATATAAAGATTTATGAGCTCACAAAAATAAATCAAGATACCAAAAATATATATATTTGAGTAGTTCACCAACTAGAACTCAAATACTTATTTCCCAATTATTCTTATTTTTCTTTTGCTACTTTATGGGGATTAGCTATGAATTACCTTAAACTTGTTGGAGCAGAACCTGAAAATAAGAATAAACACAAAAAATAGGGAAATGTAAATTTGTTAAAGAAATCATAAAATGCGTGGTACCGGACTGAGGCACGGGTATCTCGTTATCTTTAAGGTAATTCACGCCTTCCACAGGTTGATTTTGCTATATCACCCAGTGCAGGGGTAATCAGACGCGTTACCTCCAGGATACAATAGCCCAGTACTCGCCTGTTTGTCTACAACCTCTACACGTAGGAGGTAGACAGGACTCTGTCTCCCACACCTTTCTCTACCCAAATAACACAAATATATGTTTATTACCCATAATTTTCCTTATGGTTTCTTCTTTTTGTAGTACTATGTATATTCTCAAATGCCTTCATCAATCCATATTTCTATATGAAAGATAAGTAAATCATGTAGCACCAAATTTATATGAAATTATTGGACATCAATACTCTTTGTACGTTGCAGCATATTTTCCATTGAAGATAATAAAACCTTGCACACGTTTTTAGTTTGAACATCAATACCACTCTAGCAAACACTGAACAAGGGAGTCTAGGTTCTAAAGTAAGTGAGCTCAGGCAAATAATAGAAAAGGGAATTCTAGAATTCCGAGAACAGATAGCCCAAGAGCATAACATAACCAACTCCCAATTACAGGCAATTGTCACCCAATTTGACGATAAATTTAATGACCTAGCATCTAAGGTGAACGTCTCAAACACTAAAAGCGATAACATAGCCGAATTCGTAAAAGGATTCTCCAACAATATGAGTGAACAATAGGCACAAATGGGAGGAACTATCCCCTCCAACACTGTAATAAACCCTAAAGCTGTGAAAGCCATCACCTTGCGAAGTGGAAAAGGCTATAAGGGACCAACAATGCCTGTCACTCAAGAGGAAGAGGACAATGATGAATTCGAAACAACATGCTTCCTAGGAGTAGAAAGTGAGAGCGGAAAAGAAAAAGAACTACTACAGAAAATGAAAAACCTCCGCCTCCAAGAAGAGAAAAAAGGGAATAAAATAAGTACAACCCCTGAACCTAAAACTAGAGAGGTTGACATTGAAAAACTACCCTTCCCCCATTCCTTTTTTATGCATGATAAACAAACTAACAATAATTTCAAACAGGATGAGGAAATCCTCGAGCTTTTAGAAAAAGTAAAAGTAAATATGCCCATGATAGAATTAATTAGGAAGGTACCTAAGTATACCAAGGTTCTCAAAGAACTCTACATAAACAAAAGAAAATTTAAGCCTAGTATAAAAGTGCTAGTAAGTTCCAACGTATCTGCTCTCTTCAAACCTAGCAGACCAGAAAAGTGCTGAGACCCAGGATCCTTCACAATACCCTGTATGATTGGAAAAGTGCCAATCAAACAAGCACTGCTTGACTTAAGAGCTGCAATAAACGTGATGCCCAAAATCATGTACCAGGCATTAGGAGTCAAAACACTGCAACCGACTTCGATTCTATTGCAGCTCGCTGATAAATCCTTAGTCCATCCTGAAGGACTAATCGAGGACTTATTAGAACAAGTCAAAGGGCTCTAGTTCCCTGCAGACTTCTACGCCTTAGATTTTGAGTCATCACCCTGAGACTCCACCCTAATTTTGGGACGCCCTTCCTCATGACTGCCAACACAACAATTGGCATGAAAGAAGGTACGATCTTAATGGAGTTTAGAGAAGATAAAATCAATTTCAAACTATACAAGGGAATGGCACAATCATCTGACAATTGCGAAGTCAATATGATAGATAGTACCACCAATATCATTCATACCTCTACCCCTCTAAATAATATAACTACCGATTTGGCCAAAGAGGGCCTAACTAACATTCCAGGAAATGAGGCACCTGAAGCAAAAGACAGTGGCACGCCACACCAAGAGAAAAAAAGAAAAACCACTAGACAAAGGGTCGAGGAACTCAATTGAAATGGGCACAAAAAAGACAGGAGTAACCACCCCAACTGAATTGATCGCCCAAATACTCAAGAAGAATAAACCAAAAAAGGAGCAACTATTGGAAAAGATAACAACACTTTTCCAACTAAGAAGGGACGAAGCCCATAACAAAGCCATACACCTCCAACAATACCTCCTGGAGCTAGACAAGGAGTCTCACAAACCCCCTTGAGGGCAAGGTAAGTATTTCTTTCCCCAATTACCCGGCCTGCTGTGGGTAAAAATATTAATTGCCAAATAAGTGGGGGGAAGAATTAAATTACCAAATACATTTTGTTTAAAAGTTCCGCAACTAGATAATTTTGTTTTTGTTTAAATTTTTCTTTTTATCGACTTTATTTTTGATTTGTGAATTTTTAAACCCTATGATTGAACCATCATCATTTTACGCTGCAATATCTCTCTCTAATTTAAAGGTTATTTTTATGCTGAATTTTTCTTGCTAAGTACCCTTTCGTCTTAAAACTTCTTGTTCTTGAAGCATTGAGGACAATGCTTGTTTTAGGTTGGGGGGATCACTCCATGGAAATTTTAAAAATTTAAGACTTCAGGGTCCTGCTAATTATTTAGTTCCAGATAATTGGGTAAATTTAAAACTTTTTCAAAAATAGATTAATATCTTAGGAATCAAACCTAGCATGTAGCAGTTAGAAAATTTTTCAAAAATTAACTAATATGCTTTTCTTAAAAGTTTTTTTTCGAAAGACAACGAACCTTACTTAGGCTTTCAAAACTGAACTTAGGAAATTTAGAACTAGAAAGTTCTTGATTTAGTAAGACTTTTAGGGCGTTAACCCAATTAGAAATTTTTTTATACCATGTAGGATATTCTTGTTTGCTTGAGTGACTTAACACATGTCTGAGTGAGTTGGAAAGATTATTGAAAGACCAATCTAAGTGACCTAACCCTATTGGAAGGATAATCACAAACACTGATATACACATATAGATCCATTGAGTGTTTAAACTACTTAACTTGTTTTCTTCTAGAACTTGCAGTTGGTCTTAATTGAGGTTGTGCTAGCACACAAGGACCTGGGAAGATTGAGGCATTCGTTTCTTGTACCCATTGCCCACACACAAACATATATATATATATATATATATATATATATATATATATATATATATATATATATATGCAAAAGCATACCCCTATTACCCTGTTTTGAGCCTTACATAAATAGATTCTCCTAACATATTTTATTAATATTGACTGTTTGATTGTCCAGGTCATATATAAGGTTGAAGGATGAGAAGAAAAATAACCTTAGTTTTCAAACAGTCAAGACTTAGTATCTATGCAAAAAGGAAGATTATGCTCTTTCTTTCTTTAAACAGTAAGAATATATAGCCTCCATCAGCCATGTTACAAGCCCAAAAGACATCTTGACTAGGGACTTGTGTGCACTAAACGGTGGAGATATAGACCTTCTGCAAGCCTATGGTAAGAAGCAAGTAAGTATGTTAGGAATGAAATCTTACCCCAAATATTGGTGAGGCGAAGAGCGTATTATTATATTGGTCCTAGATAATCCTAAAGAAATCCTCTTGCATGATTAACTTGCTGAAGTTATATTGGTCCTAGATAATCCTAAAGAAATCCTCTTGCATGATTAACTTGCTGAAGTGATCTTAGGATCAAAATTTGCTAATCGACTTAGGCTGCTCTCTTGTCTTTCCCCAGATCTGTTCCGTTGATGTTATTTCTGCTATATTTTTCTACTGCATCTCTGTTTTCTAGGTCGTTTTTTCTCCTTATTGTTTTAGTTGTTGTTTATTTGGGTATGTTGTCTTCTTAGTTTGTATAGTGTTGCCTTTGATCTAATATCTTTTAATTTTGGAGATTTTTTTGTTTTAGTTATCTTCTGTAGTAGTTTTCTCCTCTTCTAGTGTTCATTTCCCATCTTGTCCGAGTCTTTCTGTATTTTCATACTGTTGATGTTATGGATTCAGCAAATATTCAGTCTGCCTCTTTTCATAATCCATATTACCCCCAACCATCAATTTTCTCGGAGGATCACAATTATCCAAACTTTTTCCTTCCTCGCCAAGTTCCAGTAAAGAATTTTAACCAGGAAATAGTCAATGATAAAACAAGGTTATGGTCAAAAAGAATGATTGAAACTTTAGTTGACTGGAAGGATATGCCAATGTTTAGATTGCAATTGATCATCAACAACAATTGGTTACTGCAAGGAAAGGTCACAGTTAAAGCAAAGCACAACAAATTCTTCATACTTGAATTTTTTAATGTTCAAGATAAACAATTTATGATGGAGAATGGACCATGGACATTGCAAAATTCACTATTGACTATCTATGATTGGCAACCAGACCTCTTGGTTGAAGATTTAAAGATCGGAAAGGTGGCAGTCTGGTTAAAATTTACTGGTGTTGATATGTAATAGGATTGCTCTATTACTTGGTCAGATGGCAAGTGAAGTAGTTCAATTGGATCCTCTTAATGATAAAGAAGACAATATTCATGTTTTAAGGGTTAAGGCGACGCTGGATCCACATAAACCACTTTTAATGGGTACTTTCCTTCCATTAAGTATTGGAAGGAAAGTATGGGTCTCTTGTACTCCAGAAAGAACTTAAAGGGTTTGTGAACAGTGTGGAAGATTAGGACATTTCGACAAAGATTGTAATTGGACGGTGCTCAAAACATCTACTGAGTTGCAGTGCCAACGTAACAATTTTTTCACCAAGTTTGGTTATGATTATTGGATAGACACTCAACATGTTCTGTTTGAATCTCCTAAGAGAAAATCCCAAGAATGGTGTTTCGTGGATCAACATTGATTCAGGTTGGATATACTAAATTCAATGTCACATATAGGGTCTTTGAGCAGTATAGTGGGAATCCTAATCTCACGATCCATCTTCAAAATCGGAACTCAGATTATGACTGCAGGAAGTCAAAGGATAATATGCACCCACCAGTGGATACTCAAGAATATGTGAAACAAGAGATCCAAGAAATTAAACAGGAACAAATCCAGCAAAGCTTTGCGGAAAAGGTCAAAATGATGAATGAAGCTAAAATTGAGAATTGCCCTGAAGTAACAAAAGAAGAGGTGGAATTGGTAACTTTTGAAGATGAGGACGATTGGTCTGCAGATTTTTTGGCAAGGGAAGATCGATCCCCATGTGATGATGGCTTCATTTCCCCTCCAAATTATGGGTTTGAAGGTAACATAGATGATATTTTAGAAGACTTTGCTGAAGATTTACATAAAGGCTCAGAAGACTAAGGGGATCCAATGGAAATAGAGGAATTGCCTTATCATCAAACTCAGTATGGACTAGAGCCTCTTGAGGAATCAGATCATTTTGAATCCTTCAAGTTTGCAAATCAGGAAAAGGAAGAATTGAAGAACCAAGAAGAATCATAGTCTCATGGGAGTAAGGTTGTTAAGTTGGACCTTATCTATAGTAGGAAACAAGTCTTAACCCAATTAAATCTACCCAGTAGAATTATGGACATGCTACGAGACAGGTTCAGGGATGGTCCCAGTTCAATGGTCAGGAAGTGTCCTCTGTACTTACATACGAGTTGATGATGGACTTCATGAGACAAGGGGAAGGATTAGCATTAATGGTGGGTAGTCATAATCGAGGTGAGCTCGGATGGGAAATAACTCATAAGAAATTGAACGTAATATACTCAATATCTTATAATGGCAAGACTCTGCTATATATCCTAAGTTATGATGGCCCTTTCCTCTCTTCCCCTTTCAACTGGTTTTTTAATCTTTTGTTATGGGCTTACTATTGGCATCTATTGTTTTATACAATGGCTTATCATTAACTACTAAACAAAAGGTAGAGATGCCGAGACTTGCAAGTAATAGAACTGGAGTGGGTGGTAAGCGTCAAGGTGATTTTTCTCAGAACAATAAAAGAAAGAAACTAAAGATGAAACCAATAATTGGGGAAATTAGTGGCATGAAGCGGAAAACCAGAGGCATAGAAGATCTAAGTCTAGCATAGCATTGTAACATCCTGTTTAATTTAAAACTAAAATACAAAAGTTGACTGATTTTCTTGCTTTGACTTTCCTATTTTGGTTGTTTATGTGTTTGACTTTGCTTGTAAATATGATAAGAAACCCTAATTAGGAAAGGAGAAGCTTAGGAAGCAAGGAAAAATGCCAAACAAACCCTAATGCAAACCCTAAGGATTAAATTGAAAGGGAAAACTTAGGCTAGCCAAACTAGGTAGAAAAGACCTGTTTGACTTAGTTTTGGAAATCTAGGACACTTTAGGGATACCCTAAGACCCAAATGAGGAAACCCCATTCGAAGAAAAGTCCTGAATCTCCATATTTTCTCCAGTGGAAATTCAGGGACTAAAATGAAAGAAAGAGAAATTTTAGCAATTTTTCTTAAATTAAGTTAAAATTTAGAGAAAAGCTAGGTGACCCTACATTATGAGCCTAGAATACCTTAGAGGTAATTTAAGGACATTTTACCCCAAGAGAAACCCCAAAACCTTAACCTAAACTTAAAAAGAAGAAGAGATTAAATTGAAAAGAAACAAAAAGGTGACTAAGTCACTCTATCCTCCACTTAAGGGCATTAAAACCGAAATTTAGCCACCCAAACTAAGCCTAAACTACTGCCAGCACATTCAATTAGCTGTCCACGAGATAAGTAAGTAGATTTGGGGCTGAGACACCTAGCAAATTCATGCACAAACCATCATTAGTCTTCACATGTCCACATTGTTATATAAGAGAGTGAAATTGAGGCTTTAGACACATTCAACAACTACCATTCGAAACTAAAGGATGAGAAGTGAGGGAAAGTGAAACAAGAAACTGAGAGAGTAGGGAAGCAAGGAGAAGAGCAGAAAACTCAAGCATACACACACACAAGGAAGCTCACTTTCATCAAGCTTGAACCGAGGCTTCACAAGGACATCCAGCTGGTTTCTTTCTCTGGAATTTCAAGGTAACTTAGGGTTACCCTTTCTCCTACCCATTTGAGTCACAAGTATCCACCAATGAGTGATGGTATAAGGCTTAGTGTCCATTTTTAATGCTCATTTCAGTTCTGGACTCTGTTTTGGCAGTAACTCTTCCATCTAGCATATCTCTTTCGTTTCTGAACCAAAACTTAGAAACTAGGTGTCAAAAGAAAGCTATTTCAACCCTCTTTAATATTCCCCAGTTGCATGTACCATCCATGGCTTCCGTACAGCAGTTCGTGACTCTTAAAGTCACTGTAACTACTGGAAGCTCTGTTTTAGATCAATGATTTTGGGTGCCAGATATCTGCGTGTTTATGAAAGCTGGATCTTTGATATTTCTGTAGCAAATAATTAGTTGATATGTGAACTAAATGGGATAATTGGGTGAGGGAAAAGAGTAGGTACAGTACTAGAAATAGCCACGAGAAAACTGAAGATTTGAATGTGAAAATATGAAATTTTGATGCAATCTGAGTTGAGATTTCTTGCTGTTATTAACATGTACTGGCTGATTACTCAAGTTTTCTGATATCCTTTCAATTCCTTCACTTGATGATTAGAACACCATAACCTGCAAATTGAAACTTAAATTGGAAGTATGAAATCATGACATAGGCAAAGTAGAGCCATTTATGCATACTAGATAGAATTTTCTTGCTGTGAGCATACCATGAACTAGATGGCTGACTATAAACTGATTTGTTGAGTTAAATTCTATGATTTGTATCAAATAAGGATGGGTTGACAATAAGAAAACATGAAATTGGTAAATTAACACCCACGAAGAAGGAAGTACATGAATAGGTAAAATAGGATTTCTTGTAGCATTCTGATTTAAAGACTCTTCGCTGTGAGTCCATCATGGATTAATTACTAGAGAATTTTCTATTTTTAGCTAGTTAGACAGATAGAACACAAAGACTTGATGAATTAGAAACCAAGTGAAGGGAGTAGCACTCGTGATGTAAGAAAAAGGAGTTAGAATGGTTAATTAGACTTGAAACTTAGGAACTTTCCATTCTGTGAAAATCTGAAATAATAGGAGGCAATAGGCTCACTCTGAAATCCAGTAGCACTACAAAAAAACAAGCATTTAGCCACGGTTTTCATCGTGGTTAAAATGTCCATAAACCGTGTCTAAAGTAGTTTTGCTACGTAAGGCAAAACCGTGGCTAAATTAGGCGTCGCATTTAAATTTAGCCACGGGTTTGGGACGCGTGGCAACATTGGGTTGGCTACGGTTCACACCGTGGCTATGTGTCACTTTGCCACGGTAGTAACCGTGGCAAAATCTTAGCTAATTTGCCCACACACCACTTTAAGCATATAGCCACAGTGATAATCGTGGCTAAATGGGGGAAAACAAATTATTTCCAAAGGTTAGCCACGGTTATAATCGTGGCTAACCATTGAATGAAATGTCAACTTGTTAGATAGCCACGGTTATGACCATGGCTAACTTTAAAAACATCACAGGTTTAGCCACAACTAAAGCCGTGGCTACCGCGATTTTTTTTGTTTGAAATTATATACTGAACATTAATATATTGTATCCAAGCAAATTTAGAACAATTTTTAATTCATGATAACCAATATAATCAAATTTTACATTGGGCACAACATATATATATATATATATATATATACCAAAATAACTATTGTTTCCATCAAAAGTGATATATATATATATACCAAAAACCAAAAAGTGCCACAATAACTTGTTTTTTCATCAAAAGTGCTATATAAAAATACCAAAAAGTGCCTAAACTGATTCCCTAAGAATATTAGAAAGCCAAAATAATGTGTTTCTCTATCAACAGTACTATGGATACACCAAAAAGTGCCTAACTTGATTAAACATGACTAAAGGTGTGAAATATCTTCAAGATTTGGTACATCTGAACCAAACTTGTCTTGTAAAAATTTGTGGAGAGTAGTCAACTTTGCTTGAGTTTGTGAAAGCTCTAACTTGGTCTCCTGATATCCCACCAAGTTGTCTTGTAAATTATTAACTTGTTTCACCAAGTCTTCAATACGAACATGAGTTTGGTTATTGTCACTAGAATTACTAGTTCTCACAGAGCCAACAACTTGTCCTTGTAATCCAAAGACTTTGGAAGGGCAAACACCAACTCCTAAGCCACGCACACGCCCCGGATGTTCAGGTCCAAACACTTTTCCTAGTGCGTCATTTGGTTCAGCATATATTTTTGAAGGAACACCTGATAATGCAGCATGCTCTTGATCTTGAGATAAATTTTCAGAGATTTTAGCCTAAAATTAAAAGAATTGCAACCATTAATGCTGGAGAAAATAAATCAGTAACAAATAATACAACACAACTACACAATTAATATAAATCTAAACCAGCAACAACAACACAGCTACACAATGCTGGAGAAAAGAAACCACTAACAAATAATACAACAATAAATCAACAACAACATAACTAAACAATGCTGGAAAAAATAACCTAGCAATGAACCAGCAACAAATAATACAACAATAAACCAGCAACAACATAGCTAAACAATGCTGGAAAAATAACCCAGCAATTAACAAGCAACAAATAATACAATAATAAACCAGCAACAACACAACTACACAGTAAAGATAGGTTGGGAGTAGGCCCATTAATCTTGGAAGGCTTTTAAGTTTTAACAAAAATTGTTTTTCAACCATAACAAGCCTCTTCTTGCCTTACACGCATATATGAAGAACACATAAGTGAATATAAGCAAAAATCCATTAATTTTAATGTATCAATTCTATTTAGTATTTCTCTCCCATATGGACCAAACTACTGAAATTTAAAGCATTTATATATAACATTCATAATTAAGAATAATGGTTCTTGCTTAGCAGATTAATATGTCACCATCCAGAGCTGTTTTTCCTATGGCACATAATCCCCTTCCCTTCTCTTTATCATTTATATGGAATTGTCCTATAGGCTTCACAAGTTATGCAAGAAACAAAAACACACACAATTAAATATGATGGCCATTGAAGCATATATATATATATATATATATATATATATATATATATATATATATATATATATATATGCCTATACCTTGTAGGTTTTCCTATTTCATTCAAAGCCATTGAGAACAGAGGAGAAAGAAATTGAAGAGAAAAATATCAAAGATGAAACCCAAATTATCCTTATTATTGTCAAAGCTTATGATGCTACAATACCATAAAATGAGAAGTAACGGATATTTTCTTTGAAAGCCATCTTTCTCTCACTGACAACATTATTGGGAATCACAAGTTCACAGCCAGGATATACATCTAATCTAACAAGTGACCCAGCAATTTCTTTACAAGCATACAAAACAAAATTAAAAAATATACTAGTAGATTTAATACTTCTGCAGTTAAACCCTTAATAAAACCTCCAAAACTCCAATGCTTAGAAACAAAAACCAACTAGAATGACCATGAATAATCTATAATGTAAAGTGTGGATCATATATTTATAGTAGTAAAACGAGGAAGACAAAACATAGAGTAAAAGTTGCTTACAGCCAAGGTCTCAGCTTCTTCATTTACATAAGTGCCATTCTTCTTTATTAAGTTTGACAAAACAACTTCACTCCGACATATGGGCCTTCCCAATTTTTTCGCCTACAATTAACATAGTGTTGAGTGAGATTTATAGCATTGGAATCTACCTATAAAAACCAAAATTAATTTTTTCAATATACTTTACCATTTGAGAAGCTTTGCTTGCATTGCTCTTACTACCACTAGCATGGGACACTTTCAGTTTCTTCCGGTTTGTTGTGTTTCGCGCGGCTAATTTCTAAAAGTTCAATGACAATCATATATATGAAGCATGGATAAATATTAAAGTTGTGAAATAAATATTAAAAATAATAATACCTTCATCTTTTCAGTATTGTAATAGCGCACAAAAGCCGACCAATCACTGCTATCCACTTTGGGAGGAGGACTATTAAGTAAAGCCTCCATGCTTTTGAACCGACTAAAATACTAACACCTTAATAGATATTTGTAAGCCCTTAGTCTTTCACTTAATGTTCTCATAGCCCATGTGCATCCAACAACATAATCAAACAAGAAATTATCCTTCACATATTATTAAATCTACAATTAGTTTGTTGATAAGTAATAGTATATAAAGTGAACTAAATTAAAATAGATTGAATTACATTGTTTTACCTCTATTAATTTCCATAGCTGGGCTTTTTTGTCTCTTGGAACCAACTTCCAATTTTCAATGTGTATAGGGCAAAGTGTTGAATTTCGAGCAAGTTTACCTAAAAACCGCACAAGCAAATTTGAACCGTTGTCATCTCCCTGTCCATCACCATTGAGTTCCACCATAACCTTTACATTCTTATCCAAATGCCAAACTTCTTTTGCTGTCATTTTCTGGGTTGTTATTTCTTTAGTAGTTGTGTCTACCCATGTATACAACAAGCAAAATTAACATATGCATATTGAATGTAAACTTATAATGATATATCAGAATAAATAATGACATCTTGATTTTACCTATTATCTGGACAAGTAAAGGATCATCTTTTTCTTTTGGTAGAGATTCAATGCCATCTAAAGATGGAGTAGTGTTACCATCACTGCTCGGAGGAGATGGAGTTTCAACTTGTCTGGCTTGAGTTTCATGTTGGTTAGTGTTACTTTGTTGGCTCCGTAGTTCCTCTAGCATTACTTCCGGTGAATTCTTACGCTTTCGACCCATTTTACACCTAATACCTGTGTAAATCAAGAATGCATCTAACACAAAAAACAAAACAAGATTTCATAATGCAAGAATTGAAATTAGATTTCATTATGCAAAATAAAATCTTAAACAAATAAACCACCACTAGAAGGCATCCATCCATTACAAGACATAAAACTTAACAAAAAAATTTTGGAATGTATTGTATACAAAAGAAGTAAACATTAAAATTAGTCCAGCATTCCTTCATCATCACTATCACTAGCCATGGTATCATTTGGCATGGAGTTCTCTTGATCTTGATCTTGTTCATTAACATCATCTCTCACTAATTGCAATTGAGATCAATATTTTCTAAATGTTGGTCAGCAAAAGGTATGTCTTCTACAATAGACTCTTCATAATGCAACAAGCTCTCATCTCCCATATCATATAAATCTCTAGGCTTCATATGGCAAACACAACTCCATCCTTGATCAACTGGATCATCAACATAATATACCATCCGAGCATCTGATGCAAGTATGAAGGGTTCATCAATTTCTTTTGCACCTGTATGCACTAAGCGAGAAAAGTTTACACTTGTTATCCCAAATTCATCTGTCTTGGTTCCTTTGTTAGGTGTGGGGTCTACCCACTCACATTTGAACATTACAACCCTTAACTCACCAAAGTAATTAAGCTCTATGATATCAACTAACCTCCCATGATACAAAATGTCCATCATCTTTAATTTCCCATTTGCATCAACCGAAACACTTTTGGTATTTGCAGACATTGCAACACCACTATTTTGTCCAATCTACTACCCTCACCTTACTAATTAAATTGCAGAGCCAAAAGCACCAGAAAGTTAATAAAGTGTGAGCGCTGATAATGGGATTAGATAATACAAACACAAGCACCAGAAAGTTAATCATGCAAAGGCAATATTATTTAATTAATAAAATCTGAAATTATTAATTAGTAGAGCACAGTAACACATACATACTCTAAAAATACAAACAAGATCCACATGACAGTTCTAGTTGATTAAATTCACCCAACTTAAAAAGAAAAGAAAAAAAAATGAAAGTAACAACTACAAACCAGATTAACAATGCATTAATTTTTCTGAATCAACAAGTCATTCATAGAATTGGTGCCATATAATGGTATCACTATCAAAATCTCTAACATTGAACTATATTTACAACAAATCACAATTAAACAACTGTGTTTACAGCAAGCCAATGAAATTAAAGCAAGAACAACGTCAATGAACTTAAAGCATGAATAGAGAGACAACTTTGTTTACAACAAATCACCATTAATTTCACTAAAAAATCCCAAATTACAAAGAGTAGGGAGAAAACTAAGCAGGTCACCTCTATGATTAAGAGGATTCACGAGCAAGAAGTCTAATGCAGTGAATTAAAATGGTTAATACTCACAGAATTAGAGATTCTTGGAGTTCAAATTTGAGATGAGATGAGAAGCACAAACACAATGGTAGTGTGTCCTTGCTTTTTACCACAATCATACTAATAATCCATCTTCCTATTGGGCCAGCATAACAACACTGTTGAAATAAAATTAGTCCAATAAAAACTAGATTTTTTTTTGAAAGATAGATTATGAAGTTGTTACACCACTTCACATACCTTGGCGTGATATTGAAATTCATGTGTAATATATATAAACCTATTGTGCTTAATTATTATAATTAATTAAAATGATACACCGTATACCAATACATACAAAATGATGTATCGATAAAATATCTGACTTAAATATGGGTGTGCCATCATTTTCCCCTTTTATTAGAACACCCAAAATCAAATATTGAATCTGAGAAAAAGATTCAAAGAAATTAAATATATTGAGTCAAATTTCATACTGTAGCAAACTGTATGAGATAGAAATCGAAGCCTCTAATGAACTCTAAACTTACCGTGAAGTACAACAATGAGATAGAAATTGAGAGAATCAGTTTCAGCTTTTGGAGGCACGAGGTAAGGTTCCGTTGAGTGAACGGAGTGCTAGGACGAATTGCTCCGAGCAAGACGTGAGGCTGAGGCTGCGAGAGGTGGTTGGCGAAGGGTGATGCGCGTATCGTGTATGGGAGGCGCGCGGTGGTTGGCGGAGGGTGGCGTGCAGGCGTGAGGCTGCGAGAGGTGGTTGGCGAAGGGTGGTGCGCGTATCGTGTATGGGTGGCGTGCGGTGGTTGGCTAAGGGTGGCGCGTGGGCGTAGAGGCTGCGAGAGGTGGTCGATTGAGTGCTCTGTGGAGGCGTCGATTGAGTGCAGATTGGAGGCGTCGATTGAGTGCAGAGTGGAGGCGTCGATTGAGTGCTCTGTGAGAAGGCGTCGATTGAGTGCAGAGTGGAGGCGTCGATTGAGTGCTCTGTGAGAAGGTGTCGATTGAGTGCAGAGTGGAGGCGTCGATTGAGTGCTCTGTGAGAAGGCGTCGATTGAGTGCAGAGTGGAGGCGTCGATTGAGTGCTGCGGCTCTGTTTTAGTTTTCTGGAAGCATCGATTGAATGGGGCTGGGCAGTTAGAGAACGTAGCAAAAATTGAGGGAGAAATTAAAATAAAAATAATTTAATAAAATGAATATATGTATAAAAAAATGGAGGGAGTGGTAAAATGAATGTGTAAAAAATTGGAGGGAGTATAGAAACGATTGCCGCCTTTTTTCACTACGCTTTTTTATTTATTTGTCACAGTTAAACAAAAGCGTGGGGAAGAAAGACTTTCCTTCACTAGTTAGCCACGATTTTTAGAACCATGGATAAATAAGCGTGAGTAATCACATGTTTTTTTGTAGTGTAGCATCAAAATCTACAAGGGAAATTAAGTGGGTACATACTTTAAGTTCCTCAAAGATAAGCTTACCATTTTAGGCAAATTACTAGACTTTATGATCCTTAAGGTGAAATTCTGAGTTGCTAATAGGATAAGGATACTCTCTGGGTTTTAGCAACTCAGAATTGTCATCCCTAAGTCATGATGCAGCTCAACTAAATCAAAACCAAATGTCAAATGAAAAGGGAAAGAATTGGAACCTAAATGCACAAAACTTGAGGTTTTGACCTTATAAAAGTTGGGTACTCTGGTTTAGGCTGAGTGAGGCAACTACTCTACCTTCCTAGACCGTGATTGTTTTAAATTGATTTCCAAGATCAGAAAAGACTCCAACTGGTTTAAGTGCAATTAGAGTCCAAATTCTTAGAAATTTCAAGAAAATAAGGTTTTGCTGCATAAAACTGTGTTCTGAACTGTTGGGGCTGCCAAACTTGACTGAGCAAGTCATAATATACCCCATAATGCCTAGGATAAGCCCCCTTGATGTTAAAAGAACCCAGAAAAGAAAGTGGGAAGAAAAGGGACTAAAGTGAAAGAAAAAGTTAAATTCTGTTTTGACTTATAAATTAGTCTAAGCCCTGGGATTTGTCATAAATACTTTGGGTAGGTGTCAATGAGCTGGAATGTGTTTAAAGTATCCTTTTAAAACTGGATAGGTGAGACTTGAAATCCCAAAGTTAGTCAAAAGGGGCTAAAATGATAGAAAAATCTTTCTTAGGGTTTAAGAAAACTAATTTTTCATAAATAAGGTTAAAAATCTGTTTGATGAGTTATATGACTGCCCTATGTGAAGTTTTGATGATATTTGTATACACGCATGTGAAATTGTAGAAATTGCTTGCTGAATAAGTAATGTTTGACTTGTGGTTGACTTTGTTTGACTGAGTCCAAAGCTAAGTTGATTGATGCATTCTATTTTAGTGTGTGGCATCCATGTCTAAAACTGGAATTTTAGCATGCATTCTGTGGAAACTAAACTGCCTAAGAGGGGCAAATGACTTTAACATGCATTATCTGAAAACTTAACTACTTGAGAGGGGCAAATGGATTTTAGCATGCATTTTGAAATGCCTGAGAAGGGCAAATGGTTTAGCATGCATTGAGTTGAAAGAGATGGTTCTACAATTGAATAAACATTACCTGGAAAGATATATATATTTTGTATACATGATCTATATGAGAAGGACACACTAGGCTGGTTAGGAATGCGTCCAGGACGTAGCTGTCTAGCAACTAGTGAGGAAATAATCCAGTTCGAGACTGGTGATCCTAGGGTTCTAACATGTGCGCACACTGGGGGACGCCCTGGATGTTAGGTAATTTGCCTATGCCTTATTTGGCGGACTTTACTTATATTGGTAAGTCTTATTTGTCCTGTTTCATTGGATTGATTTTGTGATGGTAAGGTAATGATTTAGATCAGTTGTACAGGTCCTGGAGGGATCTGGTCTTTGGCATGACTGACCAAAGTGAACAGATGGTATTGTAAGCATTCATATCTGTGTTAAATATGAGCTTATGCATGGAAATATCTTGTAATTGATATATGTTACTGCATTTATAAATGTTTGTGATTATTGTTATGGAGGAAGTTTTTATGTATTATATGTAATGCAATTGGACCACTAACGAGTTTTGAAAACTGGTAATCTATGTTACTGGGATTATATATCTCATTACGTTAGTGTGTTCAGATGCCCAGGTACCACCTCCTGTTAGAGATTGAAGTGGAGTTTGTGGAAGTGCCACTGCTGGATAGCTTCCAAGTGCTGAAGGCTGTGACCATCATCTTCTTCTTTCCCATGGACGACCTAGTCATCCCTGGGACTTAGAAGGAATGATTGTCTATATGTATATATGGATGGATAGTACTAACTAAACAGCTAGTGAGCTGACCTTTTTGGCTGTGGCTTATAAGCTACACTTTTTGATGGCCTATGAGCCTACTAACTATTTGGGTCTGCGTGCCATTATTAACTGGATATGTATGCATATACATATATACCTTCTATAAACTTCGTATATATGTTAGGAAATATATGGAGCCTAGGACCTCACTTTATCTGCTTAGGATGTATGTAAGTATGTATGCCTGTATGTATGCTAACAGTAATCGGGAGAGATCGTGAGCGACAACATGTAACTTCTAATTTCTTAGGATCAAATAGCCAAATGTGAGTTAGCGATCCTTGGGATAGAACTTAACCTTAAACACTTCCTTAAGGAAAGAAAAACAAAAAATTGGACCAGGTTTTAAGAGTTAAGTTAAATAACCTAATTCCGCACTAAATATAATTAAAGAAACTAGGACGTTACAAGCATAGTGGGAGGAAAGGATTTAAGAGAATCAAGGGAGTAAACAAGGATCTAAGAATGAAGGCAATATGGAATCTACAGATGGAAGTATAGTTGGTTGTTGATTTTAGTGAACTGCATTGAGGATAATAACTTATCTTGCTGGTGCAAAAGCTTTCAAAAGCTGGAGGAGTTAGTAGTTTGCAGACTGCAACGATTTTTAGTTAAATCAAACCACCTATTGATGTGGCAGATGCTTCGAGGTTGGCACCAGTCGCAAGCAGTTGTTAATCTCATACAGCATAACCTTGGCTCTTTTAGAGTCATCTTTCTCAGTTTGGAGACTGAGAGGAGTTACTTTCTGTTGGCCATTGTGATTAGAGTGGCAAACTCACTGTTCCAAATCCAATTGCAAGATGAGTACTTCATCATTAAATAGTTCCAATTGTATCCTCAAGCATACTAGGATCCTTATTATCAAAGAATGTAATGTGATATGTAGTGTTGGTAGATCAATAATTTGTATTGTGATGCAGTATTATCGTATGTGTAGATGCAGGATAAATGTCGGTAGATGTTGGAGCAACAACCTGAAAATAAGAATAAACGCCAAAAAATAGGGAAATATAAAATTGTTAGAGAAATTATAATATGCGTGGTACCGGACTGAGGCACGGGTATCTCATTATCTTTAAGGTAATTCACGCCTCTCACGGATTGATTTTGCTATATCACCCGGTGCAGGGGTACTCAGACGCGTCACCTCCAGGATACAACAGCCCAATACTCGCCTGTATGTCTACAACCTCTGCACGTAGGAGGTAGACAGGACTTTGTCTCTCAAACCTTTCTCTACCCAAATATTAGACACATAATATGTATATTATAATTTTTAGAACAAACAACTCTCTTACTGCACGCCTCATGTTCCTCTATTTTGTTAGTGGTGTGTATCCTCTAACCAACACACATATATATACATGTGTGTGTCAAAAATGGTTGCACTATTACTTTAAGAGTTTTAATTAGTTTTAATGCCACCATTAAGTCTAATTAACCATTGCAAGTAATGGTAGAGTAAATATCATTAAGACACAAACCAACGGCTAATAGACTTGATATTAAGTTAATAATATTAATTTATTTAATTAATTTATAATAATATCCAACAATCCCCTACTTATTATTATAAATTAACACAAACATTTAGATTTGTTTTTACATTTGGGTAGAGACAGACTATTATGCAGAATATAGATAGCTAAATTGCCTTGAATTTATATTTAGCAAAAATATATATTTTGATCTAGAGCCATGGTGGTATTCGCCTTGAACCATAACTGCTTAAGGGAGACAAGACATATATCATGCACATAATAATCTAGGTGCAATATATGAGCCCTAGCCCGCACATTATGCGGCCGTGTGCGCACCCTATTTCTTGAATATGTTTCAAGAATATATGCCCTTTTATATTCTCATACGAGCGGCCCCACTCCATCACATTCAAATAGGTGAATTCTGTCAAGGGTATTCCTGCAATTAAGATACCCCACTCTTATATTTCTTTGAAATTTGGTAGATTTCTTCTGAATCTACAAGAAATATATAATGTATCACCAACATTAAAAATTTATCTATTTGGCAATGAAATGTGAGCTCTTCCAGAGTCTTATATGACATTTGCAGAACTAGATATTCTATTAACATTAATTTCAGCTAATGTTAATTTTGTCACGAAAAATTGTATGAGTTGTGCTACTTTCACGAGACATATGTCATCCTTCATAACATTGAATGTAATTCCTTATCTCAAAGCAAAATTAAGATAATTATAATACACTAAGGAAGCAAGTTATATTTCAAATTCAAATGAAACATAAACTAAAAATATTTTTAAAGTGCTGTCACATTTTGTCACTAATTTAATTAAATGATAAGTCTTCAAAAACAAAAACAAAATTAGAAATATCACAATCAATTTTTTATTTGTGATCCATAAAAATAGTACAATTTACAAGCTCAAAAAATTTTGCTTATAGTTCAATTTCCTTTATGTATAACAAAATGTAAGACCAATAATATATGCTACATTTGTAGCAAATGATTTTATCATTTCTTTGAGGTGTTTTTCTTTGAAATAGTTCATCCTCATTTTTTGTCCCGTTCTTGTGAAAAATCATTTTCAAAAGTCCAAAATATGTTTTCTTCCATGGTCTCATTTTGCACCACGACCTCATCCATGACCTCGAGAAAAAACCACATTCACTTCAGGGAATGAAATCGATCCAATTGGACAAGGTTCTTAGTAATTATTCATCAGAAGCTCAAAGCTCATTATTTTGCCCATCCATATATAAGCAAACAAGAAACTAGCCCATAATATTTGATAAATTAATCTACGCTTTCAATATTGCTACTGCAGGAGCACATTTGAAGCATAAAAAGTAGAATATGTTTTTTTCCAAACATATCTTCATTAGTAATTTTCTTTCCTCATAACTTAATTAGAGAGCTAATTTTAGACAAGGATGACATATATTCACTAACAAAATATACTGCAGACGTAAGTGCATCTAATTAGAACGAGCTTTAAGATGAATCATTGAACATTTTGGAACTCATATCTTTATTTCAAATTGTTCCAAAGAACTACTGGTTCTTTAATAATAATATTTTATGATTCTAGTTCTTCTTGCAAATGATGACGAATCAAAATCATTGCATTTTGCACATCCTTCAGGGATGCATGAATCCTTCGGGGATGAATAGTTTCGTTCTCCTATAGTATCTCAAGGATTCAATATTGCACTCAAATAAATTATGAAACAAAAAAACATGATATATATATATATATATATATATATATATATATATATATATATATTGACATATCAAGTGCAACCAATTTATGCATTGTAAGATTTGGTAAAACATACATAATGAGAAGAAGAAATGAATTGTTGCTTACCATGATATGATGGAAACAATTTTAAGCTCCTTTCGACACAAAATTCTAGAGCTTCGTGCTGATAACGTGTTGTAAAACAAAGAATTTAGGAGCAACAACATAAGAGAAAGAACTTAGAGAAACAATAAGAACATAAAGGAGAGATGCACCAAAATCATTCATATATTCACTTGTTTACAATAGCCTCTATTTATAGGACTCTAGTCATAAGGTAACATTAAGAACACAATAATGTACCTTTAAGCACACTAATTGGAAGGTTACACAATTGTCTTTAAGGGGCTTTCATGGAGAGGTTACTAAGGATACAAAGAGACAAGTGATTATGTGGAGGGTTTAGGAAGAATCCAATGTTTAAATGTGGTCATCCACACATAAATAAATATATATATATTTACAATATAATTTAAAATATTAGGTATTTTAAAAATTTTAGTAATATTAATATAAACATTTAATTTGTTTACAAGGTTGCTTTGCAATATTACTTTCCCTTTAAATTTTACCTTACCCAAACACACTTTAACTCTCTAAGTGTGAAGTTACAGTATATGGACTTGTCAAAATGGATCAGTCCAGCCATAACCCGCTTTGGCCCTATTTAATTAGGGTTGAACTGGGCTAGCCCATTTTTAATTAGGGCCAGAAATTCTTCAGTCTGGCCTGGCCTTATTAGGCTTCAGGGCTGGGCTGACCTGTTTTTATTTTCTTTTAAAAAAATACTTTAATTTATTAAATAATTGCATAATCTTTTGCAAAATCTTTTATAGAATAATATTTATCTTCATTTAAAATTTAAAATATTAAGATGTATTGATAAAATATGAATTAAAGTAATTAAAAAAAGATAAAATAATTAATACAATTTGAATTAAAGTAAAAATTATACAATTAATTCATTATCTAAATATTAAAAATAAAAGAAAAAATGAGAATGGGCCGGCCCGGCCCGGCCCGACCCTAGCCCGCTTTGGTCTTATTACTTTTAGGGATGGCCTAGACTAGCCCATTTTTATTAGGGCCAGAAAATCTTTATTCCGGCCCTATAAATTTTACTGGGCCAAGCAGGCCGGCTCGTAGGGCCTAGCCCATTTTGACAACTTTAGTGGACCGTAGAGAATTAATTTACATATTATATTATATTAATTCTAAAAAAATTTTCATCAAAAAAAAATCTAAAAAATTTTAAAATTAATATACACTTTTGATTTGTCCATGCAATGCGAAGCTTCTAATTTTAATAATGTAAAATGTGAATGTTTGGTTGTAATTGCTAATCAATATTATTTATTTTCTTAATTTACAAATATAGATTTTTACTTAGAAACAAATTACATTTAAGAAAATTATACTATTTTTGGATAGAGATAAAATTAAAATAAGTTTATAAAAATTATAATGTACGTTTGACATTATGTTAAAATAAAATGCATTTTTTAATTCTTCTTGAAATTTTTTTAATAAAAATAAAGACAAAAAAATTCATAAATCAGCATAAACAAAACTAGTCTCAAGATTAGTCCCCGAAGACAAAAAAAAAAAACTTAAGGTCAAGTTTTTTATATCTTTGTTACTAAGTTTTTCAATATAAAAATAACACGTGGCAAAAAGTGTTTAAATGACCAATCACAGTAGAGAGAGAATGTATAAAACTATCTTTTATATAACAAATCATATAAGGAAGAGTGTAAACGTAACATATGATTGGTAAAACTTAATGACAAATTAACGATATACACGGAACTTTTACCTAAATTTTTTTTAAGAAAAAAAATAGCCTCAGGAAATTATTGTTGGTGTAATGAGAAATGTTGTATTTTTGGAAACCCCAGCTGTAAAGCACAGAGAAAACACCTATTCAAAATAACTAACATTTCTTCCGGAAATAACCGTTTTGCAATTTGCACGCATAACATAACTGTCTCACCCAATCCCATTTCTTCCTCTTCTTCATCCCCTTTTCTCACTCTCTATTCCTTTTTTCCTTCCCTCCCGAGCAAACCCTATTCGTTACCCTCAAGCGGTTATTTGCGAGGGTGAGAAAGAGGGGGTAGAGGTGTGGTAAAAGCAGCGATGAAGAAAGATGTCATGAAAACCCTCTTCAAGCAGAAGCCAAAGACACCACCAGAACTTGTGAGGCACGCACGAGAGCTTCTAATTTTTGTGGACAAGAACACGGAGGTTCGCGGAAATAAGCGGGAGGAGAAGGTAATTCATGAACGAACGAATGAAATTTAATAGATATTTCTGTTGAAATTGGATCCGGTGCAATTCGTTTTGCTGTAATTTCGGTGTAGTTCTTTCAAAATGCATATTTTTACTTCATTTATGAAGTACTAATAGGAATTCACACCAATAAGATCCACCATGAATGGATTGTGAGCCAAATTATTATTAATATTGACGCATATCATCATCTTAAATGGATTGGGGACCAAATTGTTATTAATATTGATAAATAGTCTCACAAAATATTGATCATAATCTGGTTCCTAATCCAAAAATTGGATTCTGTGCAATTCGCTTCCGTGCAATTCTGGTACAGTTCCTTCAAAATGTTTATTTTTATTTCATTTATGAAGTACTAATAGGAACTCACACTGGATCCTTATTAGTGTAAATCCGTACTTCACAATTGAAATAAACATGTATATTTTAAAAGAACTGTATCGAAATTACACGAAAACGAATTGTACCGAATCCAATTTCGCTTCTCTTTGCTACACTATTTTGTGTCTAGATTTTGCCTGAATTACCAGAAGCTCTTGGATTGGATATGTTAAGTTTTTTTTTTTTTTTCTTTTCGGCAGCTAGCGGATCTAAGCAAGACAATGCTGGAGATTAGGATAGTTTTATTTGGAAATGGTGAATCAGAGCCAAATCCTGATGCGTGTGTACAGCTAACTCAGGAGTTCTTCAAAGAGGATACCTTCCGTCTGCTTGTCGTGGCTCTTCCAAAGTTGGATTTGGGGGTAAGGCTAAGAAATTTTGGTATATTGTGATTTTTACTATTCATATTCAATATGTTTATGATCAATAATTTATGAATTAAGATGAGTGTCATCCGTTTCGAGGGTCGTTCCCACTGCACGGATTAGTCACTAGATCCGTTCTGATGGATACTCCAGTTATAAAAAAAAATACATCAAGATATTAAAGGATATCAATATTTTGTGTAGGATCTACACATAACTCAAATTATACATTTAGATCTCATATAAAAAAAATTCTCATCATCGTTTATTTTTATGAAACACCATGTTTTTTTTTGCCAAATTACTCTTTTGGTCCTCAACGTTTGCACGAAGTTTAATATTGGTCCTCAACGTTTTAAAAAGTTATTTTAATTAGGTCCTCAACGTTTTTTTTTAATTTTTGGTCCTCTAGCGTAATATCTGTCTGGTTTTGCCCTTAAATGCTGACGTGGAAGGCTTATGTGACACACTCTCTCTCCTACGTGTCAAAACGTCGTCGTTTTGCTGAGTTTGAGTGAGAGAGGGTGCCATGTCATTTAAATATGGCATGTAGGAGAGAGAGTGTACCACATAAGCCTTCCACGTCAGTATTTAAGGGCAAAACCAAACAGATATTACGCTAGAGGACCAATTTTGACAAAAAAAAATGTTGAGGACCTAAAATAACTTTTTAAAAAGTTGAGGACCAATATTAAACTTCGTGCAAACGTTGAAGACCAAAAGAATATTGTTATAATTTTCATAGATCATATCAAATATATCTTCTATTTTTAACATTGATGTCTTATATTATGATAACGAAGAGTATGCCTCTTTATATATTTTAAAAATTTGAGGAAGAGTTTGACTTTTGAGCCATATTTAAAAAAAAAAATCATCAAGTCAAATTATATTATAGAAAAGTCAAATAGCACTTTCAATTTTTCAAATAACTCCAATCTAATAATGCAGAAGAATAATTATTTATAAGCATTGTTAAACTAAAAAATTAAAATAAAAGCAGAACTGATCCTTAAGAAATCATATATATATATATATATATATATCTTTTCACTCCTTTTATATGCAGGCTCGTAAAAATTCTACTCATGTGATTGCAAATTTGCAAAGGCAGCGTGTTAATTCCCAACTAATTGCTTCACAGTATCTGGAAAAGAACATGGATCTTATGGATATTCTGATGCCTGGGTAAGCTAATTTTATGATGCACACTATGGATTTGGAATGTTTATATGATGATTCCCAAAGTATCACTGAAAGGTAAAATTAAAAGAAAGTTGGTTTTGTTAGTTATGAAGACAGTGAAATTGCTTTGACTTATGGAGCCATTGCAAGAGAATGCATACGCCATCAGAGTGTTGCAAGGTGAGATAGTTAATTGATTGTTCTGTTTCTCACTTAATTCAAATTGGGTATGGAGCACAATTGGTGCTATTGACCCAATTTTTATTGGGTACGTAGCACAATTGAATCTTTTAAAGTTGAGATTTCTGAAATTCTTAAAGTTGCCTCTTACATGTTTTTTTGTAATTTTTTTTATTTTTTAAACTTTGGACCAATCAAAAATAAATATTTTTTTAAAGTTGGTTGTCTCTTGATTTTTATTTTTTATTGGGTATGTAGCATAAATGACGCCAATTGTGTCACATACTCATTATATGATGTAACAAGTTACATCATAGACCCTTCCTATAAAGAGTGGGGTCCACATTGAGTGGTCTCACTCCTTCTCTTTGTGTCACTTTTTCTTGAGATTTTATGCGAAGACTTGAGATTTTTTTTCTAATTATAATCACATATTTGAGTATTTTTTTTAGGGTTTTGCTAACAAAAACTTTTTAAGGTTTCTCATCAACCAATGAGAAGCTCTTAAAACATGTGTTGATAGACTTTTCATCAACTTCAAAAAAATTAATTCCCTCTCCACCAATCAAAATAAACCTTAACAAGTACCCTAGAACAATTGTTAGATAACTTTTTGTTTTTTTTAAAGAATGTTAATCTCTCTTTTAATATATTGAATACATATATAAAAGAATCCATATGATTATTGAAAAAAGACCACCTTCTGAGAATGGGAAGGAAAAGAAAAGGATAATTGTGGATTCATTAAACCTTACTATTTTTTATTTCCTCCTGTATTTGACGTTAGGAGTATCTGTATTATATGAGGATCACAATTCTAAGGCACCGAAATAAAGCCAAGAGTATAAATTATGCCTTTATGAGTTTCCTTAGTCTTTTTATATGTATAATTAGTTTCTTTTAGGATTTGATTTATTGTGTCAAAACTAAGATATGGCTACTAACAGAAGACACAAATATAGACAGAAACACCTAATTCAAAGTTGATTTTGAAGCTTATAAAATACTACTTAAACTTTAAATCTTAAAATGTTCTTTTTTAAGTTTAAAATCTTAACTCACATTTAACAATTTTATTTTAGTTCAAAGTTTAAGAAAGTGCTTTGTTGCATGTTATTGTTTATTTATCAATTTGGTAATTAGAGTGTGGTTTTATGGGTTAAATTCTCAAACTGTAGTTTGCCTTTAAGGCTTTTAACTTAATCAGAATAGTTTGCCTATTTTAGTGCCCTAAGTTCTCTTATTGCATTTACCTGGAATTTTTTTTCTCATGTTTTTTTTTTTAAATAGGTTGGATGCTTCTTCTTTTCACAAGAAACAGAGAGAATTAATTTAGACATTGAACTTGTAATCTGATCACTCATTTTATAATTGGAATGATGCCTATATGTTTTTGAGAAATTGCATTCTTTTTCTTTTTTAACAAAAAATATTTTCTAAATTCTGACTATAGCTTAATTGTTGGTTTAGGTATGTCTTGGAATCAGAGCACATGAAGAAGCTTTTCGGTTATATTCAAACACCTAATTTTGAAATAGCATCAGATGCTACGGCAACCTTCAAAGTTGAGAATACCTAACATATCAACTCTGTTATTTTCTATTCACAAATACGGATCCAGATCAGCTAAAGTGCAGATATAGTGAAGTGTGTAAAGTGTGCATCTTGAGTCGTTGAATGAAATTGTTACCGTACGGACACAAATCTCAATTTTTATTTAACGGTCTGGATGGTACACTTTATACACTTTACACTTTTCGCGCTTCACTAGATCCAACTTCCACAAATACTTTCATTTTATTTTTTAATTTGGTTGCCTATTCTTTTGCCTCCAAAATTGTTTGTGCTATTTATCAGTGCAAGTTTTATATATAGAATTGATTTTTTTCTAGCTAGCTTCATACACTCTAATGCTGATAATAACAATACAGTAACATATTACATAAATATAATTTATTTGATTTTTCTTATGGTGTAATGATCGAAAGTGGGTTAAACTTAATAGGACATGAATCTAAGGGGTGTGGTTGAGTGGAAGGAATTTATCTATCTTTAACCAAGTGTCAGGGGTTCGATCCTTGTTTTGGGTATGGAGCAGCTTTAAATCTTTGGGCCAGTTGTCCCACCCTTCGAGATGTCTACAATTTAACGAGGGGATTAGTCACTGTGCTCGAATACCTAGACAAAAAAAACTTAATAGGACATGCAAACTATCCATAATTTCTCCTTATTTAATATGTTACAATATATCATATTTATTTTTTATATAAATGTTATCAGTACAAAAGCCGATCCTTTCCCTTGATGTACACAGGAGCTATTAACAAGGCATAAAGCTACAGTTGCTGAATTTCTTACCACCAATTTTGACTGGGTAAGTAAAATTAAATAGAGAGAATTATCAATTTGGTCCTTGAAAGATTCATATCATTTCAATTTAGTTTCTCAAAGATAAAAATGTTTAATTTAATCTTTGAAATTTTTTTGGTCCAATTTAATCCTTAAAAAAAGCCACACATACACTGACGGAAAAATTAAAATAACTAAATTGGGAACAAAAAATATCTTTCAAGAATTAAATTAAACATACTCATCTTTCAGAATCTAAATTAAACTAGTATCGGAACCAAATTAATGATTCTATGATTTTATTTATATTTATTGCAGTACCTTAAATGATAATCAACTTGTGTAGACTGACATTGTATTTACCTTTTACATTTGTGTCTATATTCTAAGAAATTGTTTTTTTTTCCCTTTTCTCTGTCTCTTTCAGTTTTTCCAAGAATATAACTCTCAGTTACTAGAATCTAAGAGCTATATCACTAGACGACAAGCCATTAAGGTATAAATAATATTTTCTTGATAATATTTTAATTGTTTGATTAGCTTATTGAAGTTTTTCAATGTACATCTTTGGTTAATGTCTGAGTTAATTTGATTTCTTACAAGATATATCTTATATATCCCTTCACTTATTGGATGAGTTTATCTGCAGTGACCACTTATCAAACCTTATAGATATTACTATATTAGAATGTTGTAATTTTCTTATAAATTGACCTTATTATTTTTTTTTAGGAAAATTAAATGAATCTAAATCTTTGTTTTTTGTTCGAGCTCACATTATTACTTCATTTTCTTTTACTTTACTTTGTTATATAAAAGAAAAGATAGAGGTAAACCTGAAGTTGACCTCTCTATAACATTAACAGGCTTACTAGTTCTTTTTAGATAACTTTTCTATCTTTTCTTTTATATGGATCACTGGACCCAATTGAGAAACTTATCATCTAAGAAGGATCAAAGTGATATTTTACTCTCTGAATATTATCTCTTTTTTATTAATGGAGCTATATATATAACTTATTTAATTTGTTAGGAAATACCTTTGTGCTTATTTGATTAACTCTCAATATTAAGTGCTTATTTACTACAAGAACCAAGGGGCCGTTTGGTTACTTAAGAAATTATGTAATCGTAGACGTTATCACTCTATATTTTTCTAACAAAACATACTTTACTTTTTATAATGCGATGAAATTATATTTTTATCCTTATTTTTTATCCACTTTATTCCATTCTCACTTTTAATATAAGAGTAAAATAGTCATTTTATCTACTTTTATTCTATTCACATCACATGCATTCTCATTCCCTCAAACATTCTCTTTCGTTCCATTCCCTCAAACATTTTCATAGTTGTAGTGATCAAATATGTGACAGTTATTGGGGGATGTGTTATTGGATCGCCCTAATTCCGCTGTGATGGTTCGGTACGTGAGCTCTTTGGATAACTTGAGGATTCTCATGAATCTTCTTAGGGTATGCCCCTTCTCCCATACATTCTGGACTCTATTATTGTATTAGTCAATCAATTGTACTTTCTAATCTTTATTTGAAAAAAATTTTTTTTTGCAGGACTCTAACAAGTCGATTCAGTTCGAATCCTTTCATGTGTTCAAGGTATTACTTATATGAAACACTATCAATCTTACTCTTAAAAGACTATGATCTATTATTGGTCTAGTGACTAGTAGTGTACTATACGTACATTTTTTGTGTTAGGTTATTTATGCATTAACTAGCAATATTCATCAATCTATTATTATTTTAGTAATCATGTGGCCCTTTAATTTGTAAAGTTAAGAATTAAATAAATATTATTAATACGCCATTGAGATAGTATAATACATATGAATCTAACAACTTCTCTTGAATTGAAGCTCATTTATATATGGAACACAATTCAGTACATATCTTCTATTTAAAATGAATGCTAGTTACCAACGAGAGATTGTCAAAGCGACATAGTATTGTTTAAGCAAGGTCTCGAGTTCGGGACCTTGTTAATGCAACTATCCCCGTTGAAAAACTCACTCAACATAGCTCGATGCGCAATCCGGGTTAAGTCTGAATTAGTCGCGGCAAAATCTCATAAACTGGGCGAGCAACCAATAAAAAATGAATGCTAGTTCTTTCTTCCTCTGAAATTGAAAAATATACTGACTTTGGTATTGACAGTTGTTTGTGGCAAATCAACACAAGCCTGCTGAGATTGTCAGCATACTTGTTACCAACAAATCTAAGCTTCTCCGCTTATTGGCAGACATTGAAAAAGGTAAAGTTTTCTTTAAATATTTGTGAAGCTTTTGGTTAAGTTGTATTAATAATTTCAGGTCAAAACCTCAAATTGATCCCTTATGTTGTCACCAAGTTTCATATTTGTCCTTTATGTTTCAAAAAGTTCAAATTAGTCCTTTATGTTTGCAAGAAGTTCCAAATTGGTCCTTCCGTCCAAGTCCGTTCATTTCTTCCGTTAAGTGCTGACGTGGCGTGATGAGGTGGACATATCAGCTCTCCTACGTGTCTATTTAAGCTGACGTGTCATGCCACGTCATCGCCACATCATCATCTACTATAATATGTGATGACGTGGTGCTGATGTGGTCCCATGACGTGGCATGACACATCAGCTTAGATGGACATGTCAGCACTTAACTTAAGAAATTGACGGAAGTGAACGGAATGACCAATTTGGAACTTCTTACAAACATAAAGGACCGATTTAAACTTTTTGAAACATAAAGGATCAATATGAAACTTAGTGACAACATAAGGGACCAATTTGGGGTTTTTACCATAATTTCATTCCTAAAATATAATATTCTCTTTTCTTGTTAGCTTTAGAAGGATTAGAGTTGTGCAATTAATTTTGAGTTTTTTACATTTGACAAACTGCATTTTTAGGCATTTTAGAGAGAAAAAAAATAATCCACAGTGATAAATTATTCTTCCTACATCTCTTTTAATATAGAAAAGTTCACAATTTCTCAAATATAATTATCCGGACCATGTGCAATTTGGTTCTTATGATAGATTATTCTCTCTTCTATTTTCATCTCTAAAAAATTAGTATGGTACAATTTAGTCACTATAATTTCTAAGCACAATATCACAAGGAGTAAAATTTAGCATGCCCAAGAATGTAAGATACCTTTGACCAAAAAAATTTAGTTGATTTTAAACACTAAAGTATGGAAGATAATTTGATGAGAGACTAAAAGATAGAAAAAAAACTAAATAAAATTGTTTAGATATTTGTTATGAAGTTTCACCAATTATCTGCTTTCTTTATACTCTTTTTCTTCAATGATTCGTCATGCACAATTTAATCTTTTATATTCTCTCTTCACTCATAATTAATCATACAAATATTTTTTACTACATGTCTCGTTTTTGTATGGCAGAGGACGAGAAATTTCAAGCAGATAAAGGGGCAATTATTAGAGAGATAGCTACTCTTGGACCCAGGTCCACTCATATCTTTGAAGAATTATGAGTTCAATTCATTGTTGATACTTCCCTTTTAGATCCTACAATTACCTTTTCCTTTTTCAATTTTTTTTTTTGAGTTCCTTTGCAATTCCATTATTCTGTCATGTGAATTTTTTGTTTCTTGGTACATATATATACACGGATCAGGAAGAATTCAGTGTACACAAGTGTAACACAATAAAGCAAAGGTTTCAACTCAGATACTCTTACAATCTAGTCACTCCTGTTGGAACTTTTTTTTTTTTTTTAAGAAAATGTTGCCAACATCAATTTCAATTTTTTCTTGCTAAATAGTCGTTACTGCAAAATTTATATCAATATAATCTTTTATATGTTTCACTATTATAATAAAGCTTTTGCTAACTAGTGCCTCATTTTTTTTTTATAACAACTAGTGCCTTAATTTTTAACCAATAAAAAATTTATAAAATTGTTCTTCTTAACTTTTTATCAATTTCAAAAAAACAAATATTTACAAATAAATAAATAATCAAACAAATAAACTTTTTAAAAATTAATCTCATTTAAAGTTGATTACTTAGTTTAACACTTTAAAGAAATATTTTTAAATAATTAATTACAAAAATTTTCAAATTCAAATAAATTATGTATAAATAAAATTAATAAATCATATATAATTATTTACTATGTTCGAAGATCATTAATTTTTAAAATAAATAATAAATTAATAATGTAAATTTTCTTTTAAGGAAAAAAATTGGCTTTGTGCGCCCCTCCTCAGGCCCAAAAAAAAAAAATGAAAACTCAATTGAAAAAGTTAAGCCATTTGAAGAAATTTTTTATAAGGATTTTTTTTGCCAATATAAGAATATTCCTAACATCAAATATTTGCTTATCATCTATATATCTATATATCTATATAAAGGAATACCTTTAGAGTCAATGCTTGACAATTAAGATTAAGGAGTAGTTTGTTCACCTCATCAATCTATCTTTTAATCTCATACCAGTAGTACACATGTCATTAAGCATTCCACATAAAAATCCCACATAAATCCACGTAATTCATACACCTCCACCGTGGCATTAGTTGACGCCATATGTCAAAAGATGAATTCCAATCTGCAAAATTCTCTTTAAGAATTAATGGTCCCTTGATTCATGCACATTCAAATTAGTAATGATATCACCTCAACCTTAGCATTAATTTTGAAATAGCAAAATCGTTGACCCTCTATATAATTAATGGTCCCTTGAATCATGCATAAATATGATTGTTCTGATTAATTTATTGATTTCAAATGCATTTCTCCTGCCTGTACTGGGTAAGCAGTATACAAAGATGGCTCCATTCCTTATTTTTGAACTCTTTGTGTGGTTGTTGCCTTATAATATCATTAGACAAAACATAAGCACGCATCAGTAGATTGGCTCTCATGGCTTCTTCTTTTCCTTATTCTCCAAAGTGTATGAATCTTTTGCTTCAGCAGCAACAAAAATGATAGCCACAGCCCAAAGGTAAAGAAAATGTAGTCGCACGTTTTTTTTTCTTAAACTGACTTTGCTTTTTCTTCATAAATGGAATCAATCCTAATAAAATTGTGATTATGATGATTCAAATCAAATTTGAATTCCCAATTTATTTTTCTTTATCAATACTCACATGAAATTTAGTACTGTTAATCTTTTTTTTCTCTTTTTCTAATCATGGTTTTGGGAATTACTGTTCTATATATAAATAGCTATTGTTAAGGATCCAAATACAACATCTATATATCTATATATATTATTCAAGTAATATACATGAAGTAAAAACAAAACATGTGTCTTTCAATATGTGCTATGCAAAATTGCCATGTAGGACAATGAAGCAACCTTAGTGAAAGATGCACTGGAGTTGTTTGGGTCTATATATGGAATTCTATCTTAAGCAATAATTTTTATTCCTTATTTTTTTTCTAAAACGCATTAATGTCACTTGCAATATATAAAACCGACGTGATGATAGAAGGAGTCAATATACAATGGTTTTGACACTTCTGACTTTGCAATTAATGATTGATTGAGGGTCTTAATGGGTGACATAGCGGTTGTATATGCACTACATCTATACATGGAGTAGATGTTCAGTGGTACATAGCACTGAACTTCAGTACATCCCTTCAATCAGTTGGTCCCTAAACCATTTAAGATGGGCCCTAATTAATGTGAGTTTTTATTAATATTAACAAGTGAGTTTTTATTAATATTAACAAATGACACTACATGATTGAAGGGATGCACTGAAGTTCAGTGGTACGGTACCATTGAACTTTTATCCCTATACATGTTTTGAAATCTTTCTCTGACTTTATGGCATTTTAATGATTGACAACAATTAAGACCAAATTATACGGATGCTTGATATGGGTTTTAAAGTACCAATCAATTTTTCTATAACAGCTTCCAAATTTGAAATTATATAACGTGTGTATGAGGACTACAAAAAGAGCTTCGGCAACACTGATAGAACATTGCCGCATAAATATTTTGAAGCTTCAGCGAGAGCTAAAGGTATATCTCCATGCTTAGAGCTTTCTCATTAATATATATTCTAATGGAGAGTTTCTTGACCTAAAGTTACTGGTTGATTGTGCTGTATCATATCTGGTTTTCATTTAGTTCAACTTTTACCAATCAATGATACATCTGTGCACGGGATGTGGTGGGATTCTTAACCATACAGCTATAACACCCCTTCAATAATATTAATGGAAACAAATTTTTTCCTTGCATATGTTTATATTAATAATATTTGTGTTTGTATGTTCTGAAAAAAGTTTTAGCCAAATCTCTTCAGTAAGGCAATGGAGATGTTGTCATTCCAGGGTATATATAATAATTTTGTGCTTTTTCTATACATACTTTCTATATATATATATATATATATATATAGTAATTCTAATTATGGGATTTATTTTTTCTTCATATGGGTACTTATCATGTATATATGATTTCTTACTGCCTTCTGATTTTTCAATTTTGGGTAGAGAGTTTGAATCCATTTGTGACATTAATTCACTTCTCAAGTATATATATATATATATATCAATCATGTTCAGTTTTTTTACAAAATTTTCTTCTATTGATTTTAGTGTTTATTTGGTCTTGCAGTGACTACATCCTTATCATTCACACAAAGGTTTCATTTTCACAATTAATTAATCGTTTTATGATATTATAACAATTAAGTCATTTCCAGGTATATTTTGATTTTCACATTATTGCTTTCAGGTTTTGAGAATGTCACCTACATCCTCCATGTATAGGTTATTGAGTTTAATTAATCTTTTTTTTCTTCACATTAGGTTATTTTTATTTTTTAAGTTTTGCCTTTTTTAATAATAATTGTGTCTAATATACATCTTAGATGTTATATACTTTATGATGCAATTATTCTATATACAAAAAATTTTATTCTTCTAACATTTTCATTTATAATATTATTTGAGTAATGAAAATTGAAGAACTTGATATATAAAAAACAGCATTATGTGAGAAACAAAAATTAATGGTAAATTGAAACAAAGCAAAAGAATCTTTAAAGCTTTTTTAGTAAAATCTTTATAGTAATGGGGTGACAAAGCTAAGACCATGGAACACATGTAATTATTTATAGTTTGAATATTAGGTTTAGGATTGAGTATTTACCTTCGGAACTCTTCCTTGACCAATTAAAATTTTAGGGTAAAGTATTCTTGCTGCCCACAAACTTTATTGTAATGTTCATTTCTGTCTCCAAACTTCTTCTTTTTTTCATGCTTACCTCCAAACATTCAATTTTGTTCATGTCTGCCATTTTTACTGACATTGTTAACTTTCTTGACGGAATTTGCTGACGTGGACGATGAATGTGTATCTTTTTGCCAGTTCACTGTTTACCTCATTTTTCACCTCACATTAACTTTTTACTTTTATTAAAAAAATAACCTAATCCAAATAAAAAACACAAATCGAACTTTTACCCTAAAATGTTTTTCTTATTTTGATTAGATTAATTTTTTTAATAAAAGTAAAAAGTTAAATGTGACAAAATTGAAACTTTGGGGGTAAGTATGAACAAAAAAAAAGTTTAAGGACAAGAATGAACGTTGCAACCAAGTTTGTGGAGAGCAATCGTACTTTACCCAAAATGTTAAATTTCTCCTCCAAAGTTGTCATTATATGAACTTGTGTTCAATAACTCACATGTAGCACAATATAGATTTAGAAACCAAACTATACTTCGTAATTATATAAAGGGTAAATTATTTTACATAAAATTTTTCTTTATTTTAAAAATATAAATAGATTTCATTAGGTCTATCAGACGTGTAAGATATCCTTGATGCATAATATTGATTTTTTAACAGTAGGAATAGGTCATATTTTAGTTAATTAGTATGGGCCTCTTTAGTGTGTTAGTAGGGATGTAAAGGGAATGAAGGTAAAGTAATTGTAAATATAGAAAAAAAGTTTGGTATGAAATAAAATAACAAAAAAAGTTTATAATGTAAAATTTGTCCAATTATCAAATTGCGATTATTATATTTAAAAAATAAAAAACTTTATATTTGAAAAAAAAAAGCACTGGTGGGTGGGTGGCTGGTGGTGGTACGGGTGAATGATTCTGAAAAATGAAAGGGACAATTTTGTAAAAAATTTTAATTACCTAAGTAAACAAGGTTCACACAATATTTTTTATGTAATTAATTTTAATTCATTTGACGTAAAAGAAATTACAATGTAAAGTAGATTACAATACTTTAAAATCATATCAAGCAAATATATTTCTCGAATTTTGTGCTAATTACATTACATTTCTTCTTTTTCTTCCTACCAACGACCCTATATTATTTTATCAAGTAAAAAAATATTTTGTTGTTGGTATTTTTTTAATTATAGGGTTTTACTTCGTCAACCGTCATAATCAAAGAGACATTTTCTGTTTAAATTCTATTATGTTCTCCAACATAAATATTTGTAAAATTTTTTTGATTAGTTTGGATTCTCACAAAATTTTAATTTTTTTCATTATAGTCATATATTCATATTTTTTTATAAACATCTTTAAATATATCCCGTGCATCGCACGGGTCGATCGCTAGTTTACAATAATAATTAAGTGCGTATATTGTACATTATTGAAGACACCGCATTTTGTTTAAGTTCAAATTTTAGGCCCAAAATCAAATAATTCCCATCACATTGCACGTCGCGACATGAGTCCAACATTCTAGAAGCTTCTCTTGGATTCGTATCTATGTAATTTTTGAGTACACATCACGAAGTACAAATCCCATACGTCAACATTAGACCAAAATTTTTAGATGGTTCCCCTTGGATTCGTATCTAAATTACGTGTCGCGACGTAGGGATCTCACACGTCGCAACGTCATCTATATGAAGGATTCAAACATCAGAGGGTGCAGTTATCCATGTGCATGTCACAACTTGTAGATCTTACACGTCGCAACGTGTACTTGAGAATCAGCGGATTTGATCTCTTGACTCCTGCTGTAAATAGTCCTTCACTCCCACTAGTGAGGGGCACCCACAAACGATGATTCAAGGTGCTTTAACACTCTGAAACTCATCCCATAGTCCTCTCTAAGTCTCCTTTGACTCTCCGAATACCTATTGTTCCGAGGTAAGGTCCCAAAAACCCTAGAGTTACTTTTTCTTGCCGTTTAATTCATTCCTTAGCTTCATTAGAAATATACTTGTTGTAACTACATCACATATTTAGCCTAGTCAATTAGACACATATTCCACTACGATAATTTATTTCCTAATGCAACTTATCCTAAGAGGCTAGGGCAACAATTAGGGTTTATCCTATAAGCCTCGATTAATCGATTTGAGCCCGATAAATGTCGTCTTCTCATGTCTAAACGCAACAAAAGGCCCATACGACAACAATAAATTCAATCTAATGGATTACCAATCTCAAAATAGGTCATCATATCAGAAAAATAATTGAAAATTTGTCATACGTCATGACGTGACCCAATGGAAGTCACGACGTCCGATGAATTATGGAGAAATCTAGGTAAGCAGGGATGGAAGCATGAACTCCACGACGTCCCCCAGAACTACTTTTTTATTTTGTTTCTATTTTGCTTGTCTATAATGTGATTCTTGTTTGCGATTTAACCTAACCCCACATTACACGAGCCAAGAGAGTGGAACTTCTTTCCTCCTTGAAGCTTGTGCTACCAACAAATCAACGAGGAATAACTGTTGTTCCCTTTGATCCTTGTCGGACTAGAATGTGGCCTTTGCCTGCAAATCCTAACCCATGAGTATGATGACCTTCGTCTGTAGGCCCAAGTCATCAATAGGTCAACGAGGGAGGTCCACCATCCCCCCTTTGACCCCATCATTACATGTGTTTGCTTGATTGCCTTGCTTGGTAGCGTAGGAGTCAAGAGAGGGCCCACTTCCCTCCTGTGACACACTAGTGCGTGAGTATCATGTGTGGGATCCATTCCCTCTATGGTGCTCCCACTCATACACTTCTGCATGCTCACCGAACTACGTGGACTCTTATCTCTATGGAGAGCTACGTAGGCCTTAGGTTCTTATCGCTTGGTTGACTCCATCTTTAGAAAAAGATTAAAACCCTCTTTCTTTTTGCATGTTATCTTGTATGATGAAGTGGAATAATTCTTAGGCTAAATTAAATTATATTCTTACATTACAGGGTAATCATCCTTCAGACGTGGGGCGAGGGATGCCTAAATCCTTCCTCTTTGCTTAATTAGACTCCCGAATCTAGTCCTGTTTTCCTCACTAGTTTTCGAAGTAGCCTTATTCGATCCCCATTTTTATTCAAAATATATATTTTTGAAAATCTTTTCCAAATTTTAAAGAAAAATTGGTGGCGACTCCCAAACCCGTTTTCAAAGAAGGATATCTTTGGAGCTACCGGAGAAATCCCTTCTAGTAATGCCATCTCGGATGTCCAGGGTGGTATTCACTATTGGTGACTCCACTGGAGACACTAGAGAGTCTAGCCCATCAACGGAATCAAAATATAGTTTTATTTTGCTCCATTTTCCACTTTCCTTATTTGTTTTCCTTTTAGGCTTAGATAACATGCTATAGCTGGTATAACTATCTTATCTGTTTTGCAATGAAGCCAACATTTGGTTGATGAGGAGGATAGATATAGGAACGCTTTGACACACTAAGCACTTATCACATGCACTGTACACCCCATGAAAATGATCCCTATACCTAGGGTACGCCTACTAAATAGTGGGGAAACTTAAGTGGTCATGAGGGGCTATATATATAGCATCCATGGTCTCTAATTTTTCCTTAATGGAATGTTACTCACCCTAAGGGATTGATCTTTGAGAGAGCATATCTCTATTAGGCCCTTTTCTTACGTTGGGGATCTCTACTTTCAAGTAGGGGGTACTCCAATGACCTTTTTAGGATCATAGGACCAAGTTTAACCACACATACCCGATCACAAAAGCCAAGTTGTAGGACAGTCAATTTTTGAAACCCTAGGGTCACACATGTTAAGGCATAAGAGCGGATGACCCATGCATTGCATCTGCGTTATTTTTAAAAACACATTTGCGTAAACCCTATTGCACGGTAACTTTAGCCTAAACAATAGGTGTCCCTACCCAAAGGGCAAAGCTCAAGAATCCTATATTTCCTTGAAGAACCTTGAAAAATCACACGAAGAATATTCCAGTCCTGATCCAAAAATATACATAACTCTTCTTATCCATTATCCATCTTGCATACCCTTGTTGAGGCAGCAACCTGAAAATAAGAATAAACACCAAAAATAGGGAAATATAAATTTGTTAGAGTAATAATAAAACGCGTGGTACCGGACTGAGGCACGGGTATCTCGTTATCTTTAAGGTAATTCACGCCTCCCACGGGTTGATTTTGCTATATCACCCAGTGCAAGGGTACTCAGACGCGTTACCTCCAGGATACAACAACCCAGTACTCGCCTGTATGTCTACAACCTCTGCACGTAGGATGTAGACAGGACTCTGTCATCCACACATTTCTCTACCCAAATAACACATATTTTATACAAAATCTTCTTGTGTTTTCTTCTCATACCCATAAGATTTTTCTCTTATGTGTCTCTCTTCTCATATTTTCACACACATATATATAGGTAAACTAATAGAGTACTCTTGCTAGAGTTTTTATGAATAATTGATTGTATAATAAATTATATTAGTTGCACACATGAATATAATTTATTAGCCTTAGCAGTTTCATGTTTTTAATTTCATTAAAAAAAATCATTCATAAATTTTAATGATTTGTAACTTATATTATTTAATTAAATAAATTAATGTTATTAATTTATAATAATATCCAACAATCCCCCACTTATTATTATAAATTAACACACAATTTTAATATTTGTTTTTACACTTGGGTAGAGACAGACTATTATGCATAATATAATAGCTAAGTTGCCTTGAATCTATATTTAGCAAAAATATATATCTTGATCCAGAGCCATGGTGGTATTCGTCTTGAACCATAACTGCTTAAGGGAGACAAAACATATATCATCCACATAATAATCCAGGTGCAATATATGAGCCCTAGCCCGCACATTATGTGGCCGTGTGCGCACCCTGTTTCTTGAATGTGTTTCAAGAATATATGCCCTTTTATATTCTCATAGGAGCGGCCCCACTCCGTCACATTCAAATAGGTGAATTCTGTCAAGAGTATTCCTGCAATTAAGATACCCCACTCTTATAGAGCTACAGACTTCATTAAGAGTTTTTGAAAACTCAACCTCACATATCATTGCAGGAAAATGCACTTCCACCATAGGGATAAATTAAGAGTTGAAACTCTTTTAAATATGCATTTCAACAACCACTCTATGATTCGTTCGTCCCTTTGAACCAAGTTCTTAGGATCTCTAATCACAAGGTAGGGTATCCTCATAGGTTGCTTTTAATCCATACGGGCTTTAAATATTTATCCCCCTCGATGTACACACACCAGATTCTTTAACTATAGCTATAGTTTTAGAAAAAACACATAATTCAAAGAATCTAGTAATGATGGTATTCATCACAATTTATTGACTTAAAAAAAACTGATAATTATTATTGGCGGGTATCCCAAAATTCACAAAATATATTTTTAATATATTCTTCCACCAAATAATAATACTAGCCAATAAAATAAAACATTAATCCATTTAAGGAACTTTTTCAAACTCAATAATATGTGACAAAAATTAGTATCATCTATATGTATGACTTTGTACTATAGGAATTAGCACCAATTGGGCTTACTCAAATTTTAATTAGTTAGGCATATCTTCATCTTTTTGTGATGGTATCATCAATTTAATAAATTGATCACAAATAATAGTATATATGCCTTTATCCACAATAAAATTTTCAGTCACATATTCTGATATTCACAATAAAAATAGTTCCAAAAAATGAATAATGTAATTTCACATTATGAATTGCATAGCAATTTCTCACAATAAAAATTTACCGTCAAAATTAAGGTGAACTCAAATTTAGGATATATCCAAAAATTTATATATACCCCCACTATTGATGGGTATTATGCCTCTCACAAGAATTTCACAAATTTTTTTGTTCACCCAAAATAAATAATATTCTTTTAGCACTTATAAAATATCACATGACTTTTTAAATTCATTTTTTGTGAAAATATCACAAAATCCACAATTATGAAAATTATTTTTCACAAGTATATATGTGTGCACAGTTATTCACAATCAAGTGAATTCTCATTGTTTGAAAATATTTTCTCAAAATATTTCACCAAATCTTTTTGAAAAATTTCCAAAATTCATGACAAATTCATTTGTCACATATGACTTTAAAAGTCTACATGAGATATTGAAAATCTCACAAAATATAGAATATAACATTCTATAAACAAACATCTATCCCATATGAGCTTAAAATCACTTCACATGACATTTAAATAATGTCAAAATATATGACCACCAAAATACATGCCAAAAACTTTGTCATAAAACTATAACATTTTATGATCATTATCTGGCCTTCAAATCAATATAAATTTTGGTTCAGCACAAATTTATTAATTAACCAAAATTATATATTACAAAAAGGCATAGAGGTGGTAACTCAAGCACATTTTTTCATAGTAATTCACAAATAAAACTATATATTAAAATGTGCCCCCCACTGTCAATAAAAAATTTATTCTTAAATGAATAAATATAACAGTGAGTGTTAGATGCCTCCAGAAAAGAATAAAAAATATCTTTTCAAAATTTCTCGTGTGAGCAACAATTTGATTGAAAGTCACATATCATAGATCTTAAAAGCTCACAAAACTTTATGAGTAATATTCATAAAAAATATGAAATATTATCATAAAATTAATTAAGTAATTTGATTGCATATTAGTGATATTTAAGATATCAACCATTTTCCCAATAAGATATTTGTATCACACAATGCTTTCATCCATTCAAAAAACACGCATATATTCACACCAATTGTACAGACAAAGCATATAGCAAATTATCTTAAATTGTTCGACAAATTGTTCAACGTGGCTTATCATGTACATTGAATATTTTAGTCATCATACTCTTAATTCTCAATTTATTGAATATCTCAGAGAATTCACATAAAATAAATTTTATATTTGCTCTGGGTAGATATTCAAAACTTTCATAACTATATGAAATATACTTTGGTATATCATAATCCCTTCCAAAACTAAATTTTAAATTTTGTGAGTCATCACCAAATAAAATATAAATATATTAATATTCACATGCTCACAAAAATTTAATCAAAATATACCAAAAACGTATGAATATATTTTTTGAGTGATTTTATGAAATAGAACTCAAAATTTTATTTTCTCACTATTCTTATTTTTCATTTGCTGCATTATGGGATTAGCCATTGAATTACCTTAAACTTGTTGGGGTAGCAACCTGAAAATAAGAATAAACACAAAAAATAGGGAAATGTAAATTTGTTAGAGTAATAATAAAACGCGTGGTACCGGACTGAGGCACGGGTATCTCGTTATCTTTAAGGTAATTCACGCCTCCCACGGGTTGATTTTGCTATATCACCCGGTGCAGGGGTACTCAGACGCGTTACCTCTAGGATACAACAACCCAGTACTCGCCTGTATGTCTACAACCTCTGCACGTAGGATGTAGACAGGACTCTGTCACCCACACCTTTCTCTACCCAAATAACACATATATTTTATACAAAATCTTCTTGTGTTTTCTTCTCATACCCATAAGATTTTTCTCTTATGTGTCTCTCTTCTCATATTTTCACACACATATATATAGGTAAACTAATAGAGTACTCTTGCTAGATTTTTTATGAATAATTGATTGTATAATAAATTATATTAGTTGCACACATGAATATAATTTATTAGCCTCAGCAGTTTCATGTTTTTAATTTGATTAAAAATAATCATTCATAAATTTTAATGATTTGTAACTTATATTATTTAATTAAATAAATTAATGTTATTAATTTATAATAATATCCAACAAAGTCTCTTGGAACGTGGGACATTCATATCATTTATTGTATACCTGACCTCCCTGAGTAACTCTAGTGGTGACATGAGGAGTGAAGGACACCCATATTCCTCGAGGAGCCCCTGTGTCACCTCGAGGAATGAAGGACATTTATCTTATGCATCATTGCATACCCGAGTTCCCCAAGGAGCCCCAGTGGTCCCTTGAGAACAAGGGCCATTCATCTTCCGCACACCTAAATTCCCAGAGGAGTCCTTGTGAACCCTGAGGAAGGAAGGTCATTCATTCATTTTCATGGTTACCTACGCAAACATTGTCCAGAAAAACCAGTTTAGACGGTTCATATTCCCAAACTTCACCATATCCTTGGTAATAGAAGAGGATGCTAAGAGCTAAGGAAGCAAAGGAAACCCTAAAGGACAAAAAGATCCCTCTAAGGAAGCAAAGCAAATATCCCTCACTAAAAGAAGTTGCCATAAACCACCAAGAAATATCCCTCTAAGGAAGCAAAGGAAAAAAAAGATCACTCCCACCAGTTATGTGATCGTTGGAAACCCTGAAGGATAAAAAGGATTGAGGAAGATAGTGGATCATCTACAATTTTTTTCTCTGTCATTCTCTATCATTAGCTTAAAATAATGTTTCTATCATTTTCTTTTACAATTAAAAGAATTGAGTGTCTTAAAATATATTTGTGATAAAAAGTTTCTGGAATCTATATTCTCTAAATTTGAAAAATGACAAATTTCAATCCATTCATGGTAGGTCCCAACTAATGTAGGGTATTTAAATTTTTTTTTTGTTTATATCCCTCTCATAATTTTGAGATTTGATAAATTTGAGACATTTGAAACTTTTACTTATAAGTTTGATTTTAGACTAGTGGCAGGCAATGACAGAGAAAAACAATGATAGAGGATCCATTCTCACTACAGAACCTTTAGTCAGTTATCCATCTGTGGGGTGGTCCTATTCCCCTTTATAGGAATTGGACCCACTTAAAGCCATGTCTCAAATAATAATAATAAAAATAATAATTATTATTATTCATATTATTAATTATAATATTTATATTTAATTAATTAAGTAATTAATTAATTACATGAGTTAGTGTTGATCATGGGAGTTAATAGGGGGGATCCATTATCTCATTCAAATTAGTTTATAAATACTGAAGAGTCAGTTGAAGTCACATTCATTCACATTCATTCAGAAGAAAACTTTTATTCCTACGGTGGTTTTTAACTTTCTCTCAAGAGAGCAAAATTCCAAAAGTGTGAACTTCAAAACTTGTGAGTTCTGTTCCAATCGTCTTCGTCCTCTTCCGGTGCATTTGTAGTGAAGATCGTAGATCCGTGTTCGAGTTCGTGATCGGGTCTCCGCGTGGGTATTTGGATTCGACATTCTAGGTATGCTTGAAACCCTTCAGTGGCATCAGAGCATGGTTTAATAACTTCTGCTGTGACAATAATCATGAAACTTATATGTATTATGATTTATAGTAATTTAATGAATTTTATGTTTTTCATTCATGTGAAATATCTTGAAAAAGTATCTGTTTTTCATTCTGTAAATCTAGTTACCATGTGATATATGTTTCAAAATTGTGCCATAAACATATATATATATATATATATATATATATATATATTATTCTATTTCGAAGCACGGTAGTATAGGACACAATCAGTCCAAAAACGATAGTTAATTTTTGAAATTCGAAAAAATTGGGTCCAGAAAAACTACGTTTTTAGGCTTCAAAAATTATCCTATTGCGTAGAGCACAAAAAATTGATGTAAATTGACATATAATTTGCGAAAAATGGAGTTTGTATATTGAAGAGAGAAGTTTTACGGGATAATGGGTCCGTCAGACCCAACCCGTTTATCAGAACCGGGTTGGGCCAACCCGGCTGGAGGTTGGGGGTGACCCAAATGACAAGTTATTTTGGCACAAGGCCAGAACGACATAGAATAAAAAAAACATTCTTTTATGAAACCCTTCAGCCTATCTAATAAAAAAAATTTGGGTTGGGCCCAAAATTGTAATAAAACAAATTTTTGAGGTGGGCACAAAACTGTTAATAAAAAATTTTGGGTTGGGCCCAAAACTATTAAAAAATAAAAAAAAATTGGACTGGCCCCAAAATGATTAATAAAAAATGGCCACGTAGCAACTTCAATCGGCATGTAGGTCTCATCGCCTGATAGTTGACGGCAAGTGGGAGCCAGCAGCGCGGCGCGTGTCGTCGGCGGCGGCCTCATGGCGGCGCGTGTACCTCTCATGCCACCACAAAAAAATTTTGAAAAAATTTTCTTCTTCTTGGGGCGCATGCGGACTCTAATTAGGGTGTCGTTTGTCTCTAAAAACCCGTAAAATTAAGATTTTTAATTTGATATATTCTTCGATATATGTCTGGGGATCTCTCGAGTCTGTTTAGTGATTTTTTGTTAAGTTCTTATTTTCTTTTAATTCTTTTATGTGAGAAGAAATGAAGAAAATTAGCACGTTTATTAAAAGAAATTTATTAATTTGTTTTCTAGGAAACAATGAGGCAAGAAGCTTCAAGTAAGACTGAAATCACCAAATATACTTCGATGGAATATTCGTATCTAGATGATTCCATAATATATACCTTTGAATGATGATCCCGAGGTAGATCCCGAGGAGGATGACAAAATTCCATAATACATACCTCTGGATGAGGATCCTGAGGTAGATCCCGAGGAGGAGGATGATATTCCTGAATATATACCTCTGGATGAGGATCCCGAGAAAGATCCTGAGAATGATCCTAGGCAGGAACCTGAAGAGGGGCCTCAACAAGTGTCAGATGAGATGATGAACTCCACACCTATGACGAAAACTTTGTTTCCATTAGAACCCCTATGGGAAGATCCATACCTAGTTTTCGAGAACTCAATAACTCTGCCTGATGAAACTATAGTGGAGGAAGGCAAAGAAGTAGATCAACCTTTAACACCTACATTAGCTATGGACATAGCTGCAAGAGACATAAAGAAACTACATGACATAAAAGATACTTATGGTGTGATCGCCAAATACATTGAAAATATGATTGATACGGAAACTACGACGTTTTACCTTAGAGTCATATTGAAATATATTAGAGGGGCGAGGCTTAGAAAGAAACCCAGAGGCCACTCCCCAAGCAAAATTCACTGGTTGACGATAGTAAGAAAGGCAATCACCGATGCGCCTAAGCCTAAGAAAAAGAAACAAACATATAGAAATTTGAGATGTAATATTTTATTTTGGATTATTGTTATTGGACATGATTCATGCATGGTAAATTTTTGTTGTTGAACGATGTAATTTTACTTGATGAAGTTATTTAGAATTATTTGTTCAATAATTACATGTATGAATGTATGTATGCTTGTCATAAGTGAGAGCTTCTAGAAGAGGAGTCTTCTAAGAGTTATTTAAAAAAATTATTAAGCACTCTAATGTTTTTTCTTGTAAGAATATAGTAATAATTGTTTGAATCTGTGTGATGAGAGAAACAAACGTATAATCTTGATCATGGATCTTACAATGTTCTTATTTTCTTATCAAGAATAATATGAATGAAAGACATTGTACACTATTTTGTGCAATAAGTGGTAATAAAATCCTTTGTCGTGTCTCTCTTATAGAGAGGACGTAAAATAATGTGGGATCAGTTTGTCACAGAACTGAGGATGGAGACAAAGAATATCATAGCTGAATTGAATAAGGGGATAAGCTTAACGGGGACTGTGGGCACCCAATTTTTCCTGCCCAGAAAGTTTGAGTCGCGACCTACAGACACCCAAATCGCCACCCCATCTAAAAATCAGCAGAAAGAAGCTGGCTAAGGTTGTAGGTCCTTGTGGGGCGACAGGGTCTCTTCCTGCGGGTGTCGCGGGACAACCCCGACGCAGGGATCTATTGTATCGTGATAGGGACTCGCCACCAAGTTTTCTATTGAAATCTCCAAAACTTGGAAAGGGGGGGGGGTTTATGGATTGAAAGAATGATAAAATGGGATTAAAATGCAATTAAGACTATTAGAGAAAGAAAAATTTACAAATAAATGAGAAAAAGGATAAAAAAAGTCTTTTGGGAGGAAATTGGGGCCAAAATTTAATTTTCACAAATATGAAATTGGGGTAAAAATGCAATTATGAAAACTTGAAACCGAAAGAAAATGAAAACTTAGGCAAAAAATGCAATTTGGTGACAAAATGTAATTATGGTAAAAATTGGGAACAAAATGTAATTTTGGAAAATTTGGAAACGGGGCAAAAATATAATAATGAAAAATTATAGGGTTAGAATTGTGAAAAAAATGAAAATTTGGGCTAAAAATTCCATTTGGGGCAAAAATGTAATTTTGGAAAGTTGAAATCGAGAAAAAAATGAAAATCTGGACTAAATATGAAATTCGGGGTTAAAATGTAATTTTAAAAATTTTTAGGGTCAAAAATGGGAAAAAATAACATTTTTAGCTAAAAATGTGATTTGGGGAAAAATTATAATTTGAAAAAGTTATAATTTAAAGAAAATGAAATTTGAGTAAAAAATGAAAATTTGGGGAAATAATGTAATTTCGGAAAGTTAGAATAAAAAAGAAATGAAATTTGGGTGAAAAATGCAATTTAGGGATAAATATATAATTTTTAAAAAAATTAGAATCGAAAGAAAATGAAATTTGGATGAGAAATGCAATTTAGGAGTGAAACTATAATTTTAAAAAATTAGGTCGAAAGAAAATGAAATTTTGGGTTAAAAATGAAATTTGGGGTTAAAATGTAATTTTAGAAAGTATTTGTAGTCAAAGATGAAAAGAACATAAAATTTTGGGCTAAAACTGAAATTTGGGGTTAAATTGCAAATTTTGAAAATATTTGGGGTTCATTTGAAAAAATAAAAATAAAATGGGTAATTATAGCGACGTTATCATCCTTTTAATATAATTAATTAATTAATTTCTATGGTAAAGTACCTTTGCTGCCTCTAAATTTTGCTGTAATGTTCATTCCTGCTCCAAACTTTTTTTTGGTTCATTCCTGCCTCTTAATTAATTAATATAAATTTTGCTGGTATTCCGGTGGTGGTGGGAGACATGGGACATTCAAGGAGAAAGACGAAGTTTTTGTGGGTATGTGAGGGACTATGTACAAGGCTGCTGTGTTTAAGGTAATGGGCATAGGCTTGTTAGGACATTTGGCGAGCGCTTTTGGGTCATTATGAACCTCCTTTTCTCGCACAATGCTAAGTTGAGCTTCAATGAGAGGGGCCATGACTGTCAAAACGGGCCGGCCTGTTTATTTGGCGGGCTTGGGAAGTAATGCCCAAGTCCGCTCGTAATGGCCCGTGGGCTAAACGGGCTAGCCCGCGGGCCACTTTTTTTTTATGTTTTTAAAATATATTTTCTTAAAAAATTAATTATAAAATTATATATTTACTTAAAAATTAGTAATTTTTTAACTTTAAATTAATATTTTATTAATTTTAATTATTATTTAAATTATTTATATATTTTATTAGAATAAAATATTATTTAACACATAAAATTATCTAATATATATATATTTATACATATTTTAAACAAATATATATTAATTTATTTCTTTTTTTTTTTAATTTTTTGGCGGGCCGGCCCGCGGGGCCCGCGGGCTTAAATGGGCTAATCCGTTTAGGCCCATTTTTAAACGGGCCTATTTTTGCTTACCCAAGCCCGCCCATTTAGCGGGCGGGCTGGGCTAGCCCGCGGGCTCCGGCTCGTTTTGACAGTGCTAGCCATGGGCCCTTCTTGTGTTTCAAAATCTATATGTTCCCCCATAGTGATCAATTGGGAGAAGTCCTTCAAAGGAACAACAAGGATCAAGTCATAACGAGGATCTTTGAGGGATCTCAGAAAATAATGACACACCTCATGCTCAGTCATAGGGGGTTGCACATTTATCGCGGTTTGCTTCCTTCTTCCAACATACTCATGAAACGATTCCCCAGTTTTTTGACTCACCCTCTATATCATTTCGCGAGTGAGCTCGGTTTTATTGTATGTAAATTCCTTCGAGAATCCTTGAACCATGCTATGCCAAGATTCTAGGATTCCCCTATCTAGAAGCGTGAACCACTTGAGTGCAAACCCCATGAGGCTGTGATGGAAATTTTTGAGTAATAGCTTTACATTTTGTCCCCACTTTTCCATGGACCTGTAGAAAATGTTATGGTGACCGTCTGGATCAGTGCTCCCGTCAAATTTGGTGAACTCAGGAACTTTGAATCCTGTTGGGTCCTCTACTCGAGAGAACACACAACGATTCTCTAAGTCCCAGGTCTTTTGGGCCCCTTCAACTAATTTGGCCCCAAGCTTTCGTTCGATTTTTGGATCTCCTATCTCCACTCTGGGACTAGCTCCTTCTGCATTGATTCGCTTGGTCCGTACCCAATTGCAGAGACTTTCATCACTTGATTATGATCTTTCTACAAATGTAAACAATAAGCTAATTAAGATGAACAACCTACTAATGCCGAAAAGGAACGTCAAGCTCCACTGAAGGGCAACAATCCACCTGGAAAATGACAAGATCTAAAGTCAGAAAAATTGCTTATACACACGATGATTTCTTTTGGTATTTGGCTCTTGGCTCAACATCCGCATCCCCTTGATCAAGAGTTCTACCGGGAGATCGAGGTTGATGGCTAGGCATTAGGAGCACTAGCGTCATGGTTGAGCACATGGTTGATGGCTCTTTTGGTCTCTGGAATTGCTTGATACAATACTGAGCTGGCTTCTCGCGCATTTCTGATAAGAGCTTGGATGTTTCTCAATTGTGGATCAATCGACAAAGTGGATGCCTCTTACACTAACTTCTTCAACAGATGAGACAATGTTGGGGATACTTCCAAAAGAAAGAAACTTCATTGCATTGATATTCCAATTTGGGTTTACATAGTGATTCTTTCATTACAATAGCACTTCTCGATAGAAACTTCCTGCTTCTACTGCTGATTTCAAAATATAGAATTCCTATTTTTTGTTGAAACAAAATGACAAAAAGCCTAAATTGTGCTAAGACACTTCTAATGAGGATCACAATCTTCGAATCTCTATGCTAACCCCTTCGTGCTCATAGGTTGCTTGTCTCATGTTGTTCTACCAACTGGGCCTTCTCTAGTGTCAATCAATGTATGATGATTTGCAGGTCAACAACCTCACCCCTTATGCCTCTTATTTCAGCAGCGCTCTTCTTCATAGTTTACATTTGAGCTGGAAGTTTCTCATTCTTGAGGCAATAGACTTTGACTTATTTATGGTGTTCTAGCTCTCTCATCTCTCTGATGTAGTGCGCCTCCGCCACTTCACGCTTGAGCTTCAACACTTCTTCTCTTAATGCTAGGTTCTCCTTTCTTAGCAACGAGGTTTCTTCCTCTCTCTTCAAGTGCCTTTCTCTTTGCTCCAAACTTGCCTCTATTAGAAGCTAACCTTCAGTGTGTGCATCTTCTTGGTTTTCATCGCAGTTCCTTCCATGGTTTCAATGGACAACACATGTTGCTAGAAGTGGGGGCAGGTCTCAATGGAATGACCCGTAATATCTTGATGATACATATAGGTTAACTCTACCTTATACCAGCCAGGGAATGGTGCTATCATTACTTTCCTAGGCATTGGACACATGAGTCCTTGGTCATGTAGACTTTGGAAGAGCTCTGGCTTTGTCATCTCACATTCAAACAAGAATTGATCGAGGCTATCCCTGCCCCTTTTCCCTTGTTTGTCTTTCTTCGTCATGCTCTGTTGAGTATTTCCCTTCTTGCTGAATGAGGCGTCTGAAGACGAGCAAAAGGCCATACCTTGATTGGATTCCGAAGCCAAGCCAATTACCGAAAGAAACAATACAGAAATCTTTAAACATGCAAGGCAAAATAAAGAGGATATCTTCATCATATATACAAGCGTATCATAATGAGGTCTTTTAAGTGCATCGAAAGGGTTTTGAAAAAATGGAAAATTGTGACAAGGCAACGCCTCGTGATTTAAAAAAAATTTCATCATGAATATCAAGGTATTCAGATGAGTTTTGAAAAATGGTGCACAGAAAAGTCTCCATTATGGGTACAAAAATATCTTAATGAAGATCTCATTCAGAAAACTAGTGATTGCATTTGCAATTATTGTGAGAACAACCCTTTGGATTCCCCCAGTGCTTTCAAAACAATTTAATCAGGGGTCGAAGTTGGTGTCAATGTTGTGCGATCAAATTACATACGAATTGGTGTCCTTTAACTTTTTAACCAAATTTGCGATTGGCAAATGAGACCTTTCCGAGAATTTTGCGTTTAATGGAAAAAAATTTGCACATTAAACGTCTCAATTGCCAATCGTGAATTCGACTCTGGCTTACATGAAGCATGCTATCAAGTAAAATGCCAGCAAATCAACACTACATTCTCCAGTTGATTTCAGATCAAATTTGATTTTGTCATAAATGTCCAAGGGGGTCGCGACGCACTAAGATTTTACGCCAGGATGTCGCGAACCATCAAGTTATGGGTCGCGATCCTCTTCCCCCTTTAGGTCTATATTTTCATTTCTTCTCACTTTTCCCTCATTTGCATCTTTTCGCGGCCGGACAAAATGTGGTGTCCACAGAGTCCCCTCTTTGCTTTTCTTTATTTTAGAATAAAAGAACAAGTAAAGACATAAACTGGAAACCAAATTTTGCCATTAATCTTAAAGTCAATTTGTTCATACACATTTTAAGTCAATTTGTTCGTACACATGGTTGCTGGCTGTTGCGATGAAGACGAAGTGAATTGGCTGGGACGAGGTCTCTTGTTACCATGGCTAGCCATTTTCCTAGAAAACTAGTAGACATGCTGATAATTCTAACAAGGTAAAACATACCAAGATGAAAAATGTACCCCATGAATTAGGTTGTCACCCACAAAGCAAATGAGACGGCAACCAAAAGAGAAAGGGGGTTGTGACACCATGCGGAAGAAAAGAAGGCCATACCTGTGATCTTAGCGGTGGGGGAGAGATTCTGAATTGGTGGAAATGATGCCAGAGATGAGCTCTTTCATCTAATCGGAACAATTTCGTGTAAAGGTTGCTGGGGAATTAGAGATCTGAGAGAGAAAATGAGGGTCGTGGAGGGGGGTTGTGACCCAAAAATGACTCTGACTCTCCTTAAAAGGAAAAACGACCTTGGGGGTCCCGACCCAAAAAGTATGGGTCGTGACCTATTTCATTAATATGGACGCCTGAACTGACCAATGGTTGCGTGCCACGTGGCAAGGGTCGCGACCTATGTCATAGTGGGTCGTAACCCATGACGGTCAACTTGGTGACCATTTGACTTGGGGGGGGGGTCGCGACCTAAGACTGACACTGTCACGACCCAATGTGGTTTTTTTAAGTGGTTTGTCTACATCTATGACAGGCATGGATCCCCGAGACTTTTGATGCATGGATCCCTGAAAGGTAGGTTAGCAAAGAGGTTCTAGACATCCAAGGCGGGCAAGGATCCCCGAGACCTTCGAAATCTAAGGCGGGCATGGATCCCCGAAAGATAAGTTAGTAAAGGGGTTCTCGACATCCAAGGCGGGCATGGATCCTCGAAAGATAATTTAGTAAAGGGGTTCTCGGCATCCAAGGCGGGCATGGATCCCCGAAAGGTATGTTAATAAAGAGGTTCTCGACATCCAAGGCGGGCATGGATCCCCGAAAGGTATGTTATTAAAGGGATTCTCGGCATCCAAGGCGGGCATGGATCCCCGAGACTTTCGACATCCAAGGCGGTCATGGATCCCCGAAAGGTAAGTTAGTAGGAGGGTTTCTCGATATCCAAGGCGGGCCTGGATCCCCGAGACTTTCAACATTTAAGGTGGCCATGGAACCCCAAAACTTTCGACATCCAAGGCGGGCATGGATCCTCGAAAGATAAGTTAGTAAAAGAAATTCGTAAAAGAAACATTAACTTTGTGAAGGGTCTGTCTTGGAGGTAAACCTCCCCAAAAGCCACTTGGAGTTCTAGGTCTTTCTAGGAACAGTGCTAGCTTCTTAGTACTTGTATAGTTGGTTAGTCACAAGTAAAAAGATGAATCATTTGATAGATGCAGGCATTTTTAACCGTTGCTCAAAAGCAATTAGTCAATAAAGGAAGACTTGCACGGATTATGAGAAAGAGGTAAAGGGTCTTATTTGATGAATAAACTCCTTGTTTTAACATTGGAATGCAAACATCGGTACAATTTAAAAAGATTAGACCACAGGAATCTATAGTAGTCGATTCCGCAATTGTTGAAGGAAGAGCCTTGCAATTCCCCCCAGAAGATTCATCCAACTGGAATACAGAACATATGCATTTTTTAAGATCCCTCTTTTAGGCGAAGAATTTCATAATGGCGTCTGAATTGGCAAGACGAACGGCTTCACGACTATCCATATCTTCGAGAATTAATGCCCCACAAGAAAAGACTTGCTTGAAGACAAAATGGCCTTCATAAGTTGGGTTCCTCTTTGGCCTTCATAAGTTGGGGCCCATTTTCCTCTTTGGTCTTCCTAGTTGGGTAGTGTCTTCTTAAGCACAAGATCTCCTACTTTGAATGTTCAGGGGTGAACTTTCTTATTGAATGCCCTCGCCGTTCTGGCTTGATATAATTGTCCATGGCAGATGGCTTCTAACCGCTTCTCATAAATTAAGCTGATCTGGTCGTATCAAGCTTGGGCCCATTGTTCCTCATCTAGATTTGCCTCTGCTATCATTCTAAGAGATGGGATCTGAACTTCTATTGGCATTACAACCTCCATTCCATATACCAAGGAAAAAGGTGTAGCACCTGTTGAGGAGCACGTTGTTGTCCGATACCCATGCAGGGCATAGTGCAGCATTTTGTGCCAATCTTTGTAAGTGATTGACATCTTATCAATTATGTTCTTAATGTTCTTGTTTGCTGCTTCTACAGAACCATTCATCTGTGGATGATAAGGTGCTGAATAATGGTGGGTGATCTTGAATTCTTCGCAAATCTTTCGAACGTTAGAGCCATTTAGGTTAGACTCGTTATCCGTGTCGATCCTCTCAAGAACCCCATATCTGCAGATCAGGTTTGTCCTTAAGAACCTTACAAATGTTGTTTTTAATGCTGGCATAAGAACAAGCTTCGATCCACTTTGTGAAGTAGTCGATGGCGACTAGGATGAAGTGGTGACCATTCAAGGCTTTTGGGTTGGTGGGGCCAATGATGTCAATTCTCCACATAGAAAATGGCCATGGGGTAGCCATGTTATGTAATGGGGCTGGTGGCGCATTGATTCTATCAGCATAGATTTGGCATTTATGGCACTTTCCGACATACCCGATGCAGTCATGTTCAAATGTCATCCAAAAATATCTGGTCCTTTGAATCTTGCGGGCTAGAGTATGTCTGTTGGCGCGAGTTCCACAAACTCCCTCATGCACTTCGGCCAATATATGGTTGGCTTTTGTTGCTTCGACACAACAGAGCAATATTCCATCTGGCTTGCTTTTGTAGATGACCTCCTCACTAATGAAGAAATTCATGGATAGAGTTATGAGGGTTGTTTTCTCATTCTCATTGATGCCTGCCGGATATTCTTGCCTCTCCGGATAGACCTTGATATCATGGAACCACGGCAAACCATCTGGTTTTGGATCCACCATTGAGCAATGGATCTCAGTGTGTCGACACAATACCCTGATAGGTTCTAGATGGACTCCACAGTTGAGATCAACCATCACTGCTAGGGTTGCTAAGGTGTCTGCAAGTAGGTTCTTGCACCGAGGCAAATGACGAAAGTCAATATGCTTAAATTGACAACTTAGCTCTAAGAGGTATATTTGGTATGGAATTAGCTTTGAATCCTTCGTATGCCATTCCCCTTTAACTTGGTAAATTTTTAGTGCAGAGTCCTCAAAAACTTCTAGGTTTTTGATTCCCATCTTCAATGCTGCTTGAAGTCTGCATATTTATGCTTCATCCTCGGCCATATTATTGGTGCACTCAAAGTCAAATTTGGCTGCAATTGGAAATTGCTTTCCGCTTGGGGACATGAGGACAAGATCAATACCACTTTTGAACACATTCACGGCCCCGTCAAAATACATTTGCCATTCCCTAGGAGATGATTCTCGTTCTATGATATTGAGGCCCTCATCTGGAAACTGATAGTTTAGAGGATGTTGCCCATCTAGAGGATTTAAAGCCAAATAATCTGCGATAGCGCTCCCTTTGACCGATTTTTGTGTGACATCCTTGACATCATACTCAGGTAGGACGACTTGCCATTTGGAGACACACCTGGACAAATGGGGACTCTCGAAAATGTACTTCAATGAGTCCATGTCGGATATGAGAAAAGTCTGATTATAAAACATGTAATGCCTTAAGCGTCGAACCGTCCATATTAGGGCGCAGCATGTCTTTTCAATCAAAGAGTATCGAGACTCAATCTGGTTGAACTTCTTGCTCATATAGTATATGGCTTGCTCTTTTCCTGATACGGGGTCGCGTTGCCCCAAAATGGCTCCCATTGACTCGTCTAGGACAGTCAGGTATAGGAGCAGTGGTCTCCCTAGTGTTGGTGGTATCAATACCAGTGGGTTGGTCAAAGATTTTTTGACTATGTTGAAGACTTCTTCGCATTCTTTGCTCCATTCCATTGACTAGTTTTTCTTGAGTAGTTTGAACAAAGGAGTACATGTTGCAATCTCAAAAGAAGTGAAGAAGTGCAAGTTCAAACGTGTTGTTTTACAAATGAGTCAAACGAATCGCTTCGCGTTGTATTTTTGCAACCGAATGGTTTTAATGCTCAAATTGGCCTCGTGATCACATGGAAGGTGTGTGAAGTTGTGTCTAAGCACATTTTGAACTGAGAATCGTGATTGAATCTCATCAGTCCCAAGAAATACAAGTTCAAACGTGTTGTTGCACAAGTAGTCAAACTGATCCTTTCTCGTTGTATTTGGGAATCCGAGTGGATTTAATGCTCGAATGGGACTCGTGATCGGATTGAAGGTGTGTCAAGTCGTGCCTAAGCAAATTTTGAATTGAAAATCATGATTGAATCTCAAAGGAAGTCAAGAAGTACAAATTCAAACGTGTTGGTGCACAAGTGAGTCAAATCGATTAGTTTGCGTTGTATTTGGGATTCCGAGTGGATTTAATGCTCGAATGGGACTTGTGATCAAATGGAAGGTGTGTGAAGTCGTATCTAAACACATTTTGAACTAAAAATTGTGATTGAATCTCAAAAGAACTCAAGAAGTACAAGTTCAAACATGTTGTTGCACAAGTGAGTCAAATCGAGCAAATCACGTTGTATTTGGGATTCCGAGTGGATTTAATGCTCAAATGGGACTCGTGATTGAATAGAAAGTGAGTGAAAATGTGTCTAAACACATTGTGAACTAAAAATAGCGATTGAATCTCAAAAGAATTCAAGAAGTACAAGTTCAAACGTGTTCTTGCACAAGTGAGTTAAATCGACCGCTTTGTGTTGTATTAGGGAATCCGAGTGAATTTAATGCTCGAATGGAACTCGTGATCGCATTGAAGGTGTGTCAAGTCGTGTCTAAACACATTTTGAATCCAAAATTGCGATTGAATCTCAAAAGACGTGAGGAAGTACAAGTTCAAACGTGTTGTTGCACAAGTGAGTCAAACGGATCGCTTCGCATTGTATTTTTGAATATGGGTGGATTTAATGCTCAAATGAGACTCGTGATCCCATGGAAGGTGTGTCAAGTCGTGCCTAAACAAATTTTGAGCCAAAAATCACGATTGAATCTCAAAAGAAGTGAAGAAGTGTAAGTACAAACGTGTGGTTTCACAAGTAAGTCAAACGAATAGCTTTGCGTTGTATTTTTGCAACCGAGTGGTTTTAATGCTTGAATTGGACTTGTGATCACATGGAAGGTGTGTTAACTTGTGTCTAAGCACATTTTGAACTGAGAATTGCGATTGCATCTCAATAGTCACAAGAAATACAAGTTCAAACGTGTTGTTGCACAATTGAGTCAAACTGATCCTATCTCGTTGTATTTCGGAATCCGAGTGGATTTAAAGCTCGAATGGGACTAGTGATCGCATGGAAGGTGTGTCAAGTCGCGCCTAAACACATTTTGAATTCAGAATCGTGATTGAATCTCAAAGGAAGTCAAGAAGTACAAGTTCAAACGTGTTGTTGCACAAGTGACTCAAATCGATCAATTCGCGTTGTATTTGGGATTCCGAGTGGATTTAATGCTCGAAAGGGACTCGTGATCACATAGAAAATGATTCGAAATGTGTCGAAACCCATTGTGAAATAAAAATCGCGATTGAATCTCAAAAGAATTCAAGAAGTACAAGTTCAAACGTGTTGGTGCAGAAGTGAGTCAAATCGATCGCTTTGTGTTGTATTTCGGAATCTGAGTGGATTTATGCTCGAATGGGACTCATGATCGCATGGAAGGTGTGTCAAGTCGTGTCTAAACACATTTTGAGCCAAAAATCACGATTGAATCTCAAAAGAAGTGAAGAAGTACAAGTTCAAACGTGTTGTTTCACAAGCGAGTCAAACGGATCGCTTCGCGTTGTCTTTTTGAATCCGAGTGGATTTAATGCTCAAATGGGACTCGTGATCGCATGGAAGATATGTGAAGTGATGTGTAAGCACATTTTGAACTGAGAATCATGATTGAATCTCAACAGTCCCAAGAAGTACAAGTTCAAACGTGTTGTTGCACAAGTGAGTTAAACTGATCCCTTACCATTGTATTTGGGAATCCCAGTGGATTTAATGCTCGAATGGGACCCGTGATCACTTGGAAGGTGTGTCAAGTCGTGTCTAAACACATTTTGAGAAAAAAAATCATGATTGAATCTCAAAAGAAGTGAAGAAGTACAAATTCAAACGTGTTGTTGCACAAGTGAGTCAAACGAATCGCTTTGCCTTGTATTTTTTAAACCGAGTGGTTTTAATGCTCGAATTGGACTCGTGATCGCATGGAAGGTGTGTGAAGTCGTGTCTAAGCACATTTTGAACTGAGAATCACGATTGAATCTCAACAATCCCAAGAAATACAAGTTCAAACGTGTTGTTACACAAGTGAGTCAAACTGATCCCTTCTCGTTGTATTTGGCAATCCGAGTAGATTTAATGCTCGAATGGGACTCGTGATCGCATGGAAGGTGTGTCAATTCGTGCCTAAACACATTTTGAATTGAAAATCATGATTGAATCTCAAAGGAAGTCAAGAGGTACAAGTTCAAACGTGTTGTTGTACAAGTGAGTCAAATCAATTAGTTAGCGTTGTATTTGGGATTCCGAGTGGATTTAATGCTCGAATGGGACTCGTGATCAAATGGAAGGTCTGTGAAGTCGTGTCTAAACACATTTTGAACTAAAAACCGCGATTGAATCTGAAAAGAACTCAAGAAATACAAGTTCAAACGTGTTGTTGCACAGGTGAGTCAAACGGATCGCTTCGCGTTGTATTTTTGATTCCGAGTGGATTTAATGCTCGAATGGGACTCGTGATCGCATGTAAGGTGTGTGAAGTCTTGTCTAGGAACATTTTGAATTGGGAATCGTGATTGAATCTCAACAGTCCCAAGAAGTTCAATTTCAAACGTGTTGTTCCACAAATGAGTCAAACTGATCCCTTCGAGTTGTATTTGGGAATCCGAGTGAATTTAAAGGTCGAACGGAACTCGTGATTGCATTTAAGGTGTGTCAATTTGTGCCTAAACACATTTTGATCCAAAAATCGTGATTGATTTTCAAAGAAAGCAAGAAGTACAAGTTCAAACGTGTTATTGCACAAGTGAGTCAAATCGATCGCTTTGTGTTGTATTTGGGAATCCGAGTGGAATTAATGCTCGAATGGGACTCGTTTTCGCATGGAAGTTGTGTTAAGTGGTGTTTAAACACATTTGGAGCTAAAAATCGTGATTGAATCTCAAAGGAAGTGAAGAAGTACAAGTTCAAACGTGTTGTTGCGCAAGTGAGTCAAACGAATCGCTTCGCGTTGTATTTTTGAATCCGAGTGGATTTAATGCTCGAATGGGACTCATGATCGCATGGAGGATGTGTTAAGACGTGTCTAAGCACATTTTGAACTGAGAATCAAGATTGAATCTCAACAGTCCCATGAAGTACAAGTTCAAACATGTTGTTGCACAAGTGAGTCAAACTCATCGCTTCGCGTTGTATTTGGGAATTCGAGTGGCTTTAATGCTCGAATGGGAGTCGTGATCGCATGGAAGGTGTGTCAAGTTATGCCTAAATAAATATTGAACTGAAAATTGATTTTAAATCTCAAAGGAAGTCAAGAAGTACAAGTTCAAACATGTTGCACAAGTGAGTCAAATCGATCGCTTTGTGTTGTATTTGGGAATCCGAGTGAATTTAATGCTCGAATGGGACTCGTGATCACATGGAAGGTATGTCAAGTCGTGTCCAACCACATTTTGAGCCAAAACTCCCGATTGAATCTGAAAAGAAGTGAAGAAGTACAAGTTCAAACGTTTTGTTGCAAAAGTGAGTCAAACGAATCGCTTCGCGTTATATTTTTGAATCCGGGTGGATTTAATGCTTGAATGGGACTCGTGATCGAATGGAAGGTGTGTCATGTCGTGCCTAAACAAATTTTGAACTGAAAATCGTGATTTAATCTCAAAGGAAGTCAAGAAGTACAAGTTCAAACGTGTTGTCGCACAAGTGAGTCAAATCGATCAGTTCGCGTTGTATTTGGGATTCCGAATGCATTTAATGTTCGAATGGGACTTCTGATCGCATAGAAAGTGAGTCAAAACATGTCTAAACACATTTTGAATTGAAAATTGCGATTGAATCTCAAAAGAATTCAAGAAGTACAAGTTCAAATGTGTTGTTGCACAAGTGAGTCAAATCGATCGCTTTGTGTTGTACTTGGGAATCTGAGTGGATTTAATGCTCGAATTGGACTCGTGATGGCATGGAAGGTGTGTGAAGTTGTGTCTAAGCACATTTCGAACTGAGAATCGCGATTGAATCTCTTTAGTCCCAACAAGTACAAGTTCAAACGTGTTGTTGCACATGTGTATCAGACTGATCCCTTCTCGTTATTTTTGGGAATCTGAGTGGATTGAATGCTCGAATGGTACTCGTGATCGCATGAAAGGTGTGTCAAGTTGTGCCTAAACACATTTTGAATTGAAAATCGTGATTGAATCTCAAAGGAAGTCAAGAAGTAGAAGTTCAAACATGTTGTTGCACAAGTGAGTCAAATCAATTAGTTCACGTTGTATTTGGGATTCCGAGTGCATTTAATGTTCGAATGGGACTTCTGATCGCATAGAAAGTGAGTCAAAACGTGTCTAAACACATTTTGAGTTGAAAATTGCGATTGAATCTCAAAAGAATTCAAGAAGTACAAGTTCAAATGTGTTGTTGCACAAGTGAGTCAAATCGATCGCTTTGTGTTGTATTTGGGAATCCAAGTGGATTTAATGCTCGAATGTGACTCGTGATCACATGGAAGGTGTGTCAAGTCGTGTCTAAACACATTTTGATCCAAAAATCGCGATTAAATTTGAAAAGAAGTGAAGAAGTACAAGTTCAAACGTGTTGTTGAGCAAGTGAGTCTAACAGATTACTTCGCATTGTATTTTTGAAACCAAGTGGATTTAATGCTCGTCGTGATCGCATGGACGGCGTGTGATGTCGTCTCGAAGCACATTTTGAATTGAGAATCGCGATTGAATCTCAACATGTTGTTGCATAAGTGAGTCAAACGGATCGCTTCGCGTTGTATTTTTGAATCCGAGAGGATTTAATACTCGAATGGGACTCGTGATCGCATGAAAGGTGTGTGAAGTCGTGTCTAAGCACATTTTGAATTGAGAATTGTGATTGAATCTCAACAGTCCCAAGAAGTACAAGTTCAAACGTGTTGTTCGAAAAATGAGTCAAACTGATCCCTTCACATTGTATTTGGGAATCCGAGTGGATTTAAAGGTCGAATGGGACTCTTGATCGCATTTAAGGTGTGTCAAGTCGTGCCTAAACACATTTTGATCCATAAATCATGATTGAAACTAAAAAGAAATGAAGAAGTACAAGTTCAAACATGTTGTTGCACAAGTGAGTCAAACGGATCCCTTCGCATTGTATTTTTGAATCAGAGTGGATTTAATGCTCGAATGGGATTTACGATCACATGGAAGGAGTATTAAGTCGTCTCTAAGCGCATTTTGAACTGATCCCTTCGCGTTGTATTTGGGAATCCGAGTGGCTTTATTGCTTGAATGGGACTCGTGATCAAATGGAAGGTGTGTGAAGTCGTGTCTAAACACATTTTGAACTAAAAACCACGATTGAATCTCAAAAGACCTCACGAAGTACAAGTTCAAACGTGTTGTTGCATAAGTGAGTCAAACTAATCGCTACGTGTTGTATTTACGAATCCGAGGGTATTTAATGCTCGAATGGGACTCGTGATCGCATGGAAGGTGTTTCAAGTCGTGTCTAAACACATTTTGAGCCAAAAATCACGATTGAATCTCAAAAGAAGTGAAGAAGTACAAGTTCAAACGTGTTGTTTCACAAGTGAGTCAAACGGATCGCTTCGCGTTGTCTTTTTGAATCTGAGTGGATTTAATGCTCAAATGGGACTCGTGATCGCATGGAAGATATGTGAAGTGATGTCTAAGCACATTTTGAACTGAGAATCATGATTGAATCTCAACAGTCCCAAGAAGTACAAGTTCAAACGTGTTGTTGCACAAGTGAGTCAAACTGATTCCTTACCATTGTATTTGGGAATCCCAGTGGATTTAATGCTTGAATGGGACCCGTGATCACTTGGAAGGTGTGTCAAGTTGTGTCTAAACACATTTTGAGCAAAAAATCATGATTGAATCTCAAAAGAAGTGAAGAAGTACAAATTCAAACGTGTTGTTGCACAAGTGAGTCAAACGAATCGCTTCGCGTTGTATTTTTGAATCCGAGTGGATTTAATGCTCGAATGGGACTCATGATCGCATGGAAGATGTGTTAAGACGTGTCTTAGCACATTTTGAACTGAGAATCAAGATTGAATCTCAACAGTCCCATGAAGTACAAGTTCAAACATGTTGCACAAGTGAGTCAAACTCATCGCTTCGCGTTGTGTTTGGGAATTCGAGTGGCTTTAATGCTCGAATGGGAGTCGTGATCGCATGAAAGGTGTGTCAAGTTATGCCTAAATAAATATTGAACTGAAAATTGATTTTAAATCTCAAAGGAAGTCAAGAAGTACAAGTTCAAACATGTTGCACAAGTGAGTCAAATCGATCGCTTTGTGTTGTATTTGGGAATCCGAGTGAATTTAATGCTCGAATGGGACTCGTGATCACATGGAAGGTATGTCAAGTCGTGTCCAACCACATTTTGAGCCAAAACTCTCGATTGAATCTGAAAAGAAGTGAAGAAGTACAAGTTCAAACGTTTTGTTGCAAAAGTGAGTCAAACGAATCGCTTCGCGTTATATTTTTGAATCCGGGTGGATTTAATGCTTGAATGGGACTCGTGATCGAATGGAAGGTGTGTCATGTCGTGCCTAAACAAATTTTGAACTGAAAATCGTGATTTAATCTCAAAGGAAGTCAAGAAGTACAAGTTCAAACGTGTTGTCGCACAAGTGAGTCAAATCGATCAGTTCGCGTTGTATTTGGGATTCCGAATGCATTTAATGTTCGAATGGGACTTCTGATCGCATAGAAAGTGAGTCAAAACATGTCTAAACACATTTCGAATTGAAAATTGCGATTGAATCTCAAAATAATTCAAGAAGTACAAGTTCAAATGTGTTGTTGCACAAGTGAGTCAAATCGATCGCTTTGTGTTGTACTTGGGAATCTGAGTGGATTTAATGCTCGAATTGGACTCGTGATGGCATGGAAGGTGTGTGAAGTTGTGTCTAAGCACATTTCGAACTGAGAATCGCGATTGAATCTCTTTAGTCCCAACAAGTACAAGTTCAAACGTGTTGTGGCACATGTGTATCAGACTGATCCCTTCTCGTTATTTTTGGGAATCCGAGTGGATTGAATGCTCGAATGGTACTCGTGATCGCAAGGAAGGTGTGTCAAGTCGTGCCTAAACACATTTTGAATTGAAAATCGTGATTGAATCTCAAAGGAAGTCAAGAAGTAGAAGTTCAAACATGTTGTTGCACAAGTGAGTCAAATCGATTAGTTCACGTTGTATTTGGGATTCCGAGTGCATTTAATGTTCGAATGGGACTTCTGATCGCATAGAAAGTGAGTCAAAACGTGTCTAAACACGTTTTGAGTTGAAAATCACGATTGAATCTCAAATGAATTCAAGAAGTACAAGTTCAAATGTGTTGTTGCACAAGTGAGTCAAATCGATCGCTTTGTGTTGTATTTGGGAATCCAAGTGGATTTAATGCTCGAATGTGACTCGTGATCACATGGAAGGTGTGTCAAGTCGTGTCTAAACACATTTTGATCCAAAAATCGCGATTAAATTTGAAAAGAAGTGAAGAAGTACAAGTTCAAACGTGTTGTTGAGCAAGTGAGTCTAACAGATTACTTCGCATTGTATTTTTGAAACCAAGTGGATTTAATGCTCGAACGCGACTCGTGATCGCATGGACGGTGTGTGATGTCGTCTCGAAGCACATTTTGAATTGAGAATCGCGATTGAATCTCAACATGTTTTTGCATAAGAGAGTCAAACGGATCGCTTTGCGTTGTATTTTTGAATCCGAGAGGATTTAATGCTCGAATGGGACTCGTGATCGAATGAAAGGTGTGTGAAGTCGTGTCTAAGCACATTTTGAACTGAGAATTGTGATTGAATCTCAACAGTCCCAAGAAGTACAAGTTCAAACGTGTTGTTCGACAAATGAGTCAAACTGATCCCTTCACGTTGTATTTGGGAATCCGAGTGGATTTAAAGGTCGAATGGGACTCTTGATCACATTTAAGGTGTGTCAAGTCGTGCCTAAACACATTTTGATCCATAAATCATGATTGAAACTAAAAAGAAATGAAGAAGTACAAGTTCAAACATGTTGTTGCACAAGTGAGTCAAACGGATCCCTTCGCATTGTATTTTTGAATCAGAGTGGATTTAATGCTCGAATGGGATTTGCGATCACATGGAAGGAGTATTAAGTCGTCTCTAAGCGCATTTTGAACTGATCCCTTCGCGTTGTATTTGGGAATCCGAGTGGCTTTAATGCTTGAATGGGACTCGTGATCAAATGGAAGGTGTGTGAAGTCGTGTCTAAACACATTTTGAACTAAAAACCACGATTGAATCTCAAAAGACCTCACGAAGTACAAGTTCAAACGTGTTGTTGCATAAGTGAGTCAAACTAATCTCTACGTGTTGTATTTACGAATCCGAGGGTATTTAATGCTCGAATGGGACTCGTGATCGCATGGAAGGTGTGTCAAGTCGTGTCTAAACACATTTTGAGCCAAAAATCACGATTGAATCTCAAAAGAAGTGAAGAAGTACAAGTTCAAACGTGTTGTTTCACAAGTGAGTCAAACGGATCGCTTCGCGTTGTCTTTTTGAATCCGAGTGGATTTAATGCTCAAATGGGACTCGTGATCGCATGGAAGATATGTGAAGTGATGTCTAAGCACATTTTGAACTGAGAATCATGATTGAATCTCAACAGTCCCAAGAAGTACAAGTTCAAACGTGTTGTTGCACAAGTGAGTCAAACTGATCCCTTACCATTGTATTTGGGAATCCCAGTGGATTTAATGCTCGAATGGGACCCGTGATCACTTGGAAGGTGTGTCAAGTCGTGTCTAAACACATTTTGAGCAAAAAATCATGATTGAATCTCAAAAGAAGTGAAGAAGTACAAATTCAAACGTGTTGTTGCACAAGTGAGTCAAACGAATCGCTTCGGCTTGTATTTTTTAAATCGAGTGGTTTTAATGCTCGAATTGGACTCGTGATCGCATGGAAGGTGTGTGAAGTCGTGTCTAAGCACATTTTGAACTGAGAATCACGATTGAATCTCAACAATCCCAAGAAATACAAGTTCAAACGTGTTGTTACACAAGTGAGTCAAACTGATCCCTTCTCGTTGTATTTGGCAATCCGAGTGGATTTAATGCTCGAATGGGACTCGTTATCGCATGGAAGGTGTGTCAAGTCGTGCCTAAACACATTTTGAATTGAAAATCATGATTGAATCTCAAAGGAAGTCAAGAGGTACAAGTTCAAACGTGTTGTTGTACAAGTGAGTCAAATCAATTAGTTAGCGTTGTATTTGGGATTCCGAGTGGATTTAATGCTCGAATGGGACTCGTGATCAAATGGAAGGTCTGTGAAGTCGTGTCTAAACACATTTTGAAATAAAAACCGCGATTGAATCTGAAAAGATCTCAAGAAATACAAGTTCAAACGTGTTGTTGCACAGGTGAGTCAAACGGATCGCTTCGCGTTTTATTTTTGAATCCGAGTGGATTTAATGCTCGAATGGGACTCGTGATCGCATGTAAGGTGTGTGAAGTCTTGTCTAGGAACATTTTGAATTGGGAATCGTGATTGAATCTCAACAGTCCCAAGAAGTTCAAGTTCAAACGTGTTGTTCTACAAATGAGTCAAACTGATCCCTTCGAGTTGTATTTGGGAATCCGAGTGAATTTAAAGGTCGAACGGAACTCGTGATTGCATTTAAGGTGTGTCAATTTGTGCCTAAACACATTTTGATCCAAAAATCGTGATTGAATTTCAAAGAAAGAAAGAAGTACAAGTTCAAACGTGTTATTGCACAAGTGAGTCAAATCGATCGCTTTGTGTTGTATTTGGGAATCCGAGTGGAATTAATGCTCGAATGGGACTCGTTATCGCATGGAAGTTGTGTTAAGTGGTGTTTAAACACATTTTGAGCTAAAAATCGTGATTGAATCTCAAAGGAAGTGAAGAAGTACAAGTTCAAAGGTGTTGTTGCGCAAGTGAGTCAAACGAATCGCTTCGCGTTGTATTTTTGAATCCGAGTGGATTTAATGCTCGAATGGGACTCATGATCGCATGGAGGATGTGTTAAGACGTGTCTAAGCACATTTTGAACTGAGAATCAAGATTGAATCTCAACAGTCCCATGAAGTACAAGTTCAAACATGTTGTTGCACAAGTGAGTCAAACTCATCGCTTCGCGTTGTATTTGGGAATTTGAGTGTCTTTAATGCTCGAATGGGAGTCGTGATCGCATGGAAGGTGTGTCAAGTTATGCCTAAATAAATATTGAACTGAAAATTGATTTTAAATCTCAAAGGAAGTCAAGAAGTACAAGTTCAAACATGTTGCACAAGTGAGTCAAATCGATCGCTTTGTGTTGTATTTGGGAATCCGAGTGAATTTAATGCTCGAATAGGACTCGTGATCACATGGAAGGTATGTCAAGTCGTGTCCAACCACATTTTGAGCCAAAACTCCCGATTGAATCTGAAAAGAAGTGAAGAAGTACAAGTTCAAACGTTTTGTTGCAAAAGTGAGTCAAACGAATCGCTTCGTGTTATATTTTTGAATCCGGGTGGATTTAATGCTTGAATGGGACTCGTGATCGAATGGAAGATGTGTCATGTCGTGCCTAAACAAATTTTGAACTGAAAATCGTGATTTAATCTCAAAGGAAGTCAAGAAGTACAAGTTCAAACGTGTTGTCGCACAAGTGAGTCAAATCGATCAGTTCGCGTTGTATTTGGGATTCCGAATGCATTTAATGTTCGAATGGGACTTCTGATCGCATAGAAAGTGAGTCAAAACATGTCTAAACACATTTCGAATTGAAAATTGTGATTGAATCTCAAAAGAGTTCAAGAAGTACAAGTTCAAATGTGTTGTTGCACAAGTGAGTCAAATCGATCGCTCTGTGTTGTATTTGGGAATCCGAGAGGATTTAATGCTCGAATTGGACTCGTGATCACATGGAAGGTGTGCAAAGTCCTGTCTAAACACATTTTGAGCCAAAAATTGCGATTGAATCTCAAAAGAAGTGAAGAAATACAAGTTCAAACGTGTTGTTGCACAAGTGAGTCAAACGGATCACTTCGCGTTGTATTTTTGAATCCTAGTGGATTTAATGCTCAAATGGGACTCGTGCTCGCATGAAAGGTGTGTGAAGTCGTGTCTAAGCACATTTTGAACTGAGAATCGTGATTGAATCTCAATAGTCCCAAGAAGTACAAGTTCAAACGTGTTGTTCGACAAATGAGTCAATATGATCCCTTCGCGTTGTATTTGGGAATCCGAGTGGCTTTAATGCTTGAATGGGACTCGTGATCAAATGGAAGGTGTGTGAAGTCGTGTCTAAACACATTTTGAACTAAAAACCACGATTGAATCTCAAAAGACCTCACGAAGTACAAGTTCAAACGTGTTGTTGCATAAGTGAGTCAAACTAATCGCTACGTGTTGTATTTACGAATCCGAGGGTATTTAATGCTCGAATGGGACTCGTGATCGCATGCAAGGTGTGTGAAGTCGTGTCTAAGCACATTTTGAACTGAAAATCATGATTGAATCTCAAAAGTCCCAAGAAGTACAAGTTCAAACATATTGTTGCACAAGTGAGTCAAATCGATTGCTTTGTGTTATATTTGGGAATCCGAGTGAATTTAAGGCTCGAATGGGAGTCGTGATCGCATGGAAGTTATGTCAAGTCGTGTCCAAACACATTCTGAGCCAAAAATCGCGATTGATTCTCAAAAGAAGTGAAGAAGTACAAGTTCAAACGTGTTGTTGCACAAGTGAGTCAACCGGATCGCTTCGCGTTGTATTTTTGAATCCGAGTGGATTTAATACTCGAATGGGACTCGTGATCGCATGGAAGGTGTGTCAAGTCGTGCCTAAACACATTTGAATTGAAAATCGCGATTGAATCTGAAAAGAATTCAAGAAGTACAAGTTCAACGTGTTGTTGCACAAGTGAGTCAAATCGATCGCTTTGTGTTGTATTTAGGAATCCGAGTGGATTTAATGCTCGAATGGGACTCGTGATCACATGGAAGGTGTGTCAAGTCGTGTCAAAACACATTTTGATCCAAAAATCGCGATTAAATCTGAAAAGAAGTGAAGAAGTACAAGTTCAAACGTGTTGTTGCACAAGTGAGTCAACCGGATCGCTTCGCGTTGTATTTTTGAATCCGAGTGGATTTAATACTCGAATGGGACTCGTGATCGCATGGAAGGTGTGTCAAGTCGTGCCTAAACACATTTGAACTGAAAATCGCGATTGAATCTCGAAGAAAGTCAAGAAGTACAAGTTTAAACGTGTTGTTGCACAAGTGAGTCAAATCGATCAGTTCGCGTTGTATTTGGGTTTCCGAGTGGATTTAATGCTCGAATGAGACTCGTGATCGTATACAAAGTGAGTTAAAACGTGTCTAAACAGATTGTGAATTGAAAATCGCGATTGAATCTCCAAGGAAGTCAAGAAGTACAAGTTTAAACGTGTTGTTGCACAAGTGATACAAATCGATCAGTTCGCGTTCTATTTGGGATTCCGAGTGGATTTAATGCTCGAATTGGACTCGTGATGGCATGGAGGTGTGTGAAATTATGTCTAAGCACATTTTAAACTGAGAATCGCGATTGAATCTCTTTAGTCCCAATAAGTACAAGTTCAAACGTGTTGTTGCACATGTGTGTAAGACTGATCCCTTCTCATTATTTTTGGGTATCCGAGTGGATTGAATGCTCGAATGATACTCGTGATCGCGTGAAAGGTGTGTCAAGTCATGCCTAAACACATTTTGAATTGAAAATCGTGATTGAATCTCAAAGGAAGTCAAGAAGTAGAAGTTCAAACATGTTGTTGCACAAGTGAGTCAAATCGATCAGTTCGCGTTGTATTTGGGATTCCTTGTGCATTTAATGTTCGAATGGGACTTCTGATCGCATAGAAAGTGAGTCAAAACGTCTCTAAGCACATTTTGAATTGAAAATCGCGATTGAATCTCAAAAGAATTCAAGAAGTACAAGTTCAACGTGTTGTTGCACAAGTGAGTCAAATCGATCGCTTTGTGTTGTATTTAGGAATCCGAGTGGACTTAATGCTCGAATGGGACTCGTGATCACATGGAAGGTGTGTTAAGTCGTGTCAAAACACATTTTGATCCAAAAATCGCGATTAAATCTGAAAAGAAGTGAAGAAGTACAAATTCAAACGTGTTGTTGAACAAGTTAGTCTAACGGATCGCTTCACATTGTATTTTTTAAACCGAGTGGGTTTAATGCTCGAACGCGACTCGTGATCGCATGGACGGTGTGTGATGTCGTCTCTAAGCACATTTTTTACTGAGAATCCCGATAGAATCTCAACAGTCCTAAGAAGTACAAGTTCAAACGTGTTGTTGCACAAGTGAGTCAAACGGATCCCTTGGCGTTGTATATGGCAATCCGAGTGGATTTAAGTCTCGAATGGGACTTGTGATCGCATAGAAAGTGAGTCAAGACCTGTCTAAACACATTTTGAACTGAAAATCCCGATTTAATCTCAAAAGAATTCAAGAAGTACAAGTTCAAACGTGTTGTTGCACAAGAGATTCAAATCGATCGCTCTGTGTTGTATTTGGGAATCCGAGAGGATTTAATGCTCGAATTGGACTCGTGATCACATGGAAGGTGTGCAAAGTCCTGTCTAAACACATTTTGAGCCAAAAATTGCGATTGAATCTCAAAAGAAGTGAAGAAATACAAGTTCAAACGTGTTGTTGCACAAGTGAGTCAAACGGATCACTTCGCGTTGTATTTTTGAATCCTAGTGGATTTAATGCTCAAATGGGACTCGTGCTCGCATGAAAGGTGTGTGAAGTCGTGTCTAAGCACATTTTGAACTGAGAATCGTGATTGAATCTCAATAGTCCCAAGAAGTACAAGTTCAAACGTGTTGTTCGACAAATGAGTCAATATGATCCCTTCACGTTGTATTTGGGAATCCGAGTGGATTTAAAGGTCGAATGGGACTCTTGATCGCATTTAAGGTGTGTCAAGTCGTGCCTAAACACATTTTGATCCATAAATCATGATTGAAACTAAAAAGAAATGAAGATGTACAAGTTCAAACGTGTTGTTGCACAAGTGAGTCAAACGGATCCCTTCGCATTGTATTCTTGAATCCGAGTGGATTTAATGCTCGAATGGGACTTGCGATCACATGGAAGGAGTGTTAAGTCGTCTCTAAGCACATTTTGAACTAAGAATCCCGATTGAATCTCAGCAGTTCCAAGAAGTACAAGTTCAAACGTGTTGTTGCACAAGTGAGTCAAACTGATCCCTTCACGTTGTATTTGGGAATCCGAGTGGCTTTAATGCTTGAATGGGACTCATGATGAAATGGAAGCTGTGTGATGTCGTGTCTAAACACATTTTGAACTAAAAACCACGATTGAGTCTCAAAAGACCTCAAGAAGTACAAGTTCAAACGTGTTGTTGCACAAGTGAGTCAAACCAATCGCTACGTGTTGTATTTAGGAATCCGAGGGTATTTAATGCTCGAATGGGACTCGTGATCGCATGCAAGGTGTGTGAAGTTGTGTCTAAGCACATTTTGAACTTAGAATCACGATTGAATCTCAAAAGTCCCTAGAAGTAAAAGTTGAAACATGTTGTTGCACAAGTGAGTCAAATCGATCGCTTTGTGTTGTATTTGGGAATCCGAGTGAATTTAAGGCTCGAATGGGACTCGTGATCGCTTGGAAGGTATGTCAAGTCATGTCCAAACACATTTTGAGCCAAAAATCGTGATTGAATCTCAATAGAGGTGAAGAAGTACAAGTTCAAATGTGTTGTTGCACAAGTGAGTCAACTTGTATTTTTGAATCCGAGTGGATTTAATGCTCGAATGGTACTCGTGATCGCATGCAAGGTGTGTCAAGTCGTGCCTAGACACATTTTGAACTGAAAATCGTGATTGAATCTCCAAGGAAGTCAAGAAGTACAAGTTTAAACGTGTTGTTGCACAAGTGAGTCAAATCGATCAGTTCCCGTTGTAATTGGGATTCCGAGTGGATTTAATGCTCGAATGGGACACGTGATCGCATAGAAAGTGAGTCAAAACGTGTCTAAACACGTTGTGAACTAAAAATCACGATTGAATCTCAAAAGAATTTAAGAAGTACAAGTTCAAACATGTTGTTGCACAAGTGAGGCAAATTGATCGCCTTGGGTTGTATTTCGGAATCCGAGAGGATTTAATGCTCGAATGAGACTCGTGATCGCATGGAAGGTGTGTCAAGTCGTGTCCAAACACATTTTGAGCCAAAAATCGTGATTGATTGTCAAAAGAAGTGAAGAAGTGCAAGTTCAAACGTGTTGTTGCACAAGTGAGTCAAACGGATCGCTTCGCGTTGTATTTTTGAATCCGAGTGGATTTAATGCTTGGATTCGACTCGTGATTGCATTGAAGATGTATGAAGTTGTGTCTAAGAACATTTTGAACTGAGAATCACGATTGAATCTCAACAGTCCCAAGAAGTACAAGTTTAAACGTGTTGTTGTACAAGTGAGTCAAACTGACCGCTTCGCGTTGTATTTGGGAATCCGAGTGGCTTTAATGCATGAATGGGAGTCGTGATCGCATGGAAGGTGTGTCAAGTCGTGCCTAAACAAATTTGAACTGAAAATAGCGATTGAATCTCAAAGGAAGTCAAGAAGTGCAAGTTCAAACGTGTTGTTGCACAAGTGAGACAAATCGATCTGTTCGCGTTGTATTTGGGAATTAGAGTGGATTTAATGTTCGAATGGGACTCGTGTTCGCATAGATAGTGAGTCAAAACGTGTCTAAACACATTTTGAACTGAAAATAGGGATTGAATCTCAAAGGAATTCAAGAAGTACAAGTTTAAACGTGTTGTTGCACAAGTGTGTCAAGTCGATCAGTTCGCGTGGTATTTGGGATTCCAATTGGATTTAATGCTCGAATGGGATTCGTGATCGCATGGAAGGTGTGTGATGTCGTGTCAAAACACATTTTGAGTTGAGAATCTCGATTGAATCTCAACAGTCCCATGAAGTACAAGTTCAAACGTGTAGTTTCAGAAGCGATTCATACTAATCCCTTCTCGTTGTATTTGAAAATTCGAGTGGATTGAATGCCGAATGGGACTCGAGATCGCATGGAAGGTGCATCTAGTCGTGCCTAAACACATTTTGAATTAAAAATCGTGATGGAATTTCAAAAGAAGTGAAGGGCAAGTTCAAACGTGTTGTTTAACAAGTGAGTCAAACGAATCGCTTCGCGTTGTATTTTTGAAACTGAGTGGTTTTAATGCACAAATTGGACTCGTGATCACACGGAAGGTGTGTGGAGTCGTGTCTAAGCACATTTCGATCATTTCAAACGTGTTGTTGCACAAGTGAGTCAAACTGATTCCTTCTTGTTGTATATGGGAACCCGAGTGGATTTAATGCTCAAATGGGACTCGGGATCTCATGGAAGGTGTGTTAAGTCGTGCCTAAACACATTTTGAATTGAAAATCATGATTGAATCTGAAAGGAAATCAAGAAATACAAGTTCAAACGTGTTGTGGCACAAGTAAGTCAAATCGATCAGTTCGCGTTGTATTTAAGAATCTGAGTGGATTTAATGCTCGAATGGGACTCATGATCGCATAGAAAGTGAGTAAAAACGTGTCGAAACACATTTTGAATTGAAAATCGCGATTGCATCTCAAAAGATTTCAACAAGTACACGTTCAAACGTGTTATTGCACAAGTGAGTCAAATCGATTGCTTTGTGTTGTATTTGGGAATCCGAGAGGATTTAATGCTCGAATGGCACTCGTGATCGCATGGAAGGTATGTCAAGTCATAACTAAGAGCATTTTGAGCCAAAAATCGTGATTGAATTTCAAATGAAGTGAAGAAGTACAAGTTCAAACGTGTTGTTGCGCAAGTGAGTCAAACAGATCCCTTCGCATTGTATTTTTGAAATCGAGTGGATTTAATGCTCGAATGGGACTTGTGATCGCTTAGAAGGTGTGTGAAGGTTTGTCTAAGCTCATTGTGAACTGAGAATCGTGATTGAATCTCGATAATCCCAAGAAGTACAAGTTCGAGTGTGTTGTTGCACAAGTGAGTGAAACTGATCCCTTCGCGTTGTATTTGGGAATCCGAGTGGATTTAATGCTCGAATGGGACTCGTGATAGCATGGAAGGTGTCTCAAGTCGTGCCTAAATACATTTGGGGCCAAAAATCGCAATCGAAACTCAAAAGAAGTGGAGAAGTACAAATTTAAATGTGTTGTTGCATAAGTGAGTCAAACGGATCGCTTCGCGTTGTATTTTTGAAACCGAGTGGATTTAATGCTCGAATGGGACTCGTGATCGCATGGAAGGTGTGTGAAGTTGTGTCTAAGAACATTTTGAACTGAGAATCGCGATTGAATCTCAAGAGTCCCAAGAAGTACACGTTCAAACGTGTTGTTGCACAACTGAGTCAAACTGGTCCCTTCACGTTGTATTTGGGACTCCAAGTGGATTTAATGCTCGAATGGGACTCGTGATCGCATGGAAGGTGTTTCAAGTCGTGCTTAAACACATTTTGAATTCATAATCGCGATTGAATCTCGAAGGAAGTCTAGAAGTACAAGTTCAAACGTGTTGTTGCACAAGTGACTCAAACGGATCGTTTCGCACCGTATTTTTGAATCCGAGTCGATTTAATGCTCGAATGGGACTTGTGATCACATGGAAAATTTTTTAAGTTGTGTCTAAGCACATTTTGAACTGAGAATCGCGTTTGAATCTCAACAGTCCCAAGAAATACAAGTTCAAACGTGTTGTTGCACAAGTGAGTCAAACTGATCCCTTCTCGTTGTATATGGGATTCGAGTGGATTTAATTCTCAAATGGGACTCGTGATCTCATGGAAGGTGTGTTAAGTCGTGCCTAAACACATTTTGAATTGAAAATTGTGATTGAATCTGAAAGGAATTCAAGAAGTACAATTCAAACGTGTTGTTGCACAAGTGAGTCAAATCGACCAGTTTGAGTTGTATTTAAGATTCCGACTAGATTTAATGCTCGAATGGGACTCGTGATCGCATAGAAACTGAGTAAAAACATTTCTAAACACATTTTGAATTGATAATTGCGATTGGATCTCAAAAGAATTCAAGAAGTACACGGTAAAACGTGTTGTTCCACAAGTGAGTCAAATCGATCGCTTACTGTTGTATTTGGGAATCCGAGAGTATTTAATGCTTAAATGGGACTCGTGATCGCATGGAAGGTGTGTGAATTTGTGTCTAATCACATTTCGAACTGAGAATCACGATTGATTCTCAACAGTCCCAAGAAGTACAAGTTCAAACGTGTTGTTGCACAACTGAGTCAAACTGATCCCTTCGCATTGTATTTTTGAAACCGAGTGGATTTAATGCTCGAATGGGACTCGTGACCGCTTGTAAGGTGGGTGAAGTGTTGTCAAAGCTCATTAAGAACTGAGAATCGTGATTGAATCTCGACAATCCCAAGAAGTACAAGTTCAAGCGTGTTGTTGCACAAGTAAGTCAAACTGATCCCTTCGCGTTGTATTTGGGAATCCGAGTGGATTTAATGCTCGAATGGGACACGTGATCGCATGGAAGGTGTGTCAAGTCATGCCTAAACACATTTTGGGGCAAAAATCGCGATCAAAACTCAAAAGAAGTGAAGAAGTACAAATTCAAACATGCTGTTGTAGAAGTGAGTCAAATGGATCGCTTCGCGTTGTACTTTTGAAATCGAGTGGATTTAATGCTCGAATGGGACTCGTGATCGCAAGGAAGGTGTGTGAAGTTGTGTCTAACCACATTTTGAACTGAGAATCACGATTGATTCTCAACAGTCCCAAGAAGTACAAGTTCAAACGTGTTGTTGCACAACTGAGTCAAACTGGTCCCTTCGCGTTGTTTTTGGGACTCTGAGTGGATTTAATGCTCGAATGGGACTCGTGATCGCATGGAATGTTTGTCAAGTTGTGTGTAAACACATTTTGAAATGAAAATCGCGGTTGAATTTCAAAGGAAGTCAAGAAGTACTAGTTCAAACGTGTTTTTGCACAAGTGAGTCAAATCGATCAGTTCGCGTTGTATTTGGAAATCCGAGTGGATTTAAAGCTCGAATTGGACTCGTGAACGCATTGAAGGTGTGTCATGGCGTGGCTAAACACATTTTGATCCAAAAATCGTGATTTAAGTCAAAAGATGTGAAGAAGTACAAGTTCAAACTTGTTGGCCAAGTGAGTCAAACGGATCGCTTCGCGTTGAATTTTCGAATCCGAGTGGATTTAATGCTCGAATGGGACTTGTGATCGCATGGAAGGTGTGTGAAGTCGGCTCTAAGCATATTTTGAACTGAGAATCCCGATTGAATATCAACAGTCCCAAGAAGTACAAGTTCAAACGTGTTGTTGCACAAGGGAGTTAAACTGATCCCTTCGCGTTGTATTTGGGCATCCGAGTGGCTTTAATGCTTGAATGGGACTCGTGATCAAATGGAAGGTGTGTGAAGTCGTGTCTAAATACATTTTGAACTAAAAACCGCGATTGAATCTCAAAAGAATTCAAGAAGTACAAGTTCAAACGTGTTATTGCACAAGTGAGTCAAACGAATCGCTACGTGTTGTATTTAGGAATCCGAGTGGATTTAATGCTCGAATGGGACTCGTGATCGCATGGAAGGTGTGTAAAGTCGTGTCTAAGCACATTTTGAACTGAGAATCACGATTGATTCTCAACAGTCACTGGAAGTACAAGTTCAATTGTGTTGTTGCAGAAGTGAGTCAAACTGATCCCTTCGCGTTGTATTTGGCAATCCGAGTGGATTTAATGCTCGATTGGGACTTGTGATCGCATGGAAACTGTGTCAAGTCATGCCTAAACATATTTTGAACTGAAAATCGCGATTGAATCTCAAAGGAAGTCAAGAAGTACAAGTTCAAACGTGTTGTTGCACAAGTGAGTCAAATCGATCATGTCGCGTTGTATTTTTGAATCCGAGTGGATTTAATGCTCGAATTGGACTCGTGATCGCATAGAAAGTGAGTCAAGACGTGTCTAAACACATTTTGAACTGAAAATCTCTATTGAATCTCGAATGAATACAAGAAGTACAAGTTCAAATGTGTTGTTGTACAAGTGAGTCAAATTGATCGCTTTGTGTTGTTTTTGGGAATCCGAGTGGATTTAATTCTCGAATGGGACTTGTGATCACATGGAAGTTGTGTCAAGTCGTGTCTAAACACATTTTGAGCCAAAAATCGCGATTGAATCTTAAAAGAAGTGAAGAAATACAAGTTCAAATGAGTTGTTGCACAAGTGAGTCAAATCGATCAGTATGCGTTGTATTTTGGAATCCGAGTGGATTTAATGCTCGAATGGGACTCGTGATTGCATTGAAAGTGAGTCAAGACGTATATAAACACATTTTGAATTGAAAATGGTGATTGAATCTCAAAAGAATTCAAGAATTACAAGTTCAAACGTGTTGTTGCACAAGTGAGTCAAATCGATCGCTCTGTGTTGTATTTGGGAATCCAAGTGGATTTAATGCTTGAATGGGACTAGTGATCGCATGGAATGTGTGTCAAGTCGTGTCTAAACACATTTTGAGCCAAAAATTGGGATTCAATCTCAAAAGAAGTGAAGAAGTACAAGTTCAAACGTGTTGTTGCACAAGTGAGTCAAACTGATCCCTTCGCGTTGTATTTGGGAATTCAAGTGGATTTAATGCTCGAATAGGACTCGTGATCGCATGAAAGGTGTGTCAAGTCGTGCCTAAACACATTTTGAACTGAAAATCGTGATTCAATATCAAAGGATGTTAAGAAGTACAAGTTCAAACATGTTGTTGCACATGTGAGTCAAACTGATCCCTTCGCGTTGTATTTGGGAAACCGAGTGGATTTAATGCTCGAATGGGACCTGTGATCGCTTGGAAAGGTGTCAAGTCGTGCCTAAATACATTTTGAGCCGAAAACCGCGATTGAATTTTGAAAGAAGTGAAGAAGTACAAGTGAGTCAAACGACTCCCTTCGCGTTGTATATTTGAAATCGAGTGGATTTAATGCTCAAATGGGACTCCTGATTGCATGGAAGGTGTGTCAAGTCGTGTCTAAACACATTTTGAGCCAAAAATTACCACTGAATCTCAAAAGAAGTGAAGAAGCACAAGTTCAAATGTGTTGTTGCACAAGTGAGTCAAACGGATAGCATCGCGTTGTATTTTTGAATCCGAGTGGATTTAATGCTAGAATGGGACTCGTGATCGAATGAAAGGTGTGTCAAGTCGTTTCTAAGCACATTTTGAACTGAGAATCGCTATTGAATCTCAACAGTCCCAAGAAGTACAACTTCAAAAGTGTTGTTCAAAAAATGAGTCAAATTGATCCGTTCGCGTTGTATTTGGGAATCCGAGTGGATTAAATGCTCAAATGGGACTCATGATCGCATTTAAGTTGTTTATAGTCGTGCCTAAACACATTTTGATCCCAAAGTCCTGATTGAAACTCAAAAGAAGTGAAGAAGTACAAGTTTAAACGTGTTATTGCACAAGTGAGTCAAACTGATCGCTTCGCGTTGTATTTTTGAAACCGAGTGGATTTAATGCTCGAATGGGACTCGTGATCGCATGAAAAATGTGTGAATTCGTGTCTCAGCACATTTTGAACTGAGAATCGCAATTGAATCTCAACAGTCCCAAGATGTACAAGTTGAAACTGATCCCTTCGCGTTATGTTTGGGAATCCGAGTGGATTTAATGCTTGAATGGGACTCGTGATCGGATGGAAGGTGTGTCAAGTCGTGCCTAAACAAATTTTGAACTGAATATCGCGATTGAATCTCAAAGGAGGTGAAAAAGTAGAAGTTCAAACGTGTTGTTGCACAAGTGAGTCAAATCGATCAGTTCACGTTGTATTTGTGAATCCGAGTGGATTTCACTCTCAAATCGGACTCGTGATCGCATAGAATGTGAGTCAAGACGTGTCTAAACACATTTTGAACTAAAAATCGCGATTGAATCTCAAAAGAATTCAAGAAGTACAAGTTCAAACCTGATGTTGCACAAGTGAGTCAAATCGATCGGTTTGTGTTCTATTTGGGAATCCGAGTGGATTTAATACTCGAATGGGACTCGTGATTGCATGGAAGGTGTGTCAAGTCGTGTCTAAACACATTTTGATCTGAAAATCACAATTGAATCTCAAAAGAATTGAAGAAGTACAAATTCAAATGTGTTGTTGCACAAGCGAGTCAAACCGATCGCTTTCGCGTTGTATTTGGGAGTCCGAGTAGATTTAAAGCTCGAATGGGACTCATGATCGCCTAAAAGTTGTGTGAAATCGTGTCTAAACACATTTTGAGCAGAAAATCGTGTTTGTATCTCATAAGAATTCAAGAGGTACAAGTTCAAACATGTTGTTGCACAAGTCAGTCAAACCGATCGCTTCGCGTTGTCTTTTGGAATTCGAGTGGATTTAATGCTCGAATGGGACTCGTGATTGCATGGAAGGCGTGTGAAGTTGTGACTAAACACATTGTGAAATGAAAATCGTGATTAATGTAAAAAAAATTCAAGAAGTACAAATAAAAACGTGTTGTTGCACAACTGAGTCAAACCATTCTCTTCGCGTTGTATTAGAAATCCGAGTGGATTTATTACTCGAATGGGACTCATGATCGCATGAAAGGTGTGTGAAGTCGTGTCTAAACACCTTTTAAACTAGAAACCGTGATCGAATCACAAAAGAACACAAGAAGAACAAGTTCTAACGTGTTGTTGCACAAGTGACTCAAACCAATCGCTACGTGTTGTATTTAGGAATCCGAGTGGATTTAATGCTTGAATGGGACTCATGATCGCATAGAAGGTGTGTCTAAACACATATTGATCTGAAAATTGCGATTAAATCTGAAAAGAATTCAAGAAGTAAAAGTTCAAATGTGTTGTTGCACAAGTGAGTCAAACTGATTGCTTCACGTTGTGTTTGGGAATCCGAGTGGATTTAATGCTCAAATGGGACTAATGAGCACATGGAAGGTGTGTCAAGTCATGTCCAAACAAATTTTGAACTGAAAACCGTGATTGAATCTCAACAGAACCAAAGAAGTACTAGTTCACACGTGCTATAGCACAAGTGAGAGAAACCGATTGCCTTGCGTTGTATTTGTGAATCCGAGTGGGATTAATGCTTGAATGGGACTCGTGATTGCATGAAAGGTGTGTCAAGTCATGTTTAAACAAATTTTGAACTGAAAATCATGATTGAATCTCAACAGAACCCAAGAAGTACAAGTTCAAACGTGTTGTTGCACAACTAAGTCAAACCGATCGCTTTCGCGTTGTATTTGGGAATTCGAGTGGATTTAATGCAAGAAAGGGACTCGTGATCGCCTGGAAGGTGTGTGAAGTTGTGTCTAAACACATTTTGAACTGAAAATCGTGATTGTATGTCAAAAGAATTCAAGAAGTACTAGTTCAAACGTGTTGTTGCACAAGTGCGTCAAACCGATCTCTTCACGTTGTCTTTGGGAATCCGAGTGGATTTAATGCTCGAATGGGACTCGTGATCGCATGGAAGGTGTGTCAAGTTGTGTCTAAACACATTTTGAAATGAAAATCACGATTCAATCTCAAAACAACTCCAGAAGTACAAGTTCACACGTGTTATTGCACAAGTAAGTCAAACCGATCGCTTCGCGTTGTATTTAAGAATCCAAGTGGATTTAAAGCTCGAATGGGACTCGTGATCATATGCAAGGTGTGTGAAGTCTTGTCTAAACAATTTTTGAACCAAAAATTGCGATTGAATCTCAAAAGAATTCAAGAAGTACAAGTTTAAACATGTTGGTGCACAAGTGAGTAAAACCGATCACTTCGCGTTGTATTTGGGAATTCGAGTGAATTTAATCCTCGAATGGGACTCTGAAAGCATGGAAGGTGTGTGAAGTCGTGTCTAAATACATTTTGAACTGAAAATCGTGATTGAATCTCAAAAGAATTCAAGAAGTACAATTTCAAACATGTTGAACAAGTGACTGAAACCATTCGCTTCACGTTGTATTTGGGAATCCAAGTGGATTTAGAGCTCGAACGGGACTCGTGATCGCATGGAAGGTGTGTCAAGTTGTGTCTAAACACCTTTTGAACTGAAAATCACGATTGAATCTCAAAAAAACTCAAGAAGTACAAGTTCAAACGTGTTATTGCGCAAGTGAGTCAAACTGATTGGTTCGCGTTGTATCTTGGAATCCGAGTGGATTTAATGCTGGAATGGGACTCGTGTTCACTTGGAAGGTGTGTCATGTCGTGTTTAAACACATCTTGAACTAAAAATCGCGATTGAATCTCCAAAGAACACAAGAAGAACAAGTTCTAACGAGTTGTTGCACAATTAAGTCAAACCATTCGCTTCGCGTTGTATTTTGGAATCCAATTGGATTTAATGCTCGAATGGGACTCGTGATCTCATGGAAGGTGTACGAAGTCGTGTCTACACACATTTTGAACTGAGAATCGTGATTGAATCTCAACAGTCTGAACAAGGTCAAGTTCAAACGAGTTGTTGCCCCAGTGAGTCAAATCGATCGCTTTGTGTTGTATTTGGGAATCCGAGTGGATTTAATGCTCGAATGGGACTCGTGGTTGCATGGAAGGTGTGTGAAGTCGTGCCTAAATATATTTTGAACTAAAAACCGTGATCGAATAAAAAAAGAACACAAGACGAACAAGTTCTAACTTGTTGTTGCATAAGTCACTCAAACCAACCGCTACGCGTTGTATTTTGGAATCCGAATGGATTTAATGCTCGAATGGGACTCGTGGTCGTATGGAAGGTGTGTGAAGTTGTGTCTACACACATTTTGAACTGAGAATCGTGATTGAATCTTAACAGTCTGAAGAAGTACAAGTTCAAACATGTTGTTGAACAAGTGAGTCAAATCGATCGCTTTGTGTTGTATTTGGGAATCCGAGTGGATTTAATGCTTGAATGGGATTCGTGGTCGCATGGAAGGTGTGTCATATCGTGTCTAAACACATTTTGAACTGAAAATCACGATTGAATCTCAAACGAACTCAAGAAGTACAAGTTCAAATGTGTTGTTGCGCAAGTGAGTCAAACTGATTGCTTCGCGTTGTATCTCGAAATCCGAGTGGATTTAATGCTCGAATGGGACTCGTGATCGCATTGAAGGTGTGTCATGTCGTGTCTAAACACATCTTGAACTAAAAATCGCGATTGAATCTTCAAAGAACACAAGAAGAACATGTTCTAACGTGTTGTTGCACAATTGAGTCAAACCATTCGCCTCGCGTTGTATTTTGGAATCTGAGTGGATTTGAAGCTCGAATGGGACTCGTAATTGCCTAGAAGTTCTGTGAAATCGTGTCTGAAAACATTTTGAGCTAAAAATCTTGATTGAATCTCAAAAGAATTCAAGAAGTACAAGTTCAAACGTGTTGTTGCCCAAGTTAGTCAAACCGTTCGCTTCGCGTTCTCTTTTGGAATCCGAGTGGATTTAATGCTGGAATGGGACTCGTGATTGCATGGAAGGCATGTGAAGTTATGTCTAACCATTCGCTTCGCGTTGTATTTTGGAATCCAATTGGATTTAATGCTCGATTCGGACTCCTGATCGCATGGAACGTGTGTGACGTCATGTCTACATACATTTTGAACTGAGAATCGTGATTGAATCTCAATAGTCTGAACAAGGTCAAGTTCAAACGTGTTGTTGCACCAGTCAGTCAAATCGACCGCTTTGTGTTGTATTTCGGAATCCGAGTGGATTTAATGCTCGAATGGGACTCGTGGTCGCATGGAAGGTGTGTGAAGTCGTGTCTAAACATATTTTGAACTAAAAACCGTGATCAAATCACAAAAGAACACAAGAAGAACAAGTTCTAACGTGTTGTTGCACAAGTCACTCAAACCAACCGCTACGCGTTGTATTTTGGAATCTGAGTGGATTTAATGCTCGAATGGGACTCGTGATCGCATGGAAGGTGTGTGAAGTTGTGCCTACACACATTTTGAACTCAGAATCGTGATTGAATCTTAACAATCTGAAGAAGTGCAAGTTCAAACGTGTTGTTGCACAAGTGAGTCAAATCGATCGCATTGTGTTGTATTTGGGAATTCGAGTGGATTTAATGCTCGAATGGGATTCGTGGTCGCATGGAAGGTGTGTCAAGTCGTGTCTAAACACATTTTGAACTGAAAATCACGATTGAATCTCAAACGAACTCAAGAAGTATAAGTTCAAACGTGTTGTTGCGCAAGTGAGTCAAACTGATTGCTTCGCGTTGTATCTTGGAATCCGAGTGGATTTAATGCTCGAATGGGACTCGTGATCACATGGAAGGTGTGTCATGTCATGTCTAAACACATCTTGAACTAAAAATCGCGATTGAATCTCCAAAGAACACAAGAAGAACATGTTCTAACGTGTTGTTGCACAATTGAGTCAAACCATTCGCTTTACCTTGTATTTTGGAATCCGAGTGGATTTAAAGCTCGAATGGGACTCGTAATCACCTAGAGGTTGTGTGAAATCGTGTCTAAACACATTTTGAGAAAAAAATCTTGATTGTATCTCAAAAGAATTCATGAAGTACAAGTTCAAACGTGTTGTTGCACAAGTCAGTCAAACCGTTCGCTTGGCGTTCTCTTTTGGAATCCGAGTGGATTTAATGCTCGAATGGGACTCGTGATTGCATGGAAGGCGTGTGAAGTTTTTTCTAAAGACATTATGAACTGAAAATCGTGATTAATATCAAAAGAATTCAAGAAGTACAAGTTAAAACGTGTTATTGAACAATTGAGTCAAACCATTCGCTTCGAGTTGTATTTGAAATCCGAGGGGATTTAATGCTCAAATGGGACTCGTGATCGCTTGAAAGGTGTGTGAAGTAGTGTCTAAACACATTTTGAACTAAAAACCGTGAATGAATCACAAAAAAACACAAGAAGAACAAGTTCTAGCGTGTTGTTGCTCAAGTGACTCAAACCAATCACTACGTGTTGTATTTAGGAATCCGAGTGGATTTAATGCTTGAATGGTACTCGTGATCGCATCGAAGGTGTGTCAAGTTGTGTCTAAGCACATTTTGAATTGAAAATCGCAATTGAATCTCAAAAGAATTCAAGAAGTAAAATTTCAAATGTGTTGTTGCACAAGTGAGTCAAACCGATCGCTTCCGTTGTGTTTGGGAATCCTAGTGGATTTAATGCTCGAATGGGACTCATGAGCGCATGGAAGGTGTGTCAATTCATGTCCAAACACATGTTGAACTGAAAACCATGATTGAATCTCAACAGAACCCAAGAAGTACAAGTTCACGCTTGTTAAAGCACAAGTGAGAGAAACCAATCGCTTTGCGTTTATTTGTGAATCCGAGTAGCATTAACGCTCGAATGGGACTCGTGATCGCATGAAGGATGTGTCAAGTCATGATTAAACAAATTTTGAACTGAAAATCACGATTGAATATCAATAGAACCCAAGAAGTACAAGTTCAAACGTGTTGTTGCACAAGTGACTCAAACCGATAGCTTCGCGTTGTATTTGGGAATCCGAGGAGATTTAATGCTCAAATGGGACTCTTGAACGCAAGAAAGGTGTGCGAAGTTGTGTCTAAACATATTTTGAATTGAAAATCGTGATTGCATGTCAAAAGAATTCAAGAAGTACCAGTTTAAACGTGTTGGTGCACAAGTGTGTCGAACCGATCGCTTCACGTTGTCTTTGGGTGTCCGAGTGGATTTAATGCTCGAATAGGACTCGTGATCTCATGGAAGGTGTTTCAAGTTGTGTCTAAACACATTTTTATAGGAAAATCACGGTTGAATCTCAAAACAATTCCAGAAGTACAAGTTCAAACGTGTCGTTGCACAAGTGAGTCAAACCGATCGTTTCGCGTTGTATTTGGGAATCCAAGTGGAGTTAGTGCTCGAATGGGACTCGTGATCATATGGAAGGTATGTGAATTCTTGTCTAAACAATTTTTGAACCAAAAATCGCGATTGAATCTCAAAAGAAGTCAAGAAGTACAAGTTCAAACATGTTGGTGACAAGTGAGTAAAACCGACCGCTTCGTGTTGTATTTGGGAATTCGAGTGAATTTAATCCTCGAATGGGACTCTGAAAGCATGGAAGGTGTGTAAAGTCATGTAAAAACAAATTTTGAACTGAAAATCATGATTGAATCTCAAAAGAATTCAAGAAGTACAAGTTCAAACATGTTGTTGAACAAGTGATTGAAACCGGTCGCTTCATGTTGTATTTGGGAATCCAAGTAGATTTAGTGCATGAACGGGACTCGTGATCACATGGAAGGTGTGTCAAGTCGTGTCTAAACACATTTTGAACTAAAAATCGCGATTGAATTTCAAAAGAACTCAAGAAGTACAAGTTCAAAAGTGTTGTTGTGCAAGTGAGTCAAATTGATTGCTTCGCGTTGTATCTTAGAATCCGAGTGGATTTAATGCTCGAATAGGACTCGTGATCGCATGGAAGGTGTGTCATGTCGTGTATAAACACATCATGAACTGAAAATCGCGTTTGAATCTCCAAAGAACACAAGAAGAAGAAGTTCTAACGTGTTGTTGCACAATTGAGTCAAACCATTCGCTTCGCGTTGTATTTTGGAATCCGAGTGGATTTAATGCTCGAATGGGACTCTTGATCGCATGGAAGGTGTGTGAATTTGAGTCTACACACATTTTGAATTGAGAATCGTGATTGAATCTTAACTGTCTGAAGAAGTACAAGTTCAAACGTGTTGTTGCACAAGTGAGTCAAATCAATCGCTTTTTGTTGTATTTGGGAATCCGAGTGGATTCAATGCTCGAATGGGATTCATAGTCGCATGGAAGGTGTGTCAAGTTGTTTCTAAACACATTTTGAACTGAAAATCACGATTGAATCTAAAAAGAACTCAAGAAGTACAAGTTCAAATGTGTTGTTGCGCAAGTGAGTCAAATTGATTGCTTCGCATTGTATCTTGGAATCCGAGTGGATTTAATACTCGAATGAGACTCCTGATCGCATGGAAGGTGTGTCATGTCGTGTTTAAACACATCTTGAACTAAAAATCGCGATTGAATCTCCAAAGATTACAAGAAGAACAAGTTCTAACGTGTTGTTGCACAATTGAGTCAAACCATTCGCTTCGCGTTGTATTTTGGAATCCGAGTGGATTAAAAGCTCGAATGGGACTCGTGAACGCCTAGAAGTTGTGTAAAATCGTGTCTAAACACATTTTGAGCAAAAACTCTTGATTGTATCTCAAAAGAATTCAAGAAGTACAAGTTCAAACGTGTTGTTGCACAAGTCAATCAAACCGTTCGCTTCGCGTTCTCTTTGGGAGTCCTAGTGGATTTAATGCTCGAATGGGACTCATGATTGCATGGAAGGCGTGTGAACTTGTGTCTAAACACATTGTGAACTGAAAATCGTGATTAATATCAAAAGAATTCAAGAAGTACAAGTTAAAACGTGTTGTTGCACAATTGAGTCAAACCATTCGCTTCGAGTTGTATTTGAAATCCGAGTGGATTTAATGCTCGAATGGGAGTCGTGAACACTTGATAGGTGTGTGAAGTCGTGTCTAAACACATTTTGAACTAAAAACCGTGATTGAAACACAAAAAAACACAAGAAGAACAAGTTCTACTGTGTGGTTGCTCAAGTGACTCAAACCAATCGCTACGTGTTGTATTTAGGAATCCGAGTTGATTTAATGCTTGAATGGGACTCGTGATCACATAGAAGGTGTGTAAAGTTGTGTCTAAGCACACTTTGAATTGAAAATCGCGATTGAATCTGAAAAGAATTCAAGAAGTAAAATTTCAAATGTGTTGTTGCACAAGTGAGTCAAACCGATCGCTTCGCGTTGTGTTTGGGAATCCGAGTGGATTTAATGCTCGAATGTGACTCATGAGCGCATGGAAGGTGTGTCAAGTCATGTCCAAACACATGCTGAAGTGAAAACCGTGATTGAATCTCAACAGAACCCTAGAAGTACAAGTTCACGCGTGTTGAAGCACAAGTGAGAGAAACCGATCGCTTTGCGTTGTATTTGTGAATCCGAGTGGCATTAATGCTCAAATGGGACTCGTGATCGCATGAAAGGTGTGTCAATTCATGTTTAAACAAATTTTGAACTGAAAATCGCGATTGAATATCAACAGAACCCAAGAAGTACAAGTTCAAACGTGTTGTTGCACAAGTGAGTTAAATAGATAGCTTCGCGTTGTATTTAGGAATCCGAGTGGATTTAATGCTCGAATGGGACTCTTGAACCCAAGGAAGGCATGTGAAGTTGTGTCTAAACACATTTTGAACTGAAAATCGTGATTGTATGTCAAAAGAATTGAAGAAGTACCAGTTCAAACGTGTTGGTGCACAAGTGCGTCGAACCGATCGCTTCACGTTGTCTTTGGAAATCCGAGTGGATTTAATGCTTGAATTGGACTCGTGATCGCGTGGAAGGTGTGTCAAGTTGTGTCTAAAGACATTTTGAAATGAAAATCACGATTGAATCTCAAAACAGTTCGAGAAGTACAAGTTCAAACGTGTTGTTGCACAAGTGAGTCAAACCGATCGCTTCGCATTGTATTTGGGAATCCAAGTGGATTTAATGCTCGAATGGGACTCGTGATCATATGGAAGGTGTATGAAGTCATGTCTAAGCAAATTTTGAACCAAAAATCGCGATTGAATCTCAAAAGAATTCAAGAAGTACAAGTTCAAATATGTTGGTGCACAAGTGACTAAAACCGACCGCTTCGCGTTGTATTTGGGAATTTGAGTGAATTTAATCCTCGAATGGGACTCTAAAAGCATGGAAGGTGTGTGAAGTCAGAGCACCTTATTTTGTGAAGCTTGGTTTACCAATATTGTTATTTACATGAAATGCAGTGTCATATACCTTAGAAAAAAAAAGAGCAAAGAGAAAGAAGCAAAATTAAAAGCAAAAGAAAAAAATAAAGAAAAAAATAGTGAGAAAAAAAAGAATGAAAAGGAACACATCCATTGGATTTTTATGGTTACCAAGCATGTTATATGTATTTAATGTATTGCGTTAGTGCTATGTTTAATTCTCCCTCTTAACTCTTTTTTGCATGCTTAAAGCTTGTTTTAGTTTCTTTGTCCATTCCATTTGGCCATTTTCCATCATTACAACCCTTTTAAGTTCCCTTGATTCATGAATCTATATAGTTGCTACTTAGTGGTGAAGAAAATAGAATTTTTACAAGCTTATGGTAGATCTTAGTTTAGGTGGATTTGAGCGAAAGAACCCATATTTGTGAGATGAGAGAAACACTTTGATCCTTGAGTGTTCTCTTTTGTTCATTCCCATCAATTCAATTGTTTATTTGGCTTAATCTTTTGCATTAGTTCATTCTATAACTATGCTAGCTTGAGGATAAAATTGATTGAGTTGTTGCATTCTTGTTTTAGAACATGTTAGTGGCATTTATTTTAATGTCATTCTTAGATTGCTTGTACTTGCTTGTTTTTGCCTAGGAGTGCAAAAGTTCAAGTGTGGGGGAATTTGATAAGTCTCTATTTTGTATAATATTTTCTATCTTATTTTAGGGTTCTTATTATATTTTATTGGGCTTAATTGCATCAATTATGATAAATTTGGTTAAAGAGTAATTACATGAAAATAATATTAAAAAGGGTTAAATTGTTATATTTTTGTGATTGCTTTTTAATTAAAATATTTTGGAATGATTATTTTATATTGGGCTTATCTTTGCTTTGTAGGTTATCTTGAAAGAGAAAAAAAAAAAGAGTGCAAGGGCCCAAGCATAAGAGAATTTAAAGCCCAAAAATTGAAGACCTAAGACCCAAATCCACCTTCCCACATTTTGACATGCTTCACGCCACTTTGAGAAATAGATTGGAGGGAAGGCAGCAAAAATTTTTTTCCCCCAAAAATTTCTCCTCTGTTCGACGCCGCACACCCCTCCTCCAAGCCACCCCACTGCCACTTTTCTTCATCACCTCCATTCCTCTTCTCCTCACGCCACTCTAACTCACTCCACTTCCTCTTCTCCTTCAACCTCCATCACCCCACTCACTTACAATTTCATCATCATCATCAAGCATCTGCTTCACACACCCCATTTCTTCTTTTCTCTGTTTGTATGCCACCTCACCACCATCATCACCATATTTCAAATTCTTGCAACATGGTTGAAGAAGTGAAGAACATTGTAGCATTTCTCTCAATGTGTGGTTAGATTCTCTTGCCTCTTGGAGATGGAGATTAGGGCTTGAGTTCCCATTCTACAAAGGGGAGTTATTTTATCTCAATACCTAATTTTAAATTGTATATTTGATTTCCTAGGTTTAGGATTTATCTTTATGCAATTTAGAGTCTTAGATATTTGGGTACATTGTCTATGTGTATTGAGTGATCATGGTTTAGATTGATTTTGGCAACTTGATGATTGTATAGAAATGTTCCCTTTACAATGCAATTAGAAAGTATTTTCTATCATGTTCATGACTAGAGGATATAATCTTTTATGCTTGTATTTGATTGTCTCGGTTGAGCAATTTTTAGTAGAGGAACAAGTTGCTTTTGTTTAATTTTAATCATACACTAAGTGGCCTTTAATTGTGTCTTTTGGAGTAATTGCTAGCTATGATAGTAGGAGTAATTACTAAGATTTACTTTAAGACTTAGTAAAATATTAATTCCCATATTAATTTGAACTATGATAGCTATAATTCCATTTCTAAGGGCATTTTCAATATTAATTCCAACCTCTTTTTAATTAGCCTATTCAAGAAAAATACCAAAAATAGTAATTTAGGTTCTCTTTATTTACATTTAAGTTTACTTTTATTGCTTTTCTCATTTAGTAGATAGCTTAAAAACCCAACACTTCACTTTAGTTTGTTAATTGCATATTTTTGATACTTAGTTTAGCCTATGATCTTAGATAAAGGCTCCTTGAGTGAAAACGATCCGGATTGCGCTACTATATTGCATTTTTAATTTGGTTAATTTGGTCAACCTTGCGACGGGTGCAATCCATGACTCAAACCGGTCGCTTCACGTTGTATTTGGGAATCCAAGTGGGTTTAGTGCTCGAACGGGACTAGTGATCACATGGAAGGTGTGTAAAGTCGTATCTAAACACATTTTGAACTAAAAATCGCTATTAAATCTCAAAAGAATTCAAGAAGTACAAGTTCAAACGTGTTGTTGCACAAGTGAGTCAAACTGATCACTTCGAGTTGTATTTGGGAATCCGAGTCGAGTTAATGTTCAAATGGGACATGTGATAGCATCGAAGGCGTGTGACGTCGTGTCTAAACACATTTTGAACAGAAAATCGCGATTGAATCTCAAAAGAATTCAAGAAGTACAAGATCAAACGTGTTGTTGCACAAGTGAGTCAAACCGATCGCTTCGCGTTGTATTTGGAATTCCGAGTGGATTTGAAGGTCGAATGGGACTTCTGATTGCATGGAAGGCGTGTGAAGTCGTTTTTAAACACATTGTAAACTGAAAATTGCGATTGAATCTCAAAAGAATTCAAGAAGTACAAGTTCAAACGTTTTTGTGCACAAGTGAGTCAAATCGATCGCTTCGCGTTGTATTTGGAAATTCGAGTGGATTTAATCCTCGAATGGGACACGTGATTGCATGGAAGGTGTGCAAGTCGTGTTTAAACACATTTTGACTTAAAAATCGCGATTAAATCTCGACAGAACCCAAGAAGTACAAGTTCAAATGTGTTGTTGCACAAGTGAGTCAAACCGATCGCTTTTGCGTTGTATTTTGGTATCCGAGTGGATTTAATGCTCGAATGGGACTCGTGATTGCCTGAAAGCTGTGTGAAGTCGTTTCTAAACACATTTTTAACTGAAAATCGCGATTGAATCTCGAAAGAAATCAAGAAGTACAACTTCAAACGTGTTTTTGCACAAGTGCGTCAAACCGATCACTTCGCGTTGTCTTTGGGAATCCGAGTGGATTTAATGCTCGAATGGGACTCGTGATTACTTGGACGGCATCTGAAGTCATGTCTAAACACATTGTGAACTGAAAATCGCAATTAATGTCAAAAGAATTCAACAAGTACATGTTCAAACGTGTTGTTGCACAACTGAGTCAAACCATACGCCTCTCGTTGTATTTGAAATCAGAGTGGATTTAATGCTCGTAAGGGACTCGTGATCGCAAGGAAGGTGTGTCAAGTTGTGTCTAAATAGACTTTGAACTGAAAATGGCGATTGAATCTAAAGAGAATTCAAGAAGTACAAGTTCAAACGTGTTGTTGCACAAGTGAGTCAAATCGATCGCTTCGCGTTGTATTTGGGAATCCGAGTAGATTTAATGCTTGAATGGGACTCATGATTGCATGGAAGGCTTGTGAAGTCGTGTCTAAACACTTTTTGAACTGAAAATCGCGATTGAATCTCAAAAGTATTCAAGAAGTACAAGTTCAAACGTGTTGTTGCACAAGTGAGTCAAACCGATCGCTTCACGTTGTATTTGGGAATTCGAGTGGATTTAATGCTCGAATGGGACTCGGGATCGCTTGGAAGGTGTGTTAGTCATTTCTAAAGTCCTTTTGAACTGAAAATCTGAACATCCTTCTTAATTTAGAACTAAAATACAAAGTGTGACTAATTTTTCTTGCTTTGACTTTCCTATTTTGATTGTTTGTGTGACTGACTTTGCTTGCAAATAGGATAAGGAGCTCTAATTAGGAGGTTAGAATCTTAGAAAATAAGGGAAGAGTGCTAGAGAAACCCTAATGCAAACCAAGGGACTAAATTTAATAAAAAACTTAGTTTTAAACCCCTTTGACTTAGGTTAGCCCAAACTAGACGGAAAAGACCTATTTGACCTAGGTTTGGTAATCCAGGATACTCTGCGGACACCCTAAGACCTGAATGAGGAAATCCCATCCCAAGAAAAGTCCTAAATTTCCATATTTCTCCGATGGAAATGCAGGGACTAAAATGAAAGAAAAAGAAATTTTAGCAATTTTGCTTAAATTGAGTTAAAATTTAGAGAAAGACTAGGTGACTCTAAATTATGAACCTAGAATACCTTAAAAATAGTTTAAGGACACTTGACCATTAGAGAAACTCTGATTCCATACTCTACCCTTAAAAAGAAATAGGGATTAAATTCAAAAAGATCTAAAAATGGGTTAAGTCACCCTATCCTTCAATTAAGGCCACTAAAACCCGAATTTGGCCAACCAAACGAGGCCTTAATTACTGCCAGCACACCTAATTAGCTGTCCACTTGACGAATAAGCAGAATTGGGGCTGAGACACCTAGCAAACCCATGCACCAACCATCATTTCCCTCACATGACCACACTTGCTATAAAAGAGAGAGAAACCGAGACTTTAGGCACATTCAGCGGCTATCTTTCGAAACTAAAGACTGACAGGTGAGGGAGAGTGAGATCAGAAGCTGAGAGGGTGCAAGAGAGGGCTGGGAATCGAAGTTGGGTAGCTAAGAATCAAGAGAGAAAGCTGAGAAAGCAAGGATACAAACAAGGGAAGCTCATCTTCTCAACTTGACTTGAAACCGAGGCTCACAAGGGTATCCAGCTTGATTGTTCTTTAGAAATTGCAAAGTAACGTAGGGTTACCTTCCTCCTACCTATCAGATTCAAAAGCATCCATCAAATGAGTGATGGTATAAGACTTTGAGTTCAATTTCTTACTTTCTTCATTTTTGGACTCTGTTTTGGCAGCAAGCCTTCTATTGAGCATAACTCTTTTGATTCTGAACCAAAATTTGCAAATAAGGTGTCATATGAAAGCCTTTTTAACCCACTTTAAGAATCTCCAATTGCATGAGTCATCCATGGCTGCCGTACAACAGTTCGTGGCTCTTAAATTTACTGTAAATGCTGGAAACTTTGTTTCTGAGCAGTAGTTTTGTGAGTTCTGTAATTGGGCATTTCTGTGAGCTAAGTCTTGGATATTTTTGTGGCATTTAGCTGGCTGATATATGAATTAAAAGTGATAAGTAGGCAAGGAAAAATGATAGGTGTAGTAATTGAAACAGCCTTGAAAATTTGGAAACCAGAATATGAATATGTGAAGTTATTAGATGCATTCTAGTTGAAATTCTTTGCTATGATTTGCTAAGAGCTGGCTTATTGAATAGTATTATGACATTACTTCAATTGCTAATTAACTTGTTGGTTAGAACACAAGAAACCCGCAAATTGAAACCTAATTAGAATTGTGAAACCATGAAATAGGTAAGATAAGGTTGTTTGATGCATTCTGGTTAGCTTTGCTTTAATTTGCTATAAACTGAGTTGTTGGGTGGCATTCTGTTATTGTATCAAATAGTGATTAGTTGACAGTTAGAAAACATGGAATATGTGAATTTAAAACCCAATTAGAAGAAGGAATTTCATGGAATACGCAAAATGGGATTAATTGATGTATTCTGTTTGAAAATTCTTTGCTGTGAGTCCATCATGAGTTGGTTGCTGGATAATAATCTGTTATCATATTAGATATTGACTAGTTTGATAGTTAAAACAAAAAGACCTTGAGAATTAGAACCTAATTATAAAGGTAAAACTCATGAAGTAAGAAAAATGGGACTAGAATTGTTAACTAGATTTGAAACTTAGGATTTTCCAATTTTGTGAATCCTGGATCAGTAGAAGGTAGTAAGCTAAACTTAGATACCAGTAGCATAAAATTTACAAACGGAATTAGGTGGTTGCATGTTTCAAGTTCCCAAAATGATAGGCTAGCATTATAGGCAAATTTCTAAAATTTATGATCCTTAAGGTGAAAATCTAAGTTGTTAATAGGATGAGGATACCCTCTGAGATTTAGCAAGTCAGAATTGTCATTCTTAGGTCATAATGGAGTTCAAATGGTTCAGAAAGAAAGGCCAATTGAAAAAGGTAGGAATGGGAGCCTAAGTGCACTAATCTTGAGACTTTGACTTTATAAAAGTTGGGTACTCTGGTTAAAGCTGAGTAACGTAACTATCCTACCATTCCAAATCCCAAAATGTTTACTTAAAACCGATTTCCAAGTTAAAATAAGTCCATAAGTGACTTTAGTACATTTAAAATCCGAATTTCTAGAAATTTCAAGTAAAAGGATGTTTTAGTGCATAATGCTCATTTTTGAATAGTTAAGACTGCAAAACCTTGTTGTGCAAGTCATAAACTACCCTCTAATGACTAGGATGGGCTCTCTTGAGGTTAAATGAAGCCAGAAAAGAAAATGGGTAGAAAAAGGGACTAAAGTGAAAGAAAAAGATAAAAAAAATTGTTTTGACTTCTAAATTAGCCTAAGTTCTGGGAATTTGATCTAAATACCTTATGTAGGTGTCACTAAGATGAAATATGCTTAAGGGATGCATCAAGACTAATTAGTATGTATAAAAGAGGCTTGAAATCCAAAGGGTAGCAAAAAGGGACTAAAATGAAAAAGAAAACCTTTCTTAGGGTTCCCAAGATATATTTCATAAAAATAAGGTTGAAAACTGTTAGATAAGTTATATGACTGCCCTATGTGAAGTTTTGGTGATGTTTGCAAACAGGCATGGAAGGCGAGTGAAGTCGTGTCTAAAACACCTTTGGAACTGAAAATCGCGATTGAATCTCAAAAGAATTCAAGAAGTACAAGTTCAAACATGTTGTTGCACAAGTGAGTCAAACTGATCGCTTCGCGTTGCATTTGGGAATCCGAGTGGATTTAAGGCTAGAATGAGACTCGTGATCGAATGAAAGGTGTGTCAAGTTGTGTCTAACTACATTTTGAATTGAAACTCGCGATTGAATCTCAAAAGAATTCAAGAAGTATAAGTTCCCACATGTTGTTGCACAAGTTAGTCAAACCGATCACTTCGCGTTATATTTGGGAATCCGAGTGGATTTAATGCTCGACTTGGACTCGTGAAAGCATGGAAGGTGTGTGAAGTCATGTCTAAACACATTTTGAACTGAAAACTGTGATTGAATCTCAAAAGAAATCAAGAAGTACAAGTTTAAACGAGTTTTGCCCAAGTGAGTCAAACCGATCGCTGCGCATTGTATTTGGTAATCCGAGTGGATTTAATGCTCGAATGGGACCCATGAAAGCACAGAAGGTGTGTGAATTCGTGTCTACACACGTTTTAACCTGATAATAGTGATTTAATCTCAAAAGAATTCAAGAAGTACAAGTTCAAACGTGTTGTTGCACAAGTGAGTCAAACCAAAAGCTTCGCGTTGTATTTGGGAATCTGAGTGGATTTAATGCTCGAATGGGACTCGTGAAAGAATGGGAGGTGTGTGAAAGCGTGTCTAAACACATTTTGAATTGTAAATCGCGATTAAATCTCAAAAGAATTCAGGAATTACAAGTTCAAATGTCTTGTTGCACAAGAGACTCAAACCGTTCGCTTCGCGTTGTATTTGGGAATCCGAGTGGATTTAATGCTCGAATGGGACTCATGATCGCATGGAAGCTGTGTCAAGTCGTGGCTAAACTCTTTTTTATTTGAAAATCGCGATTGTATCTCAATGGAACCCAAGAAGTACAAGTTTTAACGTGTTGTTGCACAAGTGAGTCAAACCGATCGCTTCCCGTTGTATTTGGGAATCCGAGTGGATTTAATACTCAAATGGGACTCATGATTGCATGCAAGGTGTGTCAAGTCCTGTGTAAACACATTTTGAAACAAAAATTGCGATTGAATCTCAAAAGAATTCAAGAAGTACAAGTTCAAACATGTTGTTGCACAAGTGAGTCAAACCGATCGTTTCGCGTTGTATTTCGAAATCTGAGTGGATTTAATGCTAGAATGGGACTCATGAAAGCATGGAAGGTGTGTGAAATTGTGTCTAAACACATTTTGAACTGAAAATCGGGATTGAATCTCAAATGAGTTCAAGAAGTTCAAGTTTAAATGTGTAGTTGCACAAGTGACTTAAACCGATCGCTTCGCGTCGTATTTAAGAATCCGAGTGGATTTAATGCTGGAAGGGAACTCGTATTCGCATGGAAGGTGTTAAAGTCGTGTTGTTGCATAAGTGAGTCAAACTGATCGCATTGCGTTGTATTTGGGAATCTGAGTGGATTTAATACTGGAATGGGACTCGTGATCGCATGGAAAGTGAGTCAAGTCATGGCTAAACACAATTTGAACTGAAAATCGCGATTGTATCTCAACAGAACCCAAGAAGTACATGTTCAAATGTGTTGTTGCACAAGTGACTTAAACGATCGCTTCGCGTTGTATTTGGTAATCCGAGTGGATTTAATGCTCGAGTGGGACTCATGATCGCATGGAAGGTGTGTCAAGACATGTCTAAAAATATTTGCACTAAAAATCGCAATTGAATCTCAAAAGAATTCAAGAAGTACAAGTTCAAACGTGTTGTTGCACAAGTGAGTCAAACCGATCGCTTCGCGTTGTATTTGGAAATTTGAGTGGATTTAATGCTCGAATAGGACTCGTGATCGCATGGATGGTGTGTCAAGTCATTTCTATACATATTTTGAACTGAAAATCCTTATTTAATAAAAAATGAACTCAGGAAGTACAAGTTCAAACGTGTTGTTGCACAAGTGAGTCCAACCGATCGCTTCGCATTGCATTTGGGAATTCGAGTGGATTTAATACTCGAATGGGACTCATGATCTCATGGAAGGTGTGTCAAGTCATGTCTAAACACATTTTGAACCAAAAATCGTGATTGAGTCTCAGAAGAATTCAAGAAGTACAAGTTCAAACGTGTTGTTGCAAAAGAGAGTCAAACCGATCGCTTCGCATTGTAGTTGGAAATCCGAGTGGATTTAATGCTCGAATGGGACTCGTGAAAGCATGGAAGGTGTGTGAAGTCGTATCTAAACACATTTTGAACTATAAATTGCGATTGAATCTCAGAAGAATTCAAGAACTACAAGTTCAAATGTGTTTTTGCACAAGTGAGTCAAACCAATTGCTTCACGTTGTATTTGAGAATCCGAGTGGATTTAATGCTCGAATGGGACTCGTAATCCCATGGAAGGTGTGTCAGGCCTTGTATAAACACATTTTGAACCAAAAATCACAATCGCATCTCAATAGAATTCAAGAAGTACATGTTCAAACGTGTTATTGCACAAGTGAGTCCAACCGATCCCTTCTCGTTGTATTTGGGAATCCGAGTGGATTTAATGCTCGAATGAGACTCATAATCCCATGGAAGGTGTGTCAGGTCATCTCTAAACACATTTTGAAGCAAAACTCGCGATTGAATCTCAAAAGAATTCAAGAAGTACAAGTTCAAACGTGTGGTTGCACAAGTGAGTCAAACCGATCGCTTCGCATTGTATTTGAAAATCTGAGTTGATTTAATGCTCGAATGGGACTCGTGAAAGCATGGAAGGTGTGTGAAGCCATATCTAAACACATTTTGAACTATAAATTGCGATTGAATCACAAAAGAATTCAAGAAGTACAAGTTCAAACGTTTTGTTGCACAAGTGAGTCGTGTCTTAACACATTTTGGTTGCACAATTGCGTCAAACAGAACGATTTGCGTTGTGTTTGGGAATCCGAGTGGATTTAATGCTCGAATGAGACGCGTCATTGCATGGAAGATGTGTGAAGTCATGTCTAAACACAATTTGAACCAAAAATCGTGATTGAATCTCAAAAGAAGTCAAGAAGAACAAGTTCAAACGTGTTGTTGCACAACTGAGTGAAACCGATTGCCTCGCTTTGTATTGGGGAGTCCGAGTGGATATATTGCTCGAATGGGAACTGTGATCGCAAGGAAGGTGTGTCAAGTCGTGTCTAAACACATTTTGAAATGAAAATCGCGATTGAATCTCAAAAGAATTCAAGAAGTACAAGTTCAAACATGTTGTTGCAGAAGTGACTCAACCCGATTGCTTCGTGTTTTATTTGGGAATCCGAGTGGATTTCACGGTCGAATGAGACTCGTGATCATATGGGAGGTGTGTGAAGTCATGTCTAAACACATTTTGAACTGAAAATTGCGACGGTATCTCAACAGAACCCAAGTAAAAGTTCAAACGTGTTGTTGCACAAGTGAGTCAAACCGATAGCTTCACATTGTATTTGGGAATCCGAATGGATTTAATGCTCGAACGGAACTTGTAGTCGCATGGAAGATGTGTGACGTCGTGTCTAAACACATTCTGAACTGAAAATCGTGATGGTATCTCAATAGAACCCAAGCAGTAAAAGTTGAAAAGTGTCGTTGCACAAGTGAGTCAAACCGATCGCTTCGCGTTGTATTTGGGAATCTGAGTGGATTTCATGCTCGAATGAGACTTGTAATCGCATGGAAGGTGTGACAAGATGTGCCTAATCACATTTGAACTGAAAATCTTGACTGAATCTCAAAAGAATTCAAGAAGTACATGTTTAAACGTGTTGTTGCACAAGTTAGTCAAACCGATCGCATAGTGTTGTACTTGGGGAACCGAGTGGATTTAAAGCTCGAATGGGACTCGTGATCGCATGGAAGGTTTGTGAAGTCATGTCCAGAGACATGTTGAACCAAAAATCATGATTGAATATCAAAAGAAGCCAAGAAGTACATTTTTCACACGTGTTGTTGCACCAGTGAGTCAAACCAATCGCTTCGTGTTGTATTTGGGAATCCAAGTGGATTTAATGCTCGAATGGGGCTCATCATCACATGGAAGGTGTGTCAAGTCATGTCTAAACACATTTTGAATTGAAAATCATGATTGATTCTGGATAGAATTCAAGAAGTACAAGTTCAAACGTGTTGTTGCACAAGTGAGTCAATCCTATCGCTTCATGTAATATTTGGGAATCCGAGTGGATTTAATGCTCGAATGGGACTCGTGATTGCATGGAAGGTGTGTGAAGTCATGTCTAAACACATTTTGAACCAAAAATCATGATTGAATCTCAAAAGAATTCAAGAAGTACATGTTCACACGTGTTGTTGCACAAGTGAGTCAAACAGTTCGCTTCGCGTTGTATTTGGGAATCCGAGTGGATTTAATGCTGCAATGGGACTCATGATTGTATGAAAGTTGTGTGATGTTGTGTCTAAACACATTTTGAACCAAAAATCATGATTGAGTCTCAAAAGAGTTCAAGAAGTACAAGTTCAAACTTGTTGTTGCCTAAGTGAGTCAAATCGATCGCTTCGTGTTGTATTTGGGAATCCAAGGGGATTTAATACTCGAATTGGAAGCATGGGAGGTGTGTGAAGTCGTGTCTACACACATTTCGAATTGAGGATCACGATTGAATCTCAACATAACCCAAGAAGTACAAGTTCAAACGTGTTGTTGCACAAACTGGTCAAACCGATCGCTTCGCATTGTATTTGGGAATCCGAGTGGATTTAATGCTTGAATGGGACTCATGATCGCTTGGAAGGTGCGTGAAATCATGTCTAAACACATTTAAAACCAAAAATCGCGATTGAATCTCAAAAGAGGTCAAGAAGTACATGTTCACACGAATTATTGCACAAGTGAATCAAAACGATCGCTTCGTGTTGTATTTGGAAATCAAAGTGGATTTAATGCTCGAATGGGACTCGTGATCGCATGGAATGTGTGTCAAGTCATGTCTAAACACATTTTAACTAAAAATCAAGATTGAATCTCAAAACAATTCAAGAAGTACAAGTTCAAACGTGTTGTTGCACAAGTGAGTCAACCCTATCGCTCCGCGCTGCATTTGGGAATCCGACTTGATTTAACTCTCAAATGGGACTCGTGATTCCATGGTAGGTGTGTGAAGTTACGTCTAAACACATTTTGAACCAAAAATCATGATTGAATCTCAAAAGAAGTCAAGAAGTACATGTTCACACGTGTTGTTGCACATATGAGTCAAACCGATTGCTTCGCGTTGTATTTGGGAATCTGAGTGGATTAAATTCTGGAATGGGACTCATGATTGCTTGAAAGTTGTGTGAAGTCATGTCTAAACACATTTTGAACTAAAAATCGCAATTGAGTCTCAAAAGAATTCAAGAAGTACAAGTTCGAACGTGTTGTCGCACAAATGAGTCAAACCGATCGATTCACGTTGTATTTGGGAATCTGAGGGGATTAAATACTCGAATGGGACTCGTGATCGCATGGAAGGTGTGAGAAGTCGTGTCTCAACACATTTTGAACTGAAAATCGAGATTGAATCTCAAATGATTTCAAGAGGTACAAGTTCGAACGTGTTGTTGCACAAGTGAGTCAAACCGATCGCTTGGCATTGTATTCAGGAATCCAAGTGGATTTAATGCTCGTATGGGACTAGTGGTAGCATGGAAGGTGTGTAAAATCATCTCTAAACACATTTTGAACTAAAAACCTTGATTGAATCTCAAAAGAACCCAAGAAGTACAAGTTCAAATGTGTTGTTGCACAAGTGAGTCAAACCAATCGCTTCACGTTGTATTTGGGAGTCCGAGGGGATTTATTGCTCGAATGGGACTCGTGATCGCATGGAAGGTGTGTGATGTCATGTCTACACACAATTTGAACCAAAAATCACGATTCAATCTCAAAAGAAGTCAAGATGTACAAGTTCACACGTGTTGTTGCACAAGTGAGTCAAACCAATTGCTACGTGTTGTATTTGGGAATCTAAGAGGATTTAATGCTCAAATGAGACTCGTGATCGCATGGGAGCTGTGTGAGTCGTGTCTCAACTGAAAATCATGTTTGAATATCAAAAGAATTTAGGAAGTACAAGTTCAAACGTGTTGTTGCATAAGTGAGTTAAACTGATCGCTTTGCGTTGTATTTGTGAATCCGAGTTGATATAATGCTTGAATGGGACTCGTGATCGCTTAGATGGTCTGTGCAGTCGTGTCTAAACACATTTTGAACTAAAAATCGCGATTGAATTTCAACAGAACCCAAGAAGTACATGTTCAAACGTGTTGTTGCACAAGTGAGTCAAACTGATCTCTTCGCTTTGTATTTCAGAATCCGAGTGGATATAATGCTCGAATGGGACTCGTAAACGCATGGAAGGTGTGTAAAGCCGTGTCTAAACACATTTTAAACTGAAAATCGTGATTGAATCTCAAAAGAATTGAAGACGCACAAGTTCAAACGTGCTGTTGCTCAGGCATGTCAAACCGATCGCATCGCATTGTATTTGGGAATCCGAGTGGATTTAATGCTCGAATGGGACTCGTGATCACATGGAAGGCATGTGAAGTCGTGTCTAAACACATTTTGGTTGCACTAGTGAGTGAAATCGATCGATTTGCGTTATTTTTGGGAATCCAAGTGGATTTAAAATTCGAATCATATACGTGATCGTATGGAAGGCGTGTGAAGTCGTGTCTAAACTCATTTTAAATTGAAAATCGCTATTGAATCTCAACAGAACCTATGAAGTACAAGTTTAAACGTGTTGTTGTACAAGTGAGTCAAACCGATTGCTTCAAGTTGTATTTAAGAATCCGAGTGGATTTAATGCTTGATGGGACTCGTGATCCCATGGAAGGCATGTGAAGTCGTATCTAAACATATTTTGAACTGCAAATTGCATATAAATCTCAAAAGAATTCAAGATCTACAAGTTCAAACGTGTTGTTGTACAAGTGACTCAAACTGATCGCTTCGCGTTGCAAGTGTGAATCCGAGTGGATTTAATGCTCGAATTGGACCTGTGATCGCATGGAAGGCGTGTGAAGTCGTGTATAAACACATTTTAGTTGCACTAGTCAGTCAAACCGATCGATTTTCATGTATTTGGCAATCTGAGTGGATTTCATGCTCGAATGAGACTTGTGAACGCGATTGATTCTCAAAAGAAGTCATGAAGTACAAGTTCAAACTTGTTGTTGCACAAGTGACTCAAATCGATCGCTTCGGGTAGTATTTGGGAATCCAATTGCCGTTAATGCTTGAATGGGACTCGTGATCGCATGGAAGGTGTGCGAAGTCATGTCTAAAGAGATTTTGAACCAAAATTCGTGATTGAATCTAAAAAGAATTCAAGAAATACAAGTTCGAACGTGTTGTTGCACAAGTGAGTCAAACCGATCACTTCGATTTGTATTTGGGAATCAGAGTGGATATAATACTCAAATGGGACTCGTGATCACATGGAAGGTGTCTTAAGTCATGTCTAAACACATTTTGAATTGAAAATCGCGATTTAATCTCAAAAGAAGTCTAAAAGTACAAGTTCAATCGTGTTGTTGCACATGTGGGTTAAACCGATTGCTTCGCGTTGTATTGTGGAATCCGAGTGGATATAATGCTCGAATGGGACTCGTAGATGTATGGAAGGTGTGTCAAGCCATGTCTAAACACATTTTAAACTGAAAATCGTGATTGAATCTCAAAAGAATTGAAGAAGTAAAAGTTCAAACGTGTTGTTACTCAAACGAGTAAAACCGATCGCTTCGCGTTGTATTTGGGAATCCGAGTGGATTTAATGGTCGAATGGGACTCGAGATCACATGGAAGGCGTGTGAAGTTGTGTCTAAACACATTTTGGTTGCACTAGTGAGTCAAACCGATCGATTTGCGTTATTTTTGGGAATCCAAGTGGATTTAATCCTCGAAGGAGACACATGATTGCATGGAAGGCGTGTGAAGTCGTGTCTAAACACATTTTAAATTGAAAATCGCTATTGAATCTCAACAAAACCTATGAAGTACAAGTTTAAACGTGTTGTTGCAAAAGTGAGTCAACACGATTTGTTTGAGTTATATTTGGGAATCCGAGTGGATTTAATGCTCGAATGGGACTTGTGATCGCATGTAAGGCGTGTGAATTCATGTCTAAAAAAGTTTTGAACTGAAAAGCACGATTGATTCTCAAAATAATTCAAGAAGTACAAGTTCAAACGTCTTGTTGCACAAGTGAGTCAAACCGATTGCTTCACGTTGTATCTGGAAATTCGCGTGGATTTAATGGTCGAATGGGACTCGTGATCGCATGGAAGATGTGTGACATTGTTTCTAAACATGTTTTGAACCAAAAATGGCGATTGAGTCTCAAACGTGTTGTTGCACAGGTGAGTCAAATCGATCGCTTCGCATTGTATTTGGGAATCCGAGTGGATTTGATGCTCGAATTGGTCTCTTGGAAGCATGGAAAATGTGTGAAGTCGTGTCTACACACATTTTGAATTAAAAACCGTAAATGAATCTCAAGCAAATTCAAGAAGTACAAGTTCAAATGTGTTGTTGCACAAGTGACTCAAACCGATCGCTTCGTGCTGTATTTGGGAATCCGAGTTGATTTAATGCTCGTATGAGACTCGTGATCGCATGGAAGGCGTGTGAAGTCGTGTCTAAACACATTTTTGTTGCACACGTGCGTCAGACTGATCGATTGGCGTTGTGTTTGGGAATCGGAGTGGATTTAATGCTCGAATGAGACTCGTGATCGCTTGGAAGGTGTGCGAAGTCATGTCTAAACACATGGTTAAACCAAAAATCTTGATTGAATCTCAAAAGAATTCAAGAAGTACAAGTTCAAACGTGTTGTTGCACAAGTGACTCAAACCGATCGCTTCGTGTTGTATTTGGGAATCCGAGTGGATTTCATGCTCGAATGAGACTCGTGATCGCATGGAAGGTGTGTGAAGTTGTGTCTAAACTTATTTTGAACTGAAAATCGAGATAGAATGTCAGAAGAATTGAAGAAGTACAAGTTCAAACCTGTTGTTGCACAAGGGAGTCAAACTGATCGCTTCACGTTGTATTTGGAAATCCGAGTGGATTTAATGCCCGAATGGGACTCGTGATAACATGGAAGGCGTCTAAAGTCGTGTCTTAAGACATTTTGGTTGCACAAGTGCGTCAAACCGATAGATTTGCGTTGCGTCAAACTGATCATTGCATGGAAGGTGTGTGAAGTCATGTCTAAACACAATTTGAACCAAGAATCGTGATTGAATGTCAAAAGAAGTCAAGAAGAACAAGTTCAAACGTGTTGTTGCACGACTCAGTGAAATCGATTGCCTCGCTTTGTATTGGGGAATCCGAGTGGATATAATGCTCGAATGGGAACTGTGATCGCATGGAAGGTGTGTCAAGTCGTGTCTAAACACATTCTGAACTGAAAATCACGATTGAATCTCAAAAGAATTCAAGAAGTACAAGTTCAAACGTGTTGTTGCACAAGTGACTCAACCCGATCGTTTCGTGTTGTATTTGGGAATCTGAGTGGATTTCACGCTTGGATGAGACTCGTGATCGTATGGAAGCTGTGTGAAGTCGTGTCTAAACACATTTTGAGCTGAAAACTGTGATTGAATGTCAAACAAATTTAAGAAGTACAAGTTCAAACGTGTTGTTGAACGAGTGAGTCAAAACGATAGCTTCGGGTTGTATTTGGGAATCTGAGTGGATTTTATGCTCGAATGGGACTCGTGATCGCATGGAAGGTGTGTCAAGTCGTGTCTAAACACATTTTGAACTGAAATTGCGACGGTATCTCAACAGAACCCAAGAAGTAAAAGTTCAAACGTGTTGTTGCACAAGTGAGTCAAACCGATAGCTTCGCGTTGTATTTGGGAATCGGAGTGGAGTTAATGCTCGAATGAGACTCTTGATCGCATGGAAGATGTGCGACGTCATGTTTAAACACATTTTGAACTGAAAATCGCGATGGTATCTCAATAGAATCCAAGCAGTAGAAGTTCAAATGTGTTGTTGCACAAGTGAGTCAAATGGATCGCTTCGCGTTGTATTTGGGAATCGAAGTGGATTTCATGCTCGAATGAGACTCGTGGTCGAATGGAAGATGTGTCAAGTTGTGTCTAATCACATTTTGAACTGAAAATCTTCACTGAATCTCAAAAGAATTCAAGAAGTACATGTTTAAATGTGTTGTTGCACAAGTGAGTCAAACTGATCGCATCGCGTTGTACCTGGGAAACCGAGAGGATTTAATGCTCGAGTGGATTTAATGCTCGAAAGGAACTCGTGAACGCATGGAAGGCATGTGAAGTCGTGTCTAAACACATTTTGAACTGAAAATCAAGATTGAATCTCAAAAGAATTCAAGAACTACAAGTTCAAACGTGTTGTTGCACAAGTTTGTCAAACCCATCACTTCGCGTTTTGTTTGGAAATCCAAGTGGATTTAATGCTCGAATAGGACTCGTGATTTCATGGAAGGCGTGTGAAGTCGTGTTTAAACACATTTTGGTTGCACAAGTGAGTCAAACCAATCGATTTGAATTGTATTTGGGAATCTGAGTGGATTTAATGCTCGAATGAGACTCGACGTCACAAGGAAGGCGTGTGAAGTCGTGTCTAAACTTATTTTTGAATTGAAAATCACGATTGAATCTCAAAAGAATTCAAGAAGTACAAGTTGAAACGTGTTGTTGCACAAGTGAATCAAACCGATCGCTTCGCGTTGTATTAGGGAATCCGAGAGGATATAATGCTCGAATGGGATTCGTGATCGCATGGAAGGCGTGTGAAGTCGTGTCTAAACACATTTTGAACCCAAAATCACGATTGAATTTAAAAAGAATTCAAGAAGTACAAGTTCAAAAGTGTTGTTGCACAAGTGAGTCAAACCCATCGCTTCGTTTTGTATTTGGGAATCCAAGTGTATATAATGCTCGAATGGGACTCGTGATCGCACATAAATTGTGTCAAGTCGTGTCTAAACACATTTTGAACTAAAAATCGCGATTGAAGCTTCAAAGAATTAAAGAAGTACAAGTTCGACCGTGTTGTTGCAGAAGTTAGTCAAACCGATCGCTTCCCGTTGTGTTTTGGAATCCGAGTGGATTTAAAGCTTGAATGGGACAAGGGATCGCTTGGAAGGTGTGTGAAGTCATGTCTAAACACATTTTTAACCGAAAATCGTGACTGAATCTCAAAAGAAGTCAAGAAGTACAAGTTCAAACGCGTTGTTGCACAAGTGAGTCAAACCGATCGATTCGCATTGTATTTGGCAATCCAAGTGGATTTAATACTTGAATGGGACTCGTGAAATCATGGAAGGTGTGTGAGGTCTTGTCTAAACACATTTTGAACTTAAAACCGTGATTGAATCTTAAACGAATTCAAGAAGTACAAGTTCAAATGTGCTGTTGCGCAAATGACTCAAACCGATGGCTCTACGTTGAATTTGGAAATCACGATGGTATCTCAATAGAACCCAAGAAGTAAAAGTTCAAAGGTGTTGTTGCAAAAGTGAGACAAACCGATCGCTTCGCGTTGTATTTGGGAATCCGAGTTGATTTAACGCTCGAATGGGACTCGTGATCGCATGGAAGGTGTTTCAATGCATGTCTAAACATATTTCAAACCAAATATCGCAATTGACTCTCAAGAGAATTCAGGAGGTACAAGTTCAAACGTGTTGTCGCACAAGTGAGTCAAACTGATCGCTTCACGTTGCATTTTGGAAACTGAGTGGGTTTAATGCTCAAATGGGACTCGTGATCGCATGGAAGATGTGTCAAGTTGTGTCTAGACACATTTTGAACTGAAAATCGCGACTGAATCTGAAAAGAATTCTAGAAGTACAAATTCAAACTTGTTGTTGCACAAGTGAGTCAAACCGATCGCTTCGCGTTGTATTTCGGAATCCATGTGCAGTTAATGCTTTAATGGGACTCGTGATCGCATGGAAGGTATGTGAAGTCATGTCTAAACATATTTTTGAGTCAAAAATAATGTTTGAATCTCAAAAGAAGTCATGAAGTACAAGTTCAAACGTGTTATTGCACAAGTCAGTCAAACCAATTGCTTCGCCTTTTATTAGGGAATTCGAGTGGATACAATGGTCAGATAGGACTTGTGATCGCATGGAAGGTATGTCAAGTTGTGTCTAAACACATTTTGAACTGAAAATCGCGATTGAATGTCAAAAGAATTCAAGAAGTACAAGTTCAAACGAGTTGTTGAACAAGTGAGTCAAATCGATCGCTTCGCGTTGTGTTTAGGAATCCGAGTGGATTTAATGCTCGAATGGGACTCGTCATCGCATGAAAGTTGTGTCAATTAATGTCTAAACACATTTTGAACTAAGAATCGCGATTGAATCTCAAAGGAATTCAAGAAGTACAAGTTCAAACATCTTGTTGCACAAATGAGTCAAACCGATCGCTTCGCGTTGTATTTGGGAATCCGAGAGGATTTAATGCTCGAATGGGACTCGTGATCGCATGGAAGGCGTGTGAGGTCATGTCTAAACACAATTTGAACTGAAAATCATGATTGATTCTCAAAATAATTCAATAAGTCAAAGTGCAAACGTGTTGTTGCACAAGTGAGTCAAACCGATGGCTTCGAGTTGTATTTGGAAATCCGAGTGGATTTAATGGTCGAATGGGACTCCTGGTCGCATGAAAGATGTGTGACATTGTGTCTAAACATGTTTTGAACCAAAAATCTCCATCGAGTCTCAAAAGAATTCAAGAAGTACAAGTTTAAACGTGTTGTTGCCCAAGTGAGTCAAACTGATTGCTTCGCATTGTATTTGGGAATCCGAGTGGATTTGATGCTCGAATGGGTTTCGTGAAAGCATGGAAGGTCTGTGAAGTCGTGTCTACACACATTTTGAACTGAAAACAATGATTGAATCTCAAACGAATTCAATAAGTAAAAGTTCAAACGTGTTGCACAAGTGACTCAAACCGATCACTTTGTGTTGTATTTGGGAATCCGAGTGGATTTAATGCTCGTATGAGACTCGTGATCGCATGGAAGGCGTGTGAAGTCGTGTCTAAACAAATTTTGGTTGCACAAGTGCATCAAACCGATTGATTGGCGTTGTGTTTCGTAATCGGAGTGGATTTAATGCTCAAATGAGACTCATGATCGCATGAAAGGCATGTGAAGTCATGTCTAAACACATTTTGAACAAAAAATCGTGATTGAATCTCAAAAGAAATCAAGAAGTACAAGTTCAAATGTATTGATGCACAAGTGACTCAAACCGATCGCTTCGTGTTGGGATGGCAATGGGTAGGGTCTGGGTAGGATACTGCATTCCCCATCCCCGGCCCCGGTAGTCAATATTTTCCCCATCCCCAGACCCGTCGCTGGCCGGGTATGAAATTTGATACCCGTCCCCGGACCCATCGAATACTTAGATTCCCAGACCTAACCCCGGACCCGAAAAATTTATTATTTTTTCTACAAAATTTGCTACTTTCATCACAAGTACTTTAATCACAAGTATTGAACACACATTCATAATTTTAATTATTTCCAAGTTTAAGAAAAACAAACTTCAAACACACAATTTGATATGATATATAATATATTTTTATATAAAATATTTTTATATATATTATATCACCGGGTCCGGTGTGGATACACCCTTATCCATCCCTGGACCCGGACCCGGACTTTTACCCGTTTAAATCCCCCGACCCGGACCCAGACCCATTTTTTCAATACCCAGACCTGGACCCAACGGGTAAATTTTTCAGGTACCCGTTGGATCCGGGTAAGATTGTCATCCCTAGCTTCGTGTTGTATTTGGGAATCCGAGGGGATTTCATGCTCGAATGAGACTAGTGATCGCATGGAAGGTGTGTAAAGTCATGTCTAAACATATTTTCAACTGAAAATCGCGATAGAATCTCAGAAGAATTTAAGAAGGACAAGTTCAAACCTGTTTTTGGATAAGAGAGTCAAACCGATCGCTTCGCTTTGTATTTGGAAATCCGAGAGGATTTAATGCTCGAATGGGACTCGTGATCGCATGGAAGGCGTGTAAAGTTGTGTCTAAATACATTTTGGTTGCACAAGTGCGTCAAACAGATCGATTTCCTTTGTGTTTGAGAATCTGAGTGGATTTAATGCTTGAATGAGACTTGTGATTGCATGGAAGGTGTGTGAAGTCATGTCTAAACACATTTTGAACCAAAAACCGTGATTGAATCTCAAAAGAAGTCAAGAAGAACAAGTTCGAACATGTTGTTGCACGACTGAGTGAAACCGATTGCTTCGCTTTGAATTTGGGAATCAGAGTGGATATAATGCTTGAATGGGACCCATGATCGCATGGAAGGTGTGTTAAACACATTCTGAACTGAAAATCGCGATTGAATCTCAAAAGAATTCAAGAAGTACAAGTTCAAACGTGTTGTTGCATAAGTGACTCAACCCGATCGCTTCGTGTTGTATTTGGGAATCCGAATGGATTTCATGCTCGAATGAGACTCGTGATCGCATGGAAGGTGTGTGAAGTCATGTCTAAACACATCTTGAGTTGAAAACCGTGATTGAATGTCAAACGAATTCAAGAAGTACAAGTTCAAACATGTTGTTGCACGAGTGAGTCAAAACGATTGCTTCACTTTGTATTTGGGAATCCAAGTGGATTTAATTGTCGAATGGGACTCGTGATCGCATGGAAGGTGTGTCAAGTCCTGTCTAAACGCATTTTGAACTGAAAATTGCGACGTATCTCAATAGAACACAAGAAGTAAAAGATCAAACGTGTTGTTGTACAAGTGAGTCAAACCGATAGCTTCGCGTTGTATTTGGGAATCCGAATGGATTTAATGCTCGAATGGAACTCGTGATCAGATGGAAGATGTGTGACGTCGTGTCTAAACACATTTTGAAACAAAATTCGCGATTGAGTCTCAGAAGAATTAAAGAAGTACAACTTCAAACGTGTTCTTGCACAAGTGAGTCAAACCGATCGCTTCGCGTTGTATTTGGGAATCCGAGTGGATTTAACTCTCGAATGGGACTCATGATCGCAGGGAAGTTGTGTCAAGTCGTCTCTAAACACATTTTGAACTGAAAATCGCAATGTTATCTCAATAGAACCCACGCAGTATTAGTTGAAATGTGTTGTTGCACAAGTGAGTCAAACCGATCGCCTCGCGTTGGATTTGGGAATTCGAGTGGATTTAACGCTCGAATGGGACTCATGATTGCATGGAAGGCAAGTGAAGTCGTGTCTAAACACCTTTTGAACTGAAAATCAAGATTGAATCTCAAAAGAATTTAAGAAGTACAAGTTCATACGTGTTGTTGCACAAGTTTGTCAAACCGATCGCTTCGCATTTTATTTGGAAATCCGAGTGGATTTAATGCTCGAATGGGACTCGTGAACGCATGGAAGGTGTGTGAAGTCGTGTCTAAACACATTTTGGTTACACAAGTGAGTCAAACCAATCGATTTGAACTGTATTTGGGAATCCGAGTGGATTTAATGCTCGAATGAGACTCGTGGTCGCATGGAAGGCGTGTGAGGTCGTGTCTAAGCTCATTTTGAACTGAAAATCGCGATTGAATCTCAAAAGAATTCAAGAACTACAAGTTGAAATGTGTTGTTGCACAAGTGAGTCAAACCGAACGCTTCGCGTTGTATAAGGGAATCCTAGTGGATTTAATGCTCGAATGGGACTCGCGATTTCATGGAAGGCGTGTGAAGTCGTGCCTAAACACATTTTGAACCCAAAATCGTGATTGAATTGAAAAAGAATTCAAGAAGTACAAATTAAAACGTGTGGTTGCACAAGTGAGTCAAACCGATCGCTTCGTTTTGTATTTAGGAATCCGAGTGGATATAATGCTCGAATGGGACTCGTGATCGCACGGAAGGTGTGTCAAGTCGCGTCTAAACATATCTTGAACTGAAAATCGCGATGGTATCTCAAAAGTACCTAAGAAGTAAAAGTTCAAACGTGTTGTTGCACAAGTGAGACAAATCGATCGCTTCGCGTTGTATTTAGAAATCCGAGAGGATTTAAAGCTCGAATGGGCCACGAGATCGCTTGGAAGGTGTGTGAAGTCATGTCTAAACACATTTTGAACCAAAAATCGTGACTGAATCTCAAAAGGAGTCAAGAATTACAAGTTCAAACTTGTTGTAGCACAAGTGAGTCAAACCGATCGATCCGCATTGTATTTGGGAATTCGAGTGGATTTAATGCTTGAATTGGACTCATGTAAGCATGGAAGGTGTGTTGATGAACGCGGCCTTGTCGCAAGGCCAACACCAATCAAATTAATACTAGAAAGTGCAGCTAGTGGCACAACCTAGGTCGATTCTCTCTCGCGGAGCCTATGGACAAATATGCACAATTAACACAAAAAGGGATGTCTTTGAGGCAATTTAATAAACACTTGGTGTGCAATGAAACTAAATGGAATTAAATGCAACTAAATGAAACTAGAGCTAACACTTTTTGGGATTTTTAATATTTTAAAAGCTAAAGTAAATTGGGGTGAATGAAATGAGATGAATATGCTTTGTTGGAGAATGCTTTGGGCTATCCTTGCTATCAAAAAGTGTGGAGTTAATTAATGAAAAGGCATTTCCTAAGGTAGTTTAGTGACCACTAAACCTGGGTAAATTAATTAGAGGATGCAATTAACCAACCGGACAATTAACAAGCCTAATCAAATACTATCAATGAAGCGAATGGGGAATTTAACATAAACTAGAATTCAACTCAACAATTACCATAGTCATTAGAGTAACTTCCACAATGAATTAAAAATTACAATAAGATTCAACCAAACCCAATGTAATCAAAACCCACAATGGGAGAATCAAAATACAAATCACAAGTCTATATAAATTCCTAATATCCAACTACAACCTAGTTATGTTTCACAACCATGGAACCACAATCAATACAAACTCATCAATATCAACAAGATAAACATGAATCTATAAAGAGAAGTAGAAGTAAAACAAGAAAAACTCCCTATTGGATGCCATAGCTCAAGCCCTAATCATCCTCCTCCAAAGCACAAGAGATTTAGCCACTCATGGATGGGAGAAATGCTTCACCAAGCTCCTCCAACCCTTGCTTAGCCATGGATGATGATGGAGGTTGCTAGAATTTGGTGTGGAGAGTGGAGAAGATGAAGAGAAATGGTGTGTGGCTGAGAATGTGAGAGAGACTTGAGAGAATGAGAGCTTGAGTGAGTGAATGTGTTGAATGTGTGCTAGAATGAGTGGGTTTTTCTCCAAATTAGGTTAAGGGCCTCCAAAACATCAGAATATTCCTTCCAATACGACCTAAGATACTCCCCTTGTGGTAAAATGCTAAGAAAGTGGGCCCACAATCCGTTTCAGCTCTTAAAATTATGAGAAAATCGTGCAGATCTGGTGTACCCGCTGGCACGAAGTCATCTACCCGTTGGCAGCGGGTGGATTACTTGAAACGCGTGTTTTCCCTTTAAATTGAGGTCCACCCGCTGGCAGCTTGCAAGGCTACCCGCTGACAGCGGGTGGTACAGTAGAACAGGCCTAAAAATGCCTCTAAGCTTCAAATCTTGTACCGGCTTCACTTTCCATCTTCTTTCTCGACCTCTAGCACTTGAATCCTTGCTATTCCTCAAGCTAGTTGACCTACAAATCAACCAGAAACAATTGTGAGGCTCTCAAGTTAATAAAACTAGAGAATTATCGCAATTTATTCAATAAAAATGGAATTAGCAAGATTGTTATTTAAGTCCTTAAGTGCCCTTGAATAACATTAAATCATGCATAATGACTCTTTAAACTCAACAAAAGCTTGTCAAATGCCAAAAGATACAAGGGTAAATATTGGTATTATCATGTGTGAAGTCGTGTCTAAACACATTTTGAACTTAAAACTTTGATTGAATCTTAAAAGAATTCAACAAGTACAAGTTCAAACTTGTTGTTGCACTAGTGACTCAAACCGATTGCTCCGCATTGAATTTTGAAATCCGAGTGGGTTTAATGCTTGAATGGGACTCATAATCGCGTGGGAGGTGTGTCAAGTCGCGTCTAAACACATTTTGAACTGAAAATAGCGATGGTATCTCAATAGAACCCAAGAAGTTAAAGTTCAAACGTGTTGTTGCAGAAGTGAGACAAACGGATCGTTTCTCGTTGTATTTGGGAATCCGAGTGGATTTAACGCTCGAATGGGACTCGTGATCGCATGTAAGGTGTTTCAAGGCATGTCTAAACACATTTCAAACCAAATATCGCAATTGAATCTCAAAAGAATTCAAGAAGTACAAGTTCAAACGTGTTGTTGCACAAGTGAGTCAAACCGATCGTTTAACGTTGCATTTGGGAAACCGACTGGGTTTAATGCTTGAATGGGACTCGTGATTGCATGGAAGATATGTCAAGTTGTGTCTAAACACATTTTGAACTGGAAATCACGATTGAATCTCAAAAGAATTCTAGAAGTACAAGTTCAAACTTGTTGTTGGACAAGTGAGTCAAACCGGTTGCTTTGCATAGTATTTTGAAATCCGAGTGGATTAAATGCTCGAATGGGATTCGTGATTGCATGGAAGGTGTGTGACATCGTGTCTAAACACATTTTGAACCAAAAATCGCAATTGAGTCTCAAAAGAATTCAAGAAGTACAATTTCAAACGTGTTGTTGCACAAGTGAATCAAACCGATCGCTTCGCATTGTATTTGGGAATCCGAGTGGATTTAGTGCTCGAATGGGACTCGTGATCGCATGGAAGGTGTGTCAAGTCCTGTCTAAACATGTTTTGAACTGAAAATCGCAATGGTATCTCAACAGAACCCAATATGTCAAAGTTCAAACGTGTTGTTGCACAAGTGAGTCAAACCGATAGCTTCGCGTTGTATTTGGGAATCCGAGTGGATTTAATGCTCGAATGGGACTCGTGATCGCAAGGAAGGCGTGTGAAGTTGTGTCTAAACTCATTTTGAACTGAAAATCGCGATTGAAACTCAAAAGAATTCAAGAAGTACAAGTTCAAACGTATTGTTGAACAAGTGAGTCAAACCGATCCCTTCACATTGAATTTGGGATCCGAGTGGATTTATTGCTCGAATTGAACTCGTGAAAGCATGGAAAGTGAATGAAGTCGTGTCTAAACACATTTTGAACTGAAAATCACTATTGAATTTCAAACGAATTCAAGAAGTACAAGTTTAAACGTGTTATTGCACAAATTATTCAAACCGATCAATTCGGCGTTGTATTTGGGAATCAGAGTGGATTTAATGCTCGAATGGGACTCGTGATCGCATGGAAGGAGTGTCAAGTCATGTCTAAACACATTTTGAACTGAAAATTGTAACGGTATCTCAACAGAACCCAAGAAGTAAAAGTTTAGACATGTTGTTACACAAGTGAGTCAAACCGATAGCTTCGCGTTGTATTTGAGAATCCGAGTGGATTTAATGCTCGAATGGGACTCGTGATCACAAGGAAGGCGTGTGAAGTCATGTGTAAACACATTTTGAACAAAAAATCGCGATTGAATCTAAAACGAATTCAACAAGTACAAGTTCAAACGTGTTGTTGCAAAAGTGAAATAATCCGATCGCTTCACATTGTATTTGGCAATCCGAGTGGATTTACTGCTCAAATGGGACACGTGAAAGCATGGATGGTCTGTGAAGTCGTATCTAAACACATTTTGAACTGAAAGCCGTGATTGAATCTCAAACGAATTCAAGAAGTACAAGTTCGAACGAGTTGTTGCACAAGTGACTCAAACCGATCGCTTCGCGTTGTGTTTGGGTGTCCGAGTGGATTTAGTGCTCGAATGGGACTCGTGATCGCGTGGAAGGTGTGTCAAGTCTTGTCTAAACACATGTTGAACTAAAAATCGTGATTGAATCTCAAAACAGTTCAAGAAGTACAAGTTTAAATGTTGTTACACAAGTGACTCAAACTGATCGATTGGCGTTGTATTTAGGAATCCGAGTGGATTTAATGCTCGAATGGAACTCGTGATTGCATGGAAGGTTTATCAAGTCGTGCCTAAACATATTTTGAACTGAAAATCACGATTGAATCTCAAAAGAACACAATTACAAGTTCAAACATGTTGTTGCACAAGCAAGTCAAATCGATCGCTTTGAACTGAAAATCACGATTGAATCTCAAAAGAGTACAGGAAGTACAAGTTCAAGCGTGTTGTTGTACGAGTCAAACCGATCGCTTTGCATTGTATTTGGGAATCCGAGTGGATTTAATGCTCGAATGGGACTCGTTATGGCATGGATGGTGTGTGAAGTCATGTCTAAACACATTTTGAACAAAAAATCACGATTGAATGTCAAAAGATATGAAGAAGTACAAGGTTAAACGTGTTTCTGCACAAGTGAGTCAAACCGATCGCTTCAGGCTGTATTTTGGAATCTGTGTGGATATAATTTTCGAATGGTACTCTTGATCGCATGGAAGGTGTGTCAAGTCATGTCTAAACACATTTTGAATTGAAAATCGCGATTGAATTTCAAAAGAACACAAGAAGTACAAGTTCAAACGGCTTGTTGCACAAGTGAGTCAAACCGTTCGCTTCGCATAGTATTTGGGAATCCAAGTGGATTTAATGCTTGAATGGGACTCATGATCACTTGGGGGGGTGTCAAGTCATTTTTAAAAACATTTTGAACTAAAAATCGCAATTGAATCTCAAAAGAACACAAGAAGTTCAACTTCAAACGTCTTGTTGCACAAGTGAGTCAAACTTAACGCTTCAAGTTGTATTCGGGAATCCGAGTGGATTTATGCTCGAATTATACTCGATATCGCATGGAAGGTGTGTCAAGTCGTGTCTAAACTCATTTTGAACTAAAAATCACGATTGAATCTCCAAAGAATTCAAGAGGTACAAGTTCAAACGTGTTGATGCACAAGTTAGTCAAACCGATCGCTTCATGTTGTATTTGGGAATGCGAGTGAATTTAATGCTTGAATGGGACTAGTGATCTCATGGAGGGTGTGTCAAGTCGTGTCTTAACACATTGTGAAATTAAAATCGCGATTGAATCTCAAAAGAACACAAGAAGTACAAGTACAAACGGCTTGTTGCACAAGTGAGTTAATCCAATTGCTTTGCATTGTATTTGGGAATTCGAGTAGATTTAATGCTCAAATGGGACTTGTGATCGTATGGAAGGTTTATGAAGTAATGCCTAAACTCAATTTGAACAAAAAACCGAGATTGAATCTCAAAAGAATTCAAGAAGTACAAGTTCAAACTTGTTGCACAAGTGAGTCAAATCGATCGCTTCGCATTATATTTGGGAATCCGAGTGGATTTAATGGTCGAATGGGACTCGTGATCACATGGAGGGTGTTTCAAGTCGTGTCTAAACACATTTTGAACGAAAAATCGTGATTGAATCTCAAAAGAACACAAGAACTACAAGTACAAACGGCTTGTTGCACTAGTGAGTCAAATCGATCGCTTTGCGTTGTATTCGGGAATCCGAGTGGATTTCATGCTCGAATTATACTCGATATCGCATGGAAGGTGTGTCAAGTCGTGTCTAAACTCATTTTGAACTAAAAATCACGATTGAATCTCCAAAGAATTCAAGAGGTACAAGTTCAAACGTGTTGATGCACAAGTTAGTCAAACCGATCGCTTCATGTTGTATTTGGGAATGCGAGTGAATTTAATGCTTGAATGGGACTAGTGATCTCATGGAGGGTGTGTCAAGTCGTGTCTTAACACATTGTGAAATTAAAATCGTAATTGAATCTCAAAAGAACCCAAGAAGTACAAGTACAAACGGCTTGTTGCACAAGTGAGTCAAACCGATCGCTTTGCCTTGTATTCGGGAATTCGAGTAGATTTAATGCTCGAATGGGACTTGTTATCGCATGGAAGGTGTGTGAAGTCATTCCTAAAGGAAATTTGAACCAAAAATCGTGATTGAATCTCAAAAGAATTCAAGAAGTACAAGTTCAAACGTGTTGTTGCACAAGTGAGTCAAATCGATCGCTTCGCATTGTATTTGGGAAACCGAGTGGATTTAATGGTCGAATGGCACTCGTGATCGCATGGAAGGTGTGTCAAGTCTTGTCTGAATAAATTTTGAATTGAAAATCACTATTGAAACTTAAAAGAACACAAGAAGTACAAGTTCAAACATGTTGTTGCACATGTGAATTAAATCTATCGCTTTGCGTTGTATTTGAGAATTCCAGTGGATTTAATGCTCAACTTGTAATCGTGAGCGCAAGGAGGGCGTGTCAAGTCATGTCTAAACACATTTTGAACTGAAAATCGCGATTGAATCTTAAAAGAACACAAGAAGTGTAAGTTCAAGTGGCTTGTTGCACAAGTGTGTCAAACTGATCGCTTTGCGTTGTATTTGGGAATCCAAGTGGATTTAATGCTCCAATGGGACTCATGATCTCATGGAGGGTGTGTCAAGTCGTGTCTAAACGCATTTTGAACTGAAAATTGCGATTAAATCTCTAAACAACACAAGAAGTACAACTTCAAACGTGTTGTTGCACAATCAAGTCAAATCGCTCGCCTTCCATTGTATTTTGGAATCCGACTGGATTAATGCTCGAATGGGACTCGTGATCGCGTGGAGGGTGTCTCAAGTCGTGTCTAAACACCTTTTGAACTGAAAATCGCGAATGAATCTAAAAAATATTCAAGAACTACAAGTTCAAACGTGTTGTTGCACGAGTCAAACCGATTGCTTCGTGGTGTATTTGGGAATCCGAGTGGATTTAATGGTCAAATGGGATACGTGTTCGCATGAAAGGTGTGTGAAGTCATATCTAAAGACATTTTGAACCAAAAATTGCGATTGAATCTCAAAAGAATTCAAGAAGTACAAGTTCCAACATTTTGTTGCACAAATGAGTCAAACCGACCGTTTCTTGTAGTATTTGGGAATCTAAGTGAATTTAATGCTCGAATGGGACTCGTGATCACATGGAGGGTGTGCCAAGTCGTGTCTAAACCCATTTTTAACTGAAAATCCCGATTGAATCTCAAAAGAACACAAGAAGTACAAGTTCAAACGTGTTGTTGCACAAGCAAGTCAAATCAATCGTTTTGCATTGTATTTGGGAAATTGAATGGGTTTAATGCTCGAATGGGACCCGTGATCGCATGGAAGGTGTGTAAGTCGTGTCTAAACACATTTTGAACCAAAATCGTGATTGAATCTCAAAAGAACACAAGAAGTACAAGTTCAAACATGTTGTTGTACAAGTGAGTCAAACCGATCGCTTCGCGTTGTATTTGGGAATCCGAGTTGATTTAATGCTCGAATGGGACTCGTGATTGCATGGAAGGTGTGTCAAGTCGTGTCTAAACTCATTTTGAACTAAAAATCACGATTGAATCTCTAAAGAATTCAAGAGGTACAAGTTCAAACGTGTTGATGCACAAGTTAGTCAAACCGATCGCTTCAAGTTGTATTTGGGAATGCGAGTGAATTTAATACTTGAATGGGACTAGTGATCTCATGGAGGGTTTGTCAAGTTGTGTCTTAACACATTGTGAAATTAAAATCGCGATTGTGATCGTATGGAAGGTTTGTGAAGTAATGCCTAAATTCAATGTGTTAATCCAATTGCTTTGCATTGTATTTGGGAATTCGAGTAGATTTAATGCTCAAATGGGACTTGTGATCGTATGGAAGGTTTGTGAAGTAATGCCTAAACTCAATTTGAACAAAAAACCGCGATTGAATCTCAAAAGAATTCAAGAAGTACAAGTTCAAACTTGTTGCACAAGTGAGTTAATCCAATTGCTTTGCATTGTATTTGGGAATTCGAGTAGATTTAATGCTCAAATGGGACTTGTGATCGTATGGAAGGTTTATGAAGTAATGCCTAAACTCAATTTGAACAAAAAACCGCGATTGAATCTCAAAAGAATTCAAGAAGTACAAGTTCAAACTTGTTGCACAAGTGAGTCAAATCGATCGCTTCGCGTTATATTTGGAAATCCAAGTGGATTTAATGGTCGAATGGGACTCGTGATCGCATGGAGGGTGTTTCAAGTCGTGTCTAAACACATTTTGAACGAAAAATCGTGATTGAATCTCAAAAGAACACAAGACCTACAAGTACAAACGGCTTGTTGCACTAGTGAGTCAAACCGATCGCTTTGTGTTGTATTCGGGAATCCGAGTGGATTTCATACTCGAATTGTATTGGTGATCGCATTGAAGGTGTGTGAAGTCCTATATAAACACATTTTGAACCAAAAATTGCGATTGAATCTCAAACGAATTCAAGAGGTACAAGTTCAAACGTGTTGATGCACAAGTGAGTCAAACCGATCGCTTCATGTTGTATTTGGGAATCCGAGTGAATTTAATGCTTAAATGGGAATAGTGAACTCATGGAGGGTGTGTCAAGTCTTGTCTTAACACATTGTGAAATTAAAATCGTAATTGAATCTCAAAAGAACCCAAGAAGTACAAGTACAAACGGCTTGTTGCACAAGTGAGTCAAACCGATCGCTTTGCCTTGTATTCGGGAATTCGAGTAGATTTAATGCTCGAATGGGACTCGTTATCGCTTGGAAGGTGTGTGAAGTCATTCCTAAATGCAATTTGAACCAAAAATCGTGATTGAATCTCAAAAGAATTCAAGAAGTACAAGTTCAAACGTGTTGTTGCACAAGTGAGTCAAATCGATCGCTTCACATTGTATTTGGGAATCCGAGTTGATTTAATGCTCGAATGGGACTCGTGATTGCATGGAAGGTGTGTCAAGTCGTGTCTAAACTCATTTTGAACTAAAAATCACGATTGAATCTCTAAAGAATTCAAGAAGTAAATTTTCAAATGTGTTGTTGCACAAGTGAGTCAAACCAATCGCTTCGCGTTGAATTTGGGAATCCGAGTGGATTTAATATTCGAATTGCACTCGTGATCACATGGAAGGTATGTCATATCTTGTCTAAATAAATTATGAATTAAAATGCAATATTAATTCTCAAAAGAACTCAAGAAGTACAACTTCAATGGTGTTGGTGCACAAGTGAGTCAAACTGATCGCTTTGCTTTGTATTTGGGAATCCGATTGGAGTTAATGCTCCAATGGGACTTGTTGTAACATCCTGAAAATTTAAACCTGACTTTGACCAGAAATTTTCTGTTGAATTTTTGTGATATGTGTTGACTTTTTAGATGTGTGATTGATTGAGTTTGTTTGCACATGATTTTGCTTGAAAATAGAATTAGAAACCTTAGTTAAAGGTTAAGAGACCCAAAAATCAGAGAAAAGTGCCAGAGGAACCCTAACCCTAACCCTAGGGACTAAACTGAATGAAAAAACTTAGTTTTAGCCTCTTGTCTTTTGTTGAGTTTAAAAGGGTAAAGAAGACCTATTTGACCCTATAAAAGTACCCTATGACACTCTAGAGACACCCTAAGACTTGGTTAAGGGACCCCAACCTCAAGAAAAGTCCTGAATGGACACATTTTCTCAAGTAGATATTCAGGGACTACAACGAGAAAAATTGCAATTAAGGCACCCTAGCTTACTTAAAGCCCAAGAAAGCTCCATTTAGCCACCCAAAGACACTCAAAACTACCCTACCAAGTACCAGCCACGAGACTTGAAGGAAAATTAAGAGAATTGGGTAAGTTACATATTTTTAAAAGTGAGATAAATAGGAAATTAATGTCAATTTAACCCCTTTAATGCTACCCATGAACTTGTAACCGAAATTACCACTTTTAGGGTGAATTAAATACCCAATTAAGGCATTAACAGCAGCAAACAGTGTTAGGAAAACATATGCAAAGAAAAAATAGTCAGATTTAGAGATGGAAATCAAAATTCAACATATTATGACTCAATTAAATGACCGCTTAAGCTATACTTACTAATCCACCTAAGCTAACTCTACCCGAGGCCTAACTACCCATTAAACCACCTAAACAGCCCCTAAGCCTCGCCAACACACACCAATTAGGTTTCCTAATACAAACTAATGACCACCGGCAGCTGGACACCTCACCGCATTCATCATTTCAGCCTCACATACTTTGAGCACCTTATAATGGAGTGAAACCGAGGGGGAGAGGGATACCAGCTGAAAATCGAGAGAGAGAACTAACAGAAAGTAAGAGTGAGATTCAGGAAGAAGGTTGAGGCAGTGAAGAAGCTGGAGACTCAAAGTTATCAGCTGGAAGTGGAGAAAGAAGCAGAAAACCTAGCGCGCACACACACACTCAAGAGTTGATGTTTTCACTAAGCTTACCCAAGCAATTCAGAAGCTCAAACCTGTGTTCTTCCTCTGAAAACTCAAGGTAACGTAAGGTTACCCTTCCTTCTTCATTTTTGAGTCAAGAGCATCCACCAATGGTGGTGGTATGAGACTCTATGACGCTTCTTCTCACTGTTGTCATGTAAGGCTCTGTTTTGGGCAGTAGTGCTTCCAGAGAGCATAACTCTATCATTTCTTAACCAATTTAAGTGTGTGAGTAGTCAAAACAAAGCTAAGAAGATGAACTATAAAATACCCCAAATGCATGACTCATCAGAGGTTTCCGTACAGGTGATCAAAGCCTCGAAACTTTACTGAAAATTTCAAAAATTCTGTTTCTAGTGTGAAATATGTATTTGCTGAGTTCTGTGAATTCTGGTGGTCTAAGTTTCAAGCTGAGTCAAGATGATTTACTAGATGATATTAGGATTGTGAGGTGTTAGAAACTTTCTCTAATCATTCACAAAAGCTTTTGGTTCAGTAGTGAGAATCTCTAGTTGAAAAGCTGAGAATTTCCTTTGCTAAAGTTATTTTCTGATCTTTTTCTTCTTACTGTCAACTGCTGCCAAACTGTTGTTTTACTATTGTCAAACTTACAAATGGTAGCTGGTAGCCTTGAATGACCTTAGAAATCCAAACTTACAGTATGAAATTTATGAAATAAGCCCTGTCTTAAAATAAGAAAAGTCATAGATTTGTGATGTTGTTCTAACTTGAATTTTGCTAATGGATCTTGTAAGCTTGCTGTTACTGTTATTTGAGCATTTCACATACTTTTGCTGGGTCTCACAGTAGCCAAAACTCTGAAATTTCTTGCAAGGATTGTAGTTTAATTAAGGAGCTTATACTTGCCAAAAAAATGGACTTTTTCATGATTTTCTGCTGTGTATGCTTGCTGAGTTATGGCTATGGGTTCTGTGTTGATGCTGATATTATGTGTGTGAATTTATTAAAGCTTTAACCACCTTAAACCTACTGGGATTTTCCTTTTGGGCTTGTCTAAATACCCTAGGTAGTGCAATTGGTAAAGAATGAACCTGTGATGTTCTGAGGGATCTATCCTTGCTGTCAAACATGGTGAAACTTTACTTTGTTGTCTCATTGTTATCCTTAGAGGTTCTAAACCATGTGGACACAGAAGGGAATTAGAAAAGTACCACTTAATTGTGAGTAAAAATACTAAAGGATGAAATAAGGGTAGTTAGTCTGTGTTAAGTACAGAACTGCCCAATGAACCCAAACATGGTTTCTAAGTTTGTAAGGTCTATGACATTAGGCAATGAGGATACCAAGATGGAATGAGGGATGGTAGGGTCAGAATATCCTTACGTAGAAAGATAGGCAAGATAAACTTATTATGGGCAAAGTGGTAAGCTATCAAACTCTAAAACTTGGGTACTCAGGTTCTGAGAGGGTAGGCCATCTCCTCCCACCCTCCAGACTATCGAAAATATACTCCCAGAAAGAAAAGGGACCAAGGGTGTCTAGTTTGGCTTTTAGAACCCCAAAACCCCTTTAATAGGAAATTTGGTAAGAAAAGGGCAAAATGGTTGCATAAATTCCATCTCTGATCTGATATGACTGCACACACTTGTTGTGCAAGTCATAATTGGCCCTAGTCTGGTGACAGAAGATTAATTAGGGTTGGACAAGGGCCAAAACAGAAAAGGGCTAGTGAAAGGGACTAAAATGAATTAAAAACACTATTTTTGCCATTTTGTTGAAAACTGTGTAATCTGAGTAGTTTGAGGGTAGGTACCTGTCCATTCTGGTTTTATGGGATGGTGAGGTACTATGTGCCAGCATGGGAGTGGTCAGAATGCTTTCTAACCCTATTTAAACACTAAACTCATTTTCCTTGAGAATTTTTCAAAAGAAGTGCATTTTACTGCAAAAGTGTGGTTTCTGTGTTGATTTTTATTGTGAAAACTTTACCAGCAAGTCACAAATAGTCTCTAGGAGCTTGCTGCAACTTGGTTTCTGTCTGAAACAATCCAGAATAGAAATTGGGTCTTAATAGGGACCATTTTCAAAGAAAAACTAGAAAGAAATCTTAAATTTCTTATTCTAACCCAATTTCTAGCTGAATCCTATTGGAATCTTTCTGGATGTGTGTAGCAGGTCCTAATTGCCTATAATTGGTGTCTGGATGCATTTAAAATGATTGAAATCACCTTGATTTCTCTTACTTTGGAAAGAGGGACCCTTTTGATAAAGAATTGTGAAATTGTGGGTCAAAATGCAATTTTTGTTCTTCGAAAACTAGTTCGGACTGTTAGAAATATATTAATAATGCCTCTGGTGAAATTTCATGACTTTTGGATGTCTGTATGAAAAGTTATGCATGTTACTTGCTGTGTAAGTCATATTTGACGTTGTGGTTGACTTTGTTTGACTTTTGGGTTGACCAAATGCTAACTTGACTGTTTTAATCAGGCTATTTAAGTGTGTGGCATCCAACTTTGAAATTGAGGTTTAGCATGCATTTATGAACTGATATGCCTTGAAGGGCAAGTACTTTTGCATGCATCTGTGAATGAATGCATATGCCCTTGGAGGGGTAAAACTGTAAATATGCCCTCGAGAGGCAAGTGAATGACAAATGAATAAACATTACCCGTGGAAGAAAACCTATGTTATATTATTTGATCTGTATGAAAAGGACAAACTAGGTTGGCTAGGGATACATCCGGGACGTAGGTGCCTAGCACTAGTGAGGAGATAATCCAGTCCGGGACTGGTGATCCTAAGGTTCTAACTTTGTGCGCACACCGGGGGACGCCCTGGAATGTTGGGTAATTCCTGTTGTCTTATATGGGCGGACTTTACTATATTGGTAAATGGTAAGTCGGTTATTGTCTTGTTTCATTATATTGTTTTAATTGATGGTAATGGTTTAGCCAGTTGTACAGGTCCTGGAGAGACTTGGGTTTTTGGCATAGCTGATAAGTGCATGTAGTGGTAAACATGTATTACTTTTTGAAAGAAAATGGCTATTTCATCTGTTTAAAGCTTTTTCAGCATGATCATATATTCTGAATGTTGTGAGTGGAAATATCTTGTAATCGATGTTAAATGGTTAAATTATCTGTTAAATTAAGAAGGAAGTTTTTCTGTATTCATAGTAATGCAACTGAACAACTAATTAGTTTTTATAAAACTGGTAATCTACGTTACTGGGATTTTATATCTCACTACATTAGTGTGTTCAGATGCCCAGGTACATCCTACTGTTAGAGATTGAGGTGGAGCTACTGGAAGTCCCGCTTCTGGGTTACTTCCGAATTCTGTAGGTCGTCAACATCCTTTTCTTCTTCCCTTCGGTAGAGAATGCCCCGGGACCTAGAGAGGATGTGTGATGGGCAGCTAGCAGGGAGCTGACTCTTATTTTTGGCAGTGACTTAGAAGTCACACTAGTTTGGATTATATAACTAACTATTTAGGCCTGCGTGCCACTGACTACTAGACTGATGCATGTATATATGCAGTAGATTCAGCTTATATGCTGAATAGGGTATGTATGGAGGTTTAGTACCTCGTTTTTACCTGACTATCTTTGTATGTAACAAAAATGAATTTTGGGAGAGCGTGAGAGTAACAAACATGTAACTTCTAGTTTCTTAGGTTAAAGAACCAACAGAGAGTAAGAGATCCTTGGGGTATCACTTGACTCTTATTACTCCCACATAAAAAGGAAAAATAAAAAAATTGGACTGGGATTTTAAAAGTTAACTTAAATAACCAAATTCCGCAAATAAAATCAATAAAGAAACTAGGACGTTACACTTGTGATCGATTGGAACGTCTATGAAGTCATGTCTAAACACATTTTCAACCAAAAATCGCGAGTGAATATCAAAAGAATTCAAGAAGAACAAGTTCAAACGTGTTGTTCCACACATGAGTCAAATCGATCGCTTCGTGTTGTGTTTGGCAATCCAAGTGGATTTAATGCTCGAATGGGACTCGTGATCGCATTTAATATGCTTCAAGTCGTGTCTAAACATGTTTTGAAATAAAAATCATGATTGAATCACAAAAAAGACAAGAAGTACAAGTTCAAACGTCTTTTCGAACAAGTGAGTTAAACCTATTGCTCAGCGTTGTATTTGGGAATCCGAGTGGATTTAACGCTCAAATTGTACTTGTGAGAACATGGAAGGTGTGTTAAGTCATGTCTAAACACATTTTGAACTGAAAATCGTGATTGAATCTCAAAAAAACACAAGAAGTGCAATTTCAAACGGCTTGTTGCACAAGTGTATCAAACTGAATGCTTCGCGTTGTATTTGGGAATCCAAATGGATTTAATGATCAAATGGGACTCGTGATCGCATGGAGGGTGTGTCAAGTCATGTCTAAACATATTTTGAACTGAAAATCGCGATTTAATCTCTAAAGAACACAAGAAGTACAAGTTCAAACGTGTTGTTCCACAAGAAACTCAAAATGCTCGCTTTGCATTGTATTTGGGAATCCGAGTGGATTTAATGCTCGAATGGGACTCGTGATCGCATGGAATGTGTGTCAAGTTGTGTCTAAACACCTTTTGAACTGAAAATCACGAATGAATCTCAAAACAATTCAAGAACTACAAGTTCAAACGTGTTGTTGCACGAGTCAAACCGATTGCTTCGCGTTGTATTTGGGAATCCAAAGGGATTTAATGCTCGAATGAGACTCGTGATCACATGGAAGGCATGTGAAGTCATGTCTAAACACATTTTGAACCAAAAATTGCGATTGAATCTCAAAAGAATTCAGGAATTAAAAGTTCAAATGTTTTCTTGCACAAGTTAGTCAAACCTATCGCTTCGTGTAATATTTGGGAATCTGATTGAATTTAATGCTTGAATGGCACTCGTGATCATCTGGAGGGTGTTTCAAGTCGTGTCTAAACCCATTTTTAACTATAAATCGTGATTTAATCTCAAAAGAACACAAGAAGTACAAGTTCAAACGAGTTGTTGCACAAGCAAGTCAAATCAATCGTTTTGCCTTGTATTTGGTAACCTGAATGGATTTAGTGCTCGAATGTGACTCATGATCGCATGGAAGGTGTGTAAGTCGTGTCTAAACACAATTTGAGCTAAAAATCGCAACTGAATCTCAAAACAACACAAGAAGTACAAGTCCAAACGTGTTGTTGCACAAGTGAGACAAATCGATTGCTTCACGTTGTATTTGGGAATCCAAGTGGATTTAATGCTCGAATGGGACTCGTGATCGCATGGAAGGTGTGTCAAGACGTGTCTAAACACATATTGAACTGAAAATCACGATTTTATCTCAAAAGAATTCAAGAAGTAAAGGTTCAAACTTGTTGCACAAGTGAGTCAAACCGATCGCTTCGCGTTGTATTTGGGAATCTGAATGGATTTAATAGTCGAATGGCACTCGTGATCGCATGGAAGGTATGCCATATCTTGTCTAAATAAATTTTGAATTGGAAATCACTATTGAATCTCAAAAGAACTCAAGAAGTACAACTTCAATCGTGTTGTTGCACAAGTGGGTCAAACCGATTGCTTTGCGTCGTACTTGGGAATCTGAGTGGATTTCATACTCTAATGGGACTTGTGATCGCTGGGAGGTCTGTCAAGTCATGTCTGAACACATTTAGAACTGAAAATCGTGTTTGAATCTTAAAAGAATTCAAGAAGAACAATTTCAAACGTGTTGTTCCACAGGAGAGTCAAACCGATCGCTTTGCGTTGTATTTGGGAATCCGAGTGAATTTGATGCTCGAATGTGACTTATCATCGCATGAAAGGTGCGTCAAGTCGTGTCTAAGCACATTTTAAATTTTAAATTTCTATTCAATGCCAAAAGAACTCAAGAAGTACAAGTTCGATCGTGTTGTTGCACAACTGAGTCAAACCAATTGCTTTGGGATGCATTTGGGAATCCGAGTGAATTTAATGCTCGAATGGGACTCGAGATCGCTTGGAAGGTGTGTAAGTCGTGTCTAAACACGTTTTGAACCAAAAATCGTGATTGGATTTCAAAAGAACACAAGAAGTACAAGTTCAAACGTGTTGTTGAACAAGTGAGTCAAACCAATCGCTTTGCGATGTATTTGGGAATCCGAGTGGATTTAATGCTCGAATGGGACTTGTGATCACATGGAAGTTGTGTGAAGTCATGTCTAAACACATTTTGAACTGAAAATTGCGTTTGAATCTCAACAGAACCCAGGAAGTACGAGTTCAAACGAGTTGTTGCACAAGTGAGTCAAACTGAGTGGATTTAATGCACGAATGGCACTCGTGATCACATGGAAGATGTGTCTAGACTTGTCTAAACACATTTTGAACTGAAAATCACGATTAAATCTCAAAAGAACTCGGGAAGTTCAAGTTCAAAAGTGTTGTTGCACAAGTGAGTCAAATTGATCGCTTCACGTTATATTTCGGAATCCAAGTGAATTTAATGCTTGAATGGGACTCGTGATCGCATGGAAGGTGTGTCAAGTCATATCTAAACATATTTTGAACTGAAAATCGCAATTTAATCTCAAAATAACCCAAGAAGAACAAATTCAAACGAGTTATTGCACAAGTGAGTTAAGCCGATTGCTTTGCTTTGTATTTAGGAATCTAAGTGGATTTAATGCTCGAATGGGACTCGTGATCGCATTGAAGGTGTCTCAAGTCGTGTCTAAACACATTTTGAATTGAAAACCGCGATTTAATCTCATAAGAACCCAAGAAGTACAAGTTCAAACGTGTTGTTCTACAAGTGAGTCAAACCGATCGCTTCGAGTTGTATTTTGGAATCTCAGTGGATTTAATGGTTGAATGGGACTCGTGATCGCATTGAAGGTGTTTTAAGTCATGTCTAAACACATTTTGAACTAAAAATTGTGATTGAATCTCAATAGAACACAAGAAGTACAAGTTCAAATGTGTTGTTGCAAATGTGAGTCAAACCGATCGCTTCGCATTGTATTTTGGAATCCGAGTAGATTTAATGCTCGAATGGGACTCGTGATCGCATGGAAGGTATGTTAAGTCGTGTCTAAACACATTTTGAAGTGAAAATCACTATTGAATCTCAAAAGAACTCAAGAAGTACAAGATCAATCATGTTGTTGCAAAAGTGAGTCAAACCGATCGCTTTGCACTGTATTTAGGAATTCGAGTGGGTTTAATGCTCGAATGGGACTCGTGATCGCATGGAAGGTGTGGGAAGTCCTGTCTGAACACATTTTGAACAGAAAATCATGATTGAATCTCATAAGAACCCACGAAGTACAAGTTCAAACGTGTTGTTGCACAAGTCAGTCAAATCGATCGCCTTGCGTTGTATTTTGGAGTCCCAGTAGATTTACTACTCGAATGGGACTCGTGACCGCATTGAAGGTGTCTCAAGTCATGTCTAAACACAATTTGAACTGGAAATTATGATTGAATCTCAACAAAACTCAGGAAGTATAAGTTTAAATGTGTTATTGCACAAGTGAGTCAAACCGATCTCTTCGCATTGTATTTTGGAATCCGAGTGGATTTAATTCTCGAATGGACTCGAGATCGCATGGAAGGTGTGTTAAGTTGTGTCTAAACACAATTTGATGTGAAAATCGCTATTGAATCTTAAAAGAACTCAAGAAGTACATGTTTAATCGTGTTGTCGTAAGAGTGAGTCAAACCGATCGCTTTGCGCTCTATTTGGGAATTCGAGGGGATTTAATGCTCGAATGGGACTCGTGATCGCATGGAAAGTGTGGGAAATCATATCTAAACATATTTTGAACTAAAAATCGCGATTGAATCTCAAAAGAACCCAAGAAGTACAAGTTTAAACGTGTTCTTGCACAAGTGAGTCAAACCGAATGCTTCACGTTGTATTTTGGAATCCGAGTGGATTTAATGCTCGAATGGGACTCGTGATCGCATTGAAGGTGTGTCAAGTCATGTCTAAACACATTTTGGACCAGAAAGCACGATTGAATATCGACAGAACAGAATAAGTACAAGTTCAATTGTGTTGTTTCACAAGTGAGTCAAACCGATCGCTTTGCGATGTATTGTGGAATTTGAGTGGATTTAATGCTCGAATGGGACTCTGATCGCATTGAAGGTGTCTCAAGTCTTGTATAAAACACATTTTGAACTTGAAATTGCGATTGAATCTCAACAGAACACAAGAAGTACAAGTTGAAATGTGTTTTTGCACAATTGAGTGAAGCCGATCGCTTTGTGTTGTATTTAAGAATCTGAGTGGATTAAATGCTTGAATGGGACTCGTGATCGCATGGAAGGTGTGTGAAATCATGTCTAAATATATTTTAAACAAAAAACCAATCTCAAAAGATGTCAAGTGAGCCAAACCGATCGCTTCGTGTTGTATTTGGGAATCCAAGTGGATTTAATGCTCGAATGGGACTCGTGATCGCATGGAACGTGTGTTAAGTCGTGTCTAAACTCATTTTGAAGTGAAAATCGCTATTAAATCTAAAAAGAACTCAAGAAGTACAATTTCAATCGTGTTGTTGCAGAAGTGAGTCAAATCGATCGCTTTGCGCTGTATTTGGGAATCCGAGTGGATTTAATGCTCGAATGGGACTCGTGATCGCATGGAAGGTGTAGATAGTCATGTATAAACACATTTTGAACTGAAAATCATGATTGAATCTCATAAGAACCCAAGAAGTATAAGTTCAAGCGTGTTGTTGCACAAGTGAGTCAAACGATCGCTTCGCGTTGTATTTTGGAATCCCAGTGGATTTAATGCTCGAATGGGACTCGTGACCGCATCGAAGGTTTCTCAAGCTGTGTCTAAACACATTTTCAGTTGAAAATCGTGATTGAATCTCAAAAGAAGACAAGAAATACAAGGTCAAACGTGTTGTTGCGCATAAGTGAGTCAAATCGATCGCTTTGCATTGTATTTGGGAATCTAAGTGGATTTATTGCTTGAATTGGACTCGTCATCGCATGGAGGTGAGTCATGTCATGTATAAATAGATTTTGAACTGAAAACCGCGACAGAATCTTATAAGAACCCAAGAAGTACACGTTCGAACGTGTTGTTGCACAAGTGAGTCAAACCGACCGCTTCGCATTGTATTTTAGAATTCGACTGGATTTAATGCTTATATGGGAGTCGTGATCGCATGGAAGGTGTGTTAAGTCATGTCTAAACACATTTTGAACTGAAAAGCGCTATTGAATCTCAACAAAACTCAAAAAGTACAAGTTCATTCGTGTTATTGGAGAAGTGGGTCAAACCGATCGCTTTGCTTTCTATTTGGGAATTCGAGTGGATTTAATTCTAGAATGGCACTTGTGATCGCATGGAAGGTGTGGGAAGTCATGTCTAAACATATTTTGAACTAAAAATGGTGATTGAATCTCCAAACAATCCAAGAAGTACAGGTTCAAACGTGTTGTTGCACAAGTGAGTCAAACCTATCGCTTCACATTGTATTTTTGAATCCGAGTGGATTTAATGCTCGAATGGGACTCGTGATCGCATTGAAGGTGTCTCAAGTCGTGTCTAAACACATTTTGAACTAGAAATCGCGATTGAATCTCAACAGAATACAAGAAGTACAAGTTCAATCGTGTTGTTGCACAAGTGAGTTAAACCGATCGCTTTGCGATGTATTTGGGAATCCGAGTGGATTTAATGCTCAAATGGGACTCGTGATCGCTTGGAAGGTCTGTGAAGTCTTGTCTAAACACATTTTGAATTGAAAATCGCGATTGAATCTCAAAAGCATTCTAGAAGTACAAGTTCAAATGTGTTGTTGCACAAGTTAGTCAAACCGATCGCTTTGTGTTGTTTTGGGGAATCCGAGTGGATTTAATGCTCCAATGGGACTCGTAATCGCATGGAAGGTGTGTGAAGTCATGTCTAAACACATTTTGAACCAAAAATCGAGTTTGAATCTCAAAAGAATTCAAGAAGTACAATTTCTAACGTGTTGTTGCACAAGTGAGTCAAATCGATCGCTTTGTGTTGTATTTGGGAATCCAAGTGGATTTAATGCTCGAATGGGACTTGTGATCGCATGGAACATGTGTTAAGTCGTGTCTAAACTCATTTTGAAGTGAAAATCGCTATTAAATCTCAAAAGAACTCAAGAAGTACAAGTTCAATCGTGTTGTTGCAGAAGTGTGTCAAACCGATCGCTTTGGGATGTATTTAGGAATCCGCATGCATTTAATGCTCGAATGGGACTCGTGATCGCATGGAAGGTGTAGAGAGTCATGTATAAACACATTTTGAACTTAAAATCATGATTGAATCTCATAAGAACCCAAGAAGTACAAGTTCAAGCGTGTTGTTGCACAAGTTAGTCAAACCGATCGTTTCGCGTTGTATTTTGGAATCCCAATGGATTTAATGCTCGAATGGGACTCGTGACCGCATTGAAGGTGTCTTAAGCTGTGTCTAAACACATTTTGAACTAAAAATCATGATTGAATCTCAAACGAAGACAAGAAATACAAGGTCAAACGTGTTCTTGCATAAGTGAGTCAAATCGATCGCTTTGCATTGTATTTGGGAATCTGAGTGGTTTTATTGCTTGAATTGGACTCGTGATCTCATGGAGGTGAGTCATGTCGTATCTAAATACATTTTGAACAAAAAACTGCGATTGAATCTCATAAGAACCCAAGAAGTACAATTTCAAACGTGTTGTTGCACAAGTGAGTCAAACCGATCGATTTGCATTGTGATTTGGAATTCGATTGGATTTAATGCTTAAATGAGACTCGTGATCGCATGGAAGGTGTGTTAAGTCGTGTATAAACACATTTTGAACCGAAAATCGCTATTGAATCTCAACAAAAATCAAAAAGTACAAGTTCATTCGTGTTGTTGCAGAAGTGGGTCAAACGGATCGCTTTGTTTTGTATTTGGGAATTTGAGTGGATTTAATGCTCGAACGGGACTTGTGATCGCATGTAAGGTGTGGGAAGTCATGTCTAAACATATTTTGA